>JADRCH010000032.1:4688553-4773912 GCA_019843965.1 Rhynchomys soricoides | reverse complement strand
ACAGTCTCCACCTCATGAACTGTATCCCCTAGGTCTACAGTCTCCCCCTCATGAACTGTATCCCCTTAGATCTTTCAGCCAAAATAAACCTGTTCTCTCTTAAGTTGCATTTGTTGGTACATTCTATCACAGCAATGGGAAATGTAACTAAGATGTATGTTTTGTGAAGACTTATTTGGGGACTTCCATAGAGACCCACCTTAGAAGAACCTTAAATTGGTCTTCTAAGAGACCAAAATTGGTCTCCGGGGCTCATGAAACAGCTTTGCTATTTATTCCATATAATATTCATTGTGATTCTCTCAAAGACTTAAGGATATTGTGGTTGCAGTTGTGGGGGTGTTATTGTTGTTGTTGTTGTATTTTATTGGGTTCGTTTTTGTTTTTTGTTTTGTTTTGTTTTGTTTTTTGCTTATTTATTTTGCTTGGTTTTGTTTTTCTTTTGCTTTTTGCTATATTCATCCTAGAAGAGCAGAGCCCATTCTCTTCAGAGAGTAGACTTATGAAATAGCAACAGGCTTCCTTCTGTAATCACATTTTCCTCTATTATCTCTTTGGACAAGGAAATACTTGGAGACAGCAGGCATAGTGGAGGATACCAAGGGCACTGCTCCAATACGTTATGAAAAGCAGGGAGGCACACATTGCAGAGCCTGAGACTCCTACTCCCAACCAAAGCTGCCAACTGTTACACATCAATCCAAAGCGTCTTTCCCTTCACTCTCCTGACATCATTTCAGGTTTCCTATCCTGCTCCAGCAGCTTTTATATGAATTGAATGAGTGTAGACAAATGTTAGCGGAAGGTAATATACATGGGAGATTGGGCGTACGACGGCCTGGTCAGTGCAGTGCTTTCCCCGCAAGTGTGAGATCCTCGGCTCCATCCTAGACAGGGTATAAAGCACAGAACACGCACTCTAAAACACAGGCATATTTGCAGTAAAAGAAATAGGCAGCTCCCTGGATCTCATTGGCCAGGATGCCTAGCCTACTGGACAGGTTCCAGGCTGTTAGATAAACTTGCTGCAACAACAATAACAAAAACAAAGTAGAACAATAGATGTGGAATAATAGCTAAGGTTGTCTTAACACACACACCACCACCACCACCACCACCAGTATCACCACTAACAACAACAACAATAACAACAATATATATCAAATTGGAGAAAGGGATTTCAGATCTTGCTTTTCCCCCAGGGAGAGCTCTTCTTGAGAGTATAAAGTTCACTTTTCTGCCCTATGTCACCTCTTGATTAAGCAGTTTTATGAGGTAAATGAAATCAGCACTCAGAAGGAATAATTAAATCCAACTTCACTGGCGACATTTGGAGTCTAGATGCCAATGTAGAAAAGCAGAGGTTATATACAAAACCTAAACTACCTCCTTGGTAACAATGGCACACTTTCTAATCCCTCGGGGTAGCATAAGACATCAACTTGTAACACTAAACACAAAACTCTAAATAAGTATTACACAAAATCTGTATTATTTCACTATCAGATCTAGAGAACGGAAACCGTAGAGGGGAAAAATTCTGGAGATGAGTGTACGCAAGATGACCTCTGCAGAGAGAATCTAGCTCTCAGTCTACCTGAGCTGCAGTCAATCAACAGAGCCTGCTCTCCAAAGCTTGTCTTGCAAGAACCTGGAAGAGATGGATACAAAGATGAAAAACCCATAACAGGTCACTAAGACCTCAGTCCAGATACGAGCATGGCACACCTCCAGGCTCCTCTGTATTTCCCTCTTAATAGTTGATCTTACCTATATAGTTCCAAGTCCCAGTACAAGTAATTGTGAAGAGGCCCAAGAACCTGGAAACTCCATACCTGCTCACCAGACTCGGAACCACTCCTGAAACCTCAGAGTGAAAGTAGAAAGCGTCTGAAAGAGTCTGATCTAAAACCAGAAGTGCTATTTCTTTTAGAGGCGCCTGCCTCCTGTGCATCCATCATTAGGATGCTAGAAGGCCTGTGTACTCCCCCCCAATCTTCTCCACTCATCCACTCCTTAATACATCCTCTGATACTAGGCTTTCAGTTTCAATATTCATATGAACATTCTTATATCAAATATAACTGGTAAACTGAGAACTGCTAGATCCACCAGAATAATTTCACCTACCTACTCATTACGATTAGTTTGCTGACTACACTCAGTTGCTAATATTCTTCCCATTTCTTATATATCCACTGAAAATATTCTCATTTTCAATTTCTATGGCAATAGTATTTGCCTAGTAATATACATATGTCTCTTTCTCATAATCCCAGATCTTGATTCACATTCTCATCCATTTCTGAAGCTCCCCTATTCATGACATAAGAAAAATTTGCAAACTAGCTTGTCCACAACTCTGTGAAGTACTGAACCATGGCAGGGAATATCACTTGTTCTTTGACTCTGAGCTCATCTTCCAAACATGGTATAAGCAATGATCTAACAGAAACTTCCTAATCCTCAATTTCTCAATTTGAAGATGAAAAATAATAGAACTACTCATTTTGTTGAATTGTTCCAATAACATAGTGCATTCATGGGATTATTATTTGATGTTTGATTCATAAAGTGCAACCATTAATAAATCACTGGTAAAGGGCTATTGCTTTTAGTTTGCTGCTGGTTTCAGCTGGATTGCACTGTCCTGTGGAGATGGTCTCCTGAGAGCTTTCATCAACCAATCCTCCCATCACATCCATGGGCAACTGGACCACCTATTATAGCAGCATGATTCTCTCTTACGTAATGACCCTAGAGTATATGTTATATATGACAATAGTAATAACTTGACCACAATGCCCATTGCTATAGTAACAAATACCCAAAACTCCGGCTGATGCTTGTTCTTTACTGTATTTCTGTCTCCAGACTGTAGCTTAAGTTAAATAATTAGGATAAAGTCCAAATAAAGTTTAAGGTTAGAACTGTAATAAAATCCAGAGCTTCAGAACCACTCTGACAGCTGGGACACTGCTCCTACCCACCTGCCCTCAGAGACCATGGCTAACATACTCTGGATTTGGTGGTAGTAGAGACTTTGTTCATATGCTAGCTAGTTCTGATTATAAACTTCAGGGCCTGGCCAGCTTGTGTGTTCTCTGATCAAGGTTCATTAATGACCTTTTCCTCTGGTCCAGTTCCTGAGTCAATAGCCAGTTACCTCAAGTAATGGCCTCTGGCTGTGTGATAGTCCCAAGGAGAGGATGTGGGCCAATTAAGAGTTTTTCACACTTGCAAAGAGCTTTGTCCTGCTGAGCTCAGAACAGAATCAATCCTGACTCTTTCATGAATGCAGAACCCTGCAAAATTAGAAAACCTTTTAGTACTTATTGAAATCAAGTAGAGTTCATAAAGCCTGCAGAGAGCTTCCTACCTCTGAAGGGTAATGATTTCCTTCCCATTCACTATCATAAGCGATGCCCTGAGGCAGATAGAAATAGCCAAACAAGATTGCAATTTTTAAGAACTTCCACCAGAGATCAGATATTCGTATTTTCACACCCCTTCAAGATTTTGTGTTTTTTTTCTCCTGTATATAATATTTCCATGTCAGCCATGTTTACATTATATGTGAAGTAAGAACCGAGCAATCCAATCAAGACAACTGTATTTATGAATGAACTTCCTAAAATGGGAAACCCGGAGGAATTTCATGCATGAGTATTTAAAGATATTCAAGGGATTATGGAAAAACAAGTGAATATATAAGACCAAAAAAGAGATAAGAATGAAGAAGGACACCCCAGCATAGTGGGATGCAAGAGCAGTGAGGCAGAAATGGAGGTGGGGGAGCACTCTCATTGAAGCAATGAGAGAGGGATGGGTTAGGGGGTTGTTGAATAAAATCCTAGAAGGGGGCAACATTTGAAATGTAATAAATAACCAAGAAATAAATGATGGACAGCAATACAGTCTCCAGTCATCAAGTTGGTAAGCATTTGCTGTAGCTACTCTGTGGTTGATTGGTACTTCTGAAAGTAACAGCACATTATATAATGACCCAAACACTGTTTTGTTGTCCTGCATGCTCTTATGTATAAAGATAAAAATCCCTCTGCATATTCTTCCTCCATTGATAGCCAAGAAAACCAAAAGATGTACTGGGTGTCAAGATATCCTTAAAATATTTCACTTTCAGGGCAGGGAACCAGGAAGGAACACAGTGACTGGGATGTAAAATGAATGAGTAAATAAATTTAAGAAAGAAAATAAATGGTAAAGATGATAAAAATTCTTTAATTTTCAAAATTACTTGCATGTAACATTTTGACATTTTCTAGTTAAGATAACATTGTTTTAGTAATGTTCTGCTTTTGATAGGGGAAAAATGATACATACATATTTATATATAATTTAAGTAATCTGGAGTGATTTATGATGAAAACCAACTGATAAAGGTAATATGACTAGAGATACTCAAGGGAGGAAACAGATATGAATATCCAATGAACTAAAGGTAATTTCAAGCTTGTCATTTCTAAATATATCATAAAAGTCACCATAGAGCCAGAAACCCAGAAGGTGGTGGCACACAACTTTAATCCAACAATCAGGAAGCAAAGCCAGGCAGATCTTTGTGAGTTTGAGGCCAGATGGGTCTCAAGCATAAGCTCTCAAGGTCTATAGCATAAGCTCCAGGACAGCTAGGGCTACACAATAAGAAATCCTGTCTCAAAAATAAAACCACAATAAAATGTCATCATGGAAATATATTTTAATGAAATATGAATACTGGCATTTCTTTAAAGAGTTTGCAAAAGTTTCCCAGCTGTGCATGGATTGTGTTTCCTTCTGTCTAGTGTCATAACACCCACACAATAAAGGATATATTTGACATAGAGGGTCTTAGAAATTTAATGTAAATGTTTAAATCTTTCTCTGCCTACTTGCTTGGAATCAACCTGAGAGACACACTACTAGAGCCATCAGGGAGGCATTTCCAGAGAAGTTTAATGGAGAGTGTGACACAGTCAGTGTGGGCAGCACCATCCCATAGGCTCGGAGTTCAGACTGAATAAAGGTAAAAATGACAACATGTAGGCTCACTAGTTCTGTTTCCACAGCCACAGAGATGTAAGGTCATAGTCATTGGTCTCCCTACAAGCAAGAACTCATTCAACCTCCTTTGCCTTCCCCAACATAAAAGACTATCCTGGACTGTGGTCCTAAATAAACCCCTTCCTGTCTTGAATTGCAGGTATTATAGTTTGCATGAGAAATATATCCCATAGGCTCACATGTTTAATCACTTGATCTCTAGCTGATGGCGCTCTTTGGGGAGGTTATGAATAGTTGCTGAAGGTTTGTCATTCCGGATGGTGGGGGACATGCTGTATGTGATTATAGCTTATTCTATCTATCATCTATCTGTCTGCCTGTCTATCTGTCTCTATCTCTTTGTCTATCTCTTTCTCTTGATCTCTGCTTCTTCTGTGTAGCTGAACAATGAATGATCAAATAGCCTGAACTCTTGCTTCCTAGCCCCCTCTGCCAAAGCAATGATAGATCCTGTCCATCTGCAAATGTAAACCAAAGGAAACCCTTTCTTCCTTCCCTAAGTAGCTTTTGTGATGGCGTTTCACGACAACATTAAAAATGTAAGCAAGCCATCAGAGGCACAAGGAGCAAAATAGTTGAAAATATTAGGTACTCAATGAAATCAATAATGTGAAAAACTTTCAAATTATGAATTGATCCTGTTTTATGAAAAAGAACAAGAAATAATAAGAAAAATTCTATAAGTCTAAGAGCAAAAGTATCAGCTTGGGAACACTTCTTTACATTTTAATAAAGGAATTAAACTTATTTAACAACAAAAGGCATTTCTCTCTCAGAGAGATAGAGACAAGTGGGCATTATTATATTTACTTATGTCATGAAGGAAAATGGATTTAAGAAACTCATGTGGTTCACACACCACAGTGCTTCTCCTTGTGCGGAGCATCCCCAGAGAGGGAGCATCACCACACAGGTATGTAATACTCATGCCCACTTGTCTCCTTTTCTGGAATCTCTGGAGGAAAGCACAGCTACCCACATTAATCAGATGAGTAAAGGCTTGTTATCACTAGCTCTGTCTTGATTTTTTTCTACTTTTGTTTATTATATGAAAAACAGATAGGTAAAAGACTCCAGGACATGTATTGCTAGCTTAAAACTATCTTCCCTTTTTATGCATCATATAATCAAGAAATTATATTCTGATTTCCCACTGTACACCCCTGCCCCATTTATTACTTTTACTAGGAATTGTGTGTGTGTATGTGTGTGTGTGTGTGTGTGTGTATCAAGAGATAAGTGTCCACAAGTCTGTAGATAATAGTTCAGTTATGTCTTTTAGAATAGATGCACTAAGAAAAATGATCACAAGCTGAGGTCTTTGAGAGTACATTTCATTTGAATATATTCACATTTTGCAAATGAATGTTTTGTTGTTGTCATTGTTGTTTTTGTTCTTTGCTTTCTATTTCCCAGAGGGGAAGTCTCAATACTGAAATTAGATCGGGGGGCTGCAGAGATGACTCAGTGATTAAAATCATATATAATCCTACAACACCCAATTGCGCTCCTCACAATATTGGGCAGCTCATTTACATCAATGGAGCCAACATTGTGGAACTATCTTCAACTGTCTTCAGTCTCACTGAAACTTCATACATCAAAGATGACTCTGTGTGTGTGTGTGTGTGTGTGTGTGAATGTTCATGCATATGCACTACCATGTGTGTTCGTACAGGCATGTGGGTGGGTGTTTGTATGTAGACCACAGATTAATCTTAGGTTTCATTCCTCAAGTGCTATCATCTTTGATTTTTTTATTGGCCTGGAACTCACCAAACTGGCTATGTTGTTTGGCCGGTGAACTCTGGGATCCTTCTCTGTCTTCCTCTCCAGTGACAACAGTCTCCTATTATGTCCAGCATTTTCTTATCCTGGAAATCAGTCTCCAAACCTTGTGTTTACAAGGCAAACATTTTATCCAGTTATCATATCACAGAGGAACCTCTGCCTATTTTCTAGGTTCATGCTGTCACATAAAAGTGATCTATAACTATTAAGTAGCCTACAACTGTTCCTTACCCCTGAAGAGTATTTTCAAGCAAAAAATATGTGGTGTTTCACTGAGTTTCACATTTGGTATGACTATCCTATACATGACATTTTAATAAAATTGTATCCCTTTCATCTAGTCATTGGCTCATGACAAGTAATTATTCAAACATAATCATCAAGTTTTCAAACCAAAAGTACAGTCTTAGACTTGTTTAAACATACTTTTAATAAGGGGTTTTAAATACTTCACCCGCCCCCCCACCTTCTGGCCCACTATCCAAAGGTAGGAGAGAAAAGATGATAAATAGGAGAAGGGGTGTGGACTTGGTTCAATGTAGCTCTTTAGGATGATTCAATCTCCATTTATTAGGGTGCCAGCATTCTAGTTCAGTAGTTTTAGGACACCAAACACAATCAGCATCAGTTGTGGCACAGTCCAGCAGAAATAGCCAGGCCTCCACCAAATCAGCATATGCCAATGGGAGAGACCAGAACCAGATGTGACACCAGTAGAAGTTTTCTGCCTTGCCTCTGTCAATAAAATGAAAATCAGCAAAGACTCGAGACCAATGAAGTTGTGGCAATGTTAGCTATGCAAACTCACCATCACTGTCTATTGAGTCCTACTTATACTCTCTCCAAACATCATGTGTCCACCCATAGGTCTTGCCTTAGCAAAAGACCATATGAGTCTACATCATATGAACCAACCTGAAATTTCCACTTCAGAGAAGTCTGAACTTCCCCACAAGTAGTATTATGTCTGCACCTGTACATGCAAAATCCACTACTGTTTCCCCAGGTTGGAATGCCTCTGAATACTCATTTTGTATGGCGACTCATCCTCACCCTCCACATTCCCCAACTCTGTGATTTTGTGAGGATTACATGCAAAGGATCGCTCCCCGCCTCTGTGCCTGCTGCCTTAATCAACAAAACATAGCTGCCAGATGTATTATCAGAATTGTTTCCTAAAGCTTTATCTCGCCTTTTTGTGTGTGGGTACATGCATCTATAAGTGAAGTTGACTAGGGAGACCAGAAGAAGAAAGGCTTCAGATTCATTTGATCTGGAATGACAGGCAGTTGAAGGTCACCAACATGAGTAAGAACTGCACTCTGACCCTCAGGAAGAGCAGTACATACCACTGAGCCGTCTCTCGAGACCATCTACATCATGTATGAATTAGGTTACACTCCCCCTTTACCTTCCTTCAAATATAACAATTCTGACGCTAAATACAACCCAGAATCAAAATTCAATAATATATATTTTCCATAACTAGAGAGGAAAACAGTAAATATTCTTATACATTTTAAAGAGGAAATCTACCTCTTCTTGATATAAATGCATCGTCTGCTTATAATACTCCAATATAAAACTTCTGCTTTGGTATGAAAGTACAGGCCTGTTTATAGAATTATTCTGACTTGGGAAATGCCTCTGTCAGTGCCCCTCACCAATGGGTGCTATCAGTTTCTTTGATCCTTTTCTCACTCTAACTAGGCTGCAAATAGCTCACACTGGAGGGACTGCTCTCTAATCTTTTCCTAGTTGATAGAGTGAAATGTGAATTTCTAAAATTCAAGAGAAGACTGCTATTGCTATGCAATCTATTCTTAGAAAATCATTTCTGTGGATGCTGGAATTCGAACAACTAGGGGTTATTATTTGGAGAAGCTGTTTTTAAGTAACTGATAAAATTAATGAAAATAGTGGGTTTAGCACATACAATATTACCACATAAAGGTAGTTTTCAATAGATTCTATAAAACTGTCAATTCTTAAATATTTATATATATGTATGTGTGCCTGGATTAGGTTATAGCCATGTGTGTAAAGGAGTCCACAGATGCCAAAAGAGGTTGTCAGATCCCTTAGACCTGGAATTACAGGTGGTTGTGAGCTGGCCCACTTGGGTATAGAGACTTTAGTCTTCTGCAAAAGTAAAAGTGTTCTTAAATCCTAATTCATCTCTCTTATCCCATCAAAATTGTCTAAAAAAAATAGTTTAAAGGAATGTGGGAGATAGCTAACTTGGTAATGTTTTTGTCTTAAACACATCAAGACCTGATTTTGATACCTAAAACTCATGAGGAAGAAACACCAGGCATGTTGATTACTATTAACCCTAGTGCTGGGAATTGGAGATAAGTAGATATCTGGGCTTACAGGCTAGCCAGTCTAGCCTGCTCAGGAAGCTCCAGGACAGCTACGTAATTATCTCTGTAAAATACTCTGAGTAGAAATTGTATATTCTTTCTTATATGAGGCTGCTTCCTGTGGTGACTGTAATATTTCTTCTTGATTTCCTTGAGCAAATGTAACTCAAATTACTGTTTTAACTCGAATACTGCCCCAAATCATCCACAGAGAATGAAGAGTAAGTTCTGTACATTGAGGTGTTTGAAGTATTTATCATATATAACTTATATGAAAAGATAATATAAATTTAATATAAATAAGGTAATACTACAATATAATAACACAAAATAATACTACAACTAATGCTGTAACCCATGTTTGCTGCAACAAGCCTTCATATTTATAATAATATTTCCCATTCTCAAACCCTATGGATTTTCCAAAGGATGTAGAGTCTCCCAAGGACAAATAAAAGTAGAATGCCCATGGTATATACCAGATATCACACATATGGACTCAAAACTTTTCTCATATTCTCATTCTCATCTCTTCTCTCCCTCCCTTCCTATCATCTCTCTCTCTCTCTCTCTCTCTCTCTCTCTCTCTCTCTCTCTTCTTTCCACTATCCCTTCCGCCCTCTCATTGTTAAAGCACTCAGATCAGGAAGAGTTAGTGTAATGAATTAATTGAACACTTCAATAATGATTATCGACACTATTCACCTATAAAAGATAAATACAAGGTATGTTCAAATTATTAATGGTTTCTAATTATATCACATCGCTTAGAATTAATTAATTCATTTTTTACATTACATATTGGGTGGAGGCAGAACTGTAATATGGGAATTTTAATTTCTAAATTGTTTTATATTGAAATCTTGAGGTTCTAACCCAAAACTCAGAATATCAAATATGATTTTGTCCATTTGAATTTTTATAGTGTATCCTTTTCTGGTTTCAAAAATAGTAATGTCAATTATATTATTGACAATAAAAGGCCTTGGTATAATTTGAAAATGAATAAACATAAAGATGAACTGGGTTTTGTTAGTGCCTTTTTATAGATAATCATCATTTTGAAAAACAAAAGCAGAATTGATATCACACTTTTAATTTCCATTAGAGTTTCAGGGTCATGTTCATCCTGTGAAATCACTAAAATAAAAATATTTGGGGCTAGTGAGATGGTTCTGTGGGTAAAAGTGCCTCCCACCAAGTCTGATTATCTGTTTAGTAATTGAAATACAGTATGTGAACCTGAAATAAAAGGAAAAAGACAATCTATAGTGAAATCCTTTGGAGAACCAATATTTCAGTAGCAGTGTGGAAGGTACTTGAGGTTGAGTTAGGACCAGTATCATAGAAGAAGAAGGAAGTGAACAACACAAGATGAATGTTAGAAACTCTCAGAGGATGCCAGCTGTTGAGAAGAGGTATGCTCGAGACACATACTGGATAGAAAAGGGGAAAGAGGAAATGATTCACTGGAAACATTGTAGGTATTTTGGGGAAAACTAACAGAAAATAATTCATTTTAAAAAGTGAGGACAAGAGAGGGCATTGGGTCTGAGGCCGTTAGATGCCTCAGTATAGGGGAATGCCAGGGAGGGAAGACAGAAGTGGGTTGGGTGGGAGGGGGAATACCCTCATAGAGGCAGGGGAGAGACAGGATTGGGGGTTTCCAAAGGGGAGACTTGGAAAGGGGAAAACATTTGAAATGTAAATAAAGTATCAAAAAAAAAAAAAAAGAAAGAACTGAAAAAGCGTTAAAAAAAAAAAAAGAAGTGAGGACAAAAATGATTATTTTCTCAGTCTTGTAGTTGAAAAGACAACCGTACAGAGAGTGTGGGTACTCAACTGAAAATTGTTACTGGCTTCTGAAACACAGAGGCTTCCCCTCAGAAAGGCTTGCTTGCTCCTTACACCTGAAAGATGCCTTCCTTTAAAAAGTGATGGAGCTGAAATGCCTGAGATGCAGTTCCACTCAGTCCACAAAATGCAGTTCCACTCCATCTCAGCAAGAGTAGACCATATCCCGTGTACTGGCTTCAACAGGGCCTCAATCAAATCTGTAAATAACCTCATGACTTTCAATCCTTTAAGAATTACAGGATCAGATCTTGGGGAGTCTTAAAAGCTGAGGAGTATACCACAAAGCAAAATTATTTTTATGACAACCTGGAAGCACAGAAGATAATTAAAAGATTAGCAGGACTATAAAGGGTAGAAATCAAGGAAACCTGTCCCAAAGAAGGACAGGCACATGTGTAAATAATGAATTGGTACATTTTGGTGTCTAAATAGAATATCAGCAGAGAGCAGATATGTGAAAAGACCTGCTTTGAAATGCTATTTGTAAGGACATAGCAGTGGTGACATGTTAATGGCTTAGGTACACAGCTCTTGTAATGAGTGTTCCAGCTCATTAAACTGACATGGGTATTGACAGCACCATGCCTATGGCTAGGTGTTACAGATTGGAAGTTGGAATGGAGATTAGTTTTAAATGATTTATTAACATCATTGTGTCCTGTTAATAGAGAGCAGGGAGCTGTCCCCGATCAGAGGTGCATTTGTGGTTTTGTGTGTGTGTATGTGTGTGTGTGTGTGTGTGTGTGTTTTGTCTCCCTCTCTGATTCATGGATAAGAGAAAGCAGTCTATAAGCTCTTTGTTGTTTTTCTAAACCAAAGCACAACTAAACTGATAGTTGAAAGCAATCCTCTTTGTAGATATGGAGATGAAATGACAAACTCTTAGGATTCAAGTTGGATTCAAGTTCAACTCACTTTTTTTTTAAAGATTCATAAACTCTTTATTTATTTATTTATTTTTATTTTTTGATACATTATTTACATTCCAAATGTTTCCCCATTTCCAGATCTCCCCTTTAGGACCCTTCTATCCCCTCCACCTCCCCCTGCCTCTATGGGGGTATTCCCTCATCCACCCACCCACTCTCTTCTTCCCTCCTTGGCATTCTCCTATACTGGGGGATCTAACAACCTCAGGCCCAAGGGCCTCTCCTCCTCCTGATTACTAACAAGACTCTCTTCTGCCACATATGTGACCAGCACCATGGGTCCCTCCATGTGTTATCTTTGGTTGGTGATCCAGTCTCCGGGAGCATCGGGAGGTCAGGACAATTGACACTGTTGCTCCATCCATGGGGCTGCCAACTCCCTCAGCTCCTTCAGTCCCTTCTCCAACTCCTCCCTCTGGGACCTCATGTTCAGTCCAATGTTGCTGCGAAGTGACTCTTGGGTATTCTGAACTTTTGGGCTAATAACCACTTATCAGTGAGTACATACCCTGTTCATTCTTTTGTGACTGAGTTACCTCGCTCAGGATGATATTTTCAAGTTCCATCCATTTGCCTAAGGATTTCATGAAGTCATTGTTTTTAATAGCTGAGTAGTATCCATTGTGTAAATGTACTATTACATATAAGCTATATATGAGCATATATGTCTCAATAAGTAAAGCCACTTCTCACAAGACTACGTACTTGAATTTGGAAGTCAAGCACCAATGTAAAACCTGAAGATGTCTACATATGATTTCAATTCCTATGCTGGAGATGGTAACAGAAGGATACATGGGTTTTGGTAGCTAGTCAGTCTACCTGAATTGGTAAGCTCCAAGTTCAGTTAGAGACAAACTCTTGTAAAACTATAGTTGATAATGACTGAGGAAGACACCTGATATTGCCCTTTGGCCTCAGCACACAAGTTAACAGACATTCTCGTCTACTCACATGCACACAGAGACACAAACAATTACACAACACAACACACACACACACACACACACACACACACACACACACAAATAATCTCATTAAGACATCACCGTTACAGAATCACCTAATGTTTCTAGCTGCTTGCAGGGATAGAGAAGTCCCTCCTCTCTATCATAGTCTAACCTAAAGCTGGAAAATATCACATGAAAGAACTGCGTCAGTTCAGGTAGCAGAGGTGGATCACCAGTTAAGAGAATGACCTGCTTTGCAGCGGACCTATGTTTGGTTCCTTGAACCCACATTATTAGAATTTAATTAATTTTCTCCTATTAGCCTATGACAATGAGATAAAATAATGGACTTCACTATGATACATTCATATATTTACCTAATATACTGTCATGTTCTCCAACAGCACCCTTCTTAGTTCTGAGTTTCCAGGGTGGCTCCCTTCTTCTTCTCAAATAGTCTTCTACCTACACTCATATGCCGTTAAACACACATGGATGCTGCAGACCTGCAACTACTCCTCCTGATAGACTACCTAAAAAGAATTTATACTTTAGCTATAAACAGCAAAGCACTCCCCCCCTCTTTTTTTTTTAGCACTTCTGCAATAACATTGCTATTCTCACTCTTCTTGTTAAATTTTTCTCTGTTGCAGCTTTTGAACTGAATTCAAATTGCTGTCCTTGCGTGAAACATGGTTCATGAAATATTAGATATCATTCATAAACAGGTGATAGACACATACATGTGCGCTCATTGACATAATTCTTTCAACCTTAACCCAGAATAGTAAAGTTCAGAGCAAAAGTCTGGCAAATCCTTTTATGAAAAATTTTATGAGATGATAGCATAGCTAAAATTTCTTACATTGGACTTCCTAAACTCCCTAAAACAGTACTAACTAACATTTAAGTCATAAAAAATATGTGTCAGTTTCTAGAGGTGTAATGTCATGAGTACTCATTTCAAAAAATAGTATTGGGAGCTGGAGAGGTGAGGTTGTCGTTAAATCCACATGCTGTTCTTGGGGAACAGAATAATGTTCCCAAATACCCACCATATAAGATGAAATTCAACAATTTGTAACTCTGGCTCCAGGTTATCTAATAACACTAGCCTAGAGCATAAACACATACACACACACGTACATACACACACACACACACACACACACACACACGCACACAGAGAGAGAAAGAGAGACAGAGAGACAGAGAGACAGAGAGACAGAGACAGACAGAGGCAGACAGACAGAGACAGAGACAGAAACAGAGATTCAAATAATAAACCTTAAAATAACAATAATGTTATTTGAGTCTAACCTTTGAGAATAGAAAAAATTGGGAGGGAATTCTGTGAGTGAGCACAAAGAATTGTAAAACAGTAATCGTGTTGTTGATTGCCACCACACCTTCCTATCAATAGAGAGACCATGAAGTTTGGAATGGACAGGTCTGCAGATTTTAGCTAGATTTTTTGCATATTGGATTTGGATAATTCTGAAGTAAAGAAAACTCCAAACATATTACATGTCAACCCAGCAAATACTGTACATACAAAGACTAAACTTGAGCTCCAGGAAGGAAGTGAGTGTCCCTTAGGAAAACATCCAAGTACTGAGCACAGGTACTCTGAATTCTGGTGTAATCCATAGCTACCATTCTACAAAAGTTTTAAAGGCTTGCTCTGTATCTGTAATATTTTAAAATTGTTTTGTACGTTGATCAAAGTTCCCTTTTTCCTACATTATCCTGCATGTACCTAATTCTACATCTCAAAGTAATTTTCTCTTCTTGACATTTACCTTCCCCTTAATACTCTGGTCCTTGAGCTTCTACTTGATCGCAGGCACTATGCTCATTAAGAGAGAATACATGAACTTAAATTCTCATTCCGTTACCTCCCAGCACTGTGGCCTTGACCAAGTCCCTCATTTGCATTAAACTACAGATCTCTGTTTATAAAAGGAGCATGTCTGTACTCAAACTCAGAGAATTTTACATATTATCTATGACAAACTAAAAAATGCATTACAATGTGCCTGGATATCAAAGAGGTCCCCAAAGCATAACTTCAGTTGTGAAAAGCATGATAATGACCCAATGAGGACATATATTACGGCTTCATTTTTAGATTTTTATAGTAGCATGCAAATTATAACAATATTTTCTTTTTCACTGTCAACCCACAGGTAACCTAGGCAGAAAGGAGAAAGGATGTGTTAAATCTGTTCTGTGTACACTTCCTTGAACATATATTAAAGAAAACCACTGTGAATATGATAAAATATCCCACATAACTAAATGCTTGGCTTTAAATGATCTACTTTGTGGGTCAACCTCTGAATAGTAAAAATATTGTCTCTGGTTATTTTTTGTAGCTAACAGCCACCTAAGAATGCATTTATTAATCTAATAAAAATTTGGGGTCTGTAATATTTGACTGCACATTATACAGAGGCCTGGATAGACCATTAAAATTGATGAAAAGATCTGAGCAAGTAGAATCAGTACTTTAGAGATAATTACATACATACCCAGAAAAAGGGAACCATGCAAGGTAAATTGAATTAGGAGAGTAATATAAAAACTTTCCCTATATAGCTGAATTTTAAAATTATGACTGACTTTAAAGACTATGACTTTCTTTTAAAAATACATAAATGATCAGTTTTCTCAAAATCATCTAAATGTAGTCAAATTCCAACAATTCCAGAAATCTTACCTTTTTATTATTTAACTTCCCCCTATGTCTATGTTTTCCATAAACTGGCAGGATTTTAAATCATAGATAGTATCTAATATCAGAATATGTCATCATTCTTCAATAGACTTATGTCCCACATGTCCCCTCCAGAACTGGACACAAAAGACCTTGCTTCTAGCCAGAGGTCATTATTGTCTGTGGAACTTATAGAGATAAAAACTTCTTCTTTGGGTCTTAATTTACTCATGTAAAAGGTGAAAAGAATGAACTTATTTTCCAAACAGCATTTTCAAAAAGAAAAATATACCCCCCCAAAATAAACTTATACAGAAATGCTCTGTAAATACAGAATTACATGCAAAGTCTGATATCCTGTAAAGTTATTAAAAACTTGTCATCAGAACAACCCACCTTTATTTGTCAAAATATACCTGACAGTCATCAGCAAAACTTTAGCCTTGTTTACTTCAAAATTATAATCTAATCAAAAAATCATCCTACTGAAGATCAGTGTGTAATAATCATAGTAAAATAACTAGCTGATCCAAATTTTGAAATATATTAACTGTTTCTATTCCTCCCGTTTGCCATAGGCAGCTTTATACACTGTGCTAATTCCCGTAGGAGTTTTCATATATCCTTGTTCTGTCCCCAAAATGTTCTCTCTCATGATCTGAGCACATCTGTCCTCTATTGTAAACCTCATCTCTTCTCCAAAGACTGTGTCAACCATTCACTACTTCTCCAATGTATCCTTCTAGTTCTAAGATCTGTTTGAAAAATATCATTACCATTATCACTTTACTTCTACCTACTTGCTTTAAACCAAGAGGGCTCATGGAGGGTTTTTTCTTTTCTATTTTTCAATATGAGTGTCTGTATGTGGATAGATGTACATGAATACAGGTTCCTATGGAGACTAGAAAAGAGCATTGTTTCTCCGGGAACTGGATTTACAAGTGGTTATGAGCCACCCAATGTGAATGCTGGGAACTGAACTAAATTTTTCAAGAGAAAGTAGCAAGTGCCCTTAACTGCTGAGTGATCTCTTCAGTGCTTACATTAATGTAGTTTCTATACCCTCTAAGAATCCTTATTACATTCTATTTCTACTGAACACATCAGTGATGCATGGATACATTCATGATCATTAACAGATATTTGAAGACATTAGCAAGTGGAAATGATTCAGAGAGAAAAAGATGAAAGATGCCCAGTGTCCCACATTATAGTGGAGAGTGTGGTGAGCACAATGAAGTATATTTTAAATTTAGGGGAAAATAAAGGTCCTCAAGCCTCATCACAACTTGGACCGAATGGTTCCTGCAATTCTCCATGTATTTCTGCTTCACACCCTGCTCACCTTTCTGACTAGTAATTTAATTTTATAAACCTAGGACATATGAAAGATATGGTGCATGACTTGAAAGGAATCTTTATATTCAGAGTTTCATTGAGTGAAGGGCAAATGTTTATATACTTGGATACAGAAAATGCCTTGGCTATGCACCATAGATATGTGCTGAATAAATGTAAAGAACTGGTAGGTAAGTACTTAGATAGATATAGAAGTAGATACAGAAATGGAGATACTGGGATCAACACATCTACAATTATACAATTTTGATGGGAAAGCCAGTGATTGTGCTAACAAAGTGAAGACCAGGCATGCTTTTTTGCATGTATAGGACCACTCAGGACTTCATAGGCATTATTTACTTCACTGCAAGCTGTTCTATATCAAAAGATTCTAAATCATGCATGAACTACAAATCAATAAATTCTCTATATAAACATTCCCATACCATCCTGTTAGGGCAAACTCCCTTTTATTTCTTTAAATATCAAAATACAATGTTCTATTTCAACAAACACAAGGAATGGAACATGTAGTTCTCTTGAAGCTAAATTTATATTTCGAGTTCTCTTTAAATTCTTCAATCACTTCACCTCTAAATCACAGATGCATTTTCCTCCTGGATGCTACTTTTTTCCTTCTGAATTGTGAACACTTCAGCTTATGAGTAAATTCTTTCTTAGTCTCTCTGGGTGTTTAGTATAAATATTGTTATTTTAAGATAGACTGCATTCTTTTAAATATTCACGTTAAGAAAATTATTTAGACTTCAATTTCAAACCAAAGTTTGACTATCTGCAGCTACTATGGAAGTTTGCTTGGGTGTGAGATTTTTTTAGGAGATGGTTCTATTTGTAGTTTCAAACAGTTTAAGCTAGAATTTAACAAATAATAAAGCAATAAAGTACTTCTGCTGTTATGAGAGATGTAAATGTATTAAGTAGTATATTGTTGCAAGCTCTTTTCATCAAGAACTTGTCCACTTGATTAGGAATGTAGTTTGGCATACATACTCTAAGAAGTGAAGTAAGTCATGAAAAAATTGTATCCCTAAATGGATTTTCAACTTTCTAAGCAGTGATTCAGTAATCAATGATGTCATCATTTCTATTATTCTCGAGATATATCAAAGAAGTCAGAACATAATGAATCAGAGGCCAGTAGAGGGTATTCAATCTCACTGGAGTTGGAGGTACAAGCTGTTGCTTGCTGCCTTATGTGGGCGCTACAAAAACAATAGGCACTATTATCTATTGAGACATCTCTTCTGCCTTGAAACTTTATGTTTAATACTCTCTTTTGTGCCTCTGTGTATATCCATTCCCCTCAAACCACCAATTCACCTTCTTTCTCTCTTTTAAAAATTTCATCTATGTGTATGCGCCTGCATGCCATGGCACATGTGTGGAAGTCAGGGTACAACCTGTAGGAATGAGATCTCTCCTTTCACCGTGTGGGTCTTCAGTTAACCAGCCTTGTTGGCAAGCACCTTTCCTTGTTAAGCCATCTTGTCAGTCCTTGCCTTCTGTTTTTCTGCTCATCCCTGACTAGTTTGAAAGAATAACAAATCTCATTAATAAGAACAAAATTTTTTTGACTTAGAGAATCAGCTTACATTAGCATGTGAACTCTAGGAACTGCACGATTGTTGAAAAGTAAGGGCATAATTATTGGTAATATGGAAAGTACGGATACAAGAGAGAAAATGAGTACTCACTCATAGTCATGCTATCAGGATTGGGTTTGATATTTACCACATTCTTTTACGGTCTTCACATGACTAGATATGAACATCTATGAATAAAGTTGTGGAGAATGTGCACATAATTGAATATAGTGTATTTTACTTGATGTTTCACTGTAAATATCTTCTAGTTTCAATAATGTTTTAAATGAATAATTTTGAAGAGTTAACATTCAGTTGAATAATTGTAAAATGACACCGTCCTATGTTTAAGTTTGTATGTAGCTCTATGTTCTATTTTTGGTCTTTACAAATTGCACTGCATAAAAATACATGCCATCTCTAAGACATAAAGATATATATTCACCTCGATGCTATGTAAGTGTCAGCATATTTGATAGTTATGACAATTACAGTTTGGTGGAATTGGAAGTGAAAATGTGTGTGTTCGTAATATATTGTGAATATCTGTTAAATTTTTAAATAGATAAAATATTTAAAAATGTTTAAATTTAGTGCTTAAGAAGATAAAAACAGAGATTAAAGATAAGATAATTTAACTGAGCACTAGGTGAGGTTAAATAAAGGGCAATAATGCCCAATGGCTTCTATAACTCTACTATGTTATGAGGACAGATGACAGTCCAGGCCTAGTAAAGTCATTCAACACATATAAACAATAGCAGCATGAATTTATGTTCTTGCTTTTCCCGGTGCTGAGATCTCTAATCATAGTAAATAATGTTGGTGTTACTTAGATTAATGTCCTTCATTTTTCATAAACATGATAACCATGACTTTTCCATACCTCTTTAATAACATGAATATTCTTCTTAGGAAAGAATCTGTGGAGATTTACAAAGAAATATCAGATCTCCAGAGCATCTTTGGAGACAAGGCTGCAGGTTCCTCCAATTTAAAGATCTGTGGGGCTACAGACCTCTGATATATAAACATCTCTGTGTCAGAAAAATTCTGCATAATGACTAAGCATATAACGCCAGTCTTTGGAAGTAGTTGGAATGATAAGACAGGAAGTTTACCATGAGTTTAATGCCAGCATGGTCTATAGAGCTAAGGAATGTGTGTGTGTGTGTGTGTGTGTGTGTGTGTGTGTGTAGGGGCTTATTCTAGTTGCTTCTCTGTTGTGATAAGCATATAACTAAAAGCAACCTAAGGGATGAAAGGATTTATTTGGAATCCACTTCCGAGTAAAAGAGTAATTGGTGCAGAAGCTCCAGACAGGAACCTGAAGGCATACCAGTCTGCTTTTCCATGAAGCATTTCTTTTGTCTGGGGAACCCATCCATGCACAGCCAAGAATGCATAATTATCTTGCTCGTAGGTTCTTACATAGCTTTCTTATAGAGTCCAGGACCATCTATGAAAAATATTGCCACTCACGGTGGGCTGGACCCTCCAACATAAATTAATATTCAGCACAATCCTCCACAAACATAACCACAAGTCATTTTCCTGTGGTCGAACCTCTCAATTGAAGCATTCTTTCTCAGGTGACTCTAAGCTGTGTCAAGTCAACAATTAAGCTAATTAGGACAGGGATGTTCCTCATAGCTTGCAGAGAGGAGAACAGTGGCTTCCATAAACATCAGCTCTTCCTACAAAGTGAAACTTGGATTATCAGATTTTGAGAGGGATTCCAGATAGCAAAATAAGTGTGGATGCTGGCCCAGATTATAGAGGTGTTGGGGAGCTCTGAGAGATGCAGTCATTTAAGTCACTGATGAACAATGTTCAAAGGACCTTGGAAGTTACTTGCTAGGGCTTGAGTATATGTGACAATAGACTATTGGGAGATTGGAGATACATAAAATGGTGACAGAAGATACATTACCATTATCATTAGTTTCAACAATTATGTACACAAATATATTTATTGGATTAAATGGGTTAAAAATAAGAGAAACCAGTGATTATCAACAAAAGTCTGTACCATACAACAGTGTAAGCTTCTATGCTATATGTATTTTATTGTATGTAAATATTTCTGAAAAAACTCTCATACTTTGAAACTTCTGCATGGCTGCTTAATGATAAAACCATTATTGACTGTGGAGGGTTTCCCATGTTGTAGGCTCAGGTCCCTAATTGCACCTTATTATTATTACCCTAATTAATTACCTTGGGTTATCTTTAGCTCTGTTAATAGGCATTTCTCTCCACCTATATATCTGACTAATATCCTTGCAAATAACTACTAGAGCCTTTGAAATGTATTAGCTTAACAAAACCCTCATTTTGACCAAGCTAAAGACTAAGAATATTATCAGAGAGCAACTGAGACCTCCAGACCAGATACTCTTGGTTTTGATATAATGTGCCCCATTAATATCTCTAGGAATGTATTTTAAAAGTAATAACTTTATTTCTTCTGCTAGTACACAAACTTAATCAAACTGTTACCACATAGAAATGTAGAACTGGAGTAATATAAATTTGTCTTCCTGGGCCACAGTCATTCACACATGGCCCCAGAATAAATTAGCTCTTACATTCTTTAATATGGTTGTTCCAATTTTACATGAACACTATTGTTTTATGTTATAGTAAATACGTCATTAATGGTACATCTCTTTTAGTGGTTGTAGATGTACAATGATGTACCTGGTGAATATGAGAGATTATTATAATAATCATGAATGGTTTCAAAGTTCTATAAACCAGAAGGTAAGCTCTACACCTAAAGATTAAAATCTGCTCTGCAGCAATGAATACCTGCACAAGATCAAGACAGTCAACATTTCACCATGAAAATGGGAAGATCTCCCAAAGCTGAAGCTCAAACCCAGGTGAGGAGCTGTTAAGAACTGATGGCTGCTAACCTGGGAGACTCAGTTTCTTGTGAGGTAGTGGCCCTTGATAAGTAGACAATACTCAAGTAGTTGACATCACACCTATGAACCTATAGGCAGTGCTAACGGGACTTGGTGGGTTTTAAACAACAACCACAAAATGTATATAAATCAAGGAGGAGTGAGTGGAGACTGGGTAGATCTGGGAGTAGTAAGGGAAAAGAACAGATAAATTTTATCAAAATGTGTTGTATACATGTATGATATTTTTAAAGAATAAACTTGTTATATTATGAAATAGAGCAAGACAGGATTTTTTTTGTTTGTTTGGTTTTTTTTGTTTAGCACCTGTATCTGAAAATGTTTCTAGATTCAACCTCAGGTTTCTGGGTCAATTCAGAGTTATATGCTTGTTACATGTGGCATGTGTAACATCATCTCTCATAGTGCTTTACAAAGAAGGCATTCAGTATTAGATCCTTCACTGATGCTCAAATTGATCACCAAGTAAATGTGCAGTGATTTGCAGTTTTTTAAAATAAGATAGTTTATTAGGTTTCTATGTGTCATAATTAGAAAGATTTATAAATATGAAAATTTCAAGGACAAAAGCAAACTTGGGAGAAGCCAGTTACTTAGCTAACCATGAACCAGCACTCATCTAAAGCTGTCATGACTCCCTCAGATATATCACTGGAGAACCAACAGAGACAATGAAAATAGACATGCCAGGAACAACTAGGAACTCTCCTTCTCTTGACAGATAATGCATTAAGTGGTCATAAGATGACCTCCAAGCATTAAATGAAGCTTCAAAATGAACTGAGTTTGAATTTATTGAGGTGATTTTTATGTTAAGAAGACTGTAAAAGTGAAGAGAAAGCCCACCTTTCACTTTTTGATATAACTGCAGATAAGAAGTTCAAGGTTACCTTTCCTTGGAGGTGGTTCCCACTCCATTATTTTGGCTATGTGTGAAATATATAAATAAAGTATATAGTGGCTACTAGCAAGTGGAGTGAGCTGAGCAGAGCATAGATTTATCCATTCTAATTTCTCAGTTATAAATGAATGCGTTAGGGATATGGGTTGCAAGCATTAGTGAACATTACAGAGGAGAGTGGTCAGTGGGAACAATCATTATACATTGCCTAAGTTTATGGAAGTTTTGAAGAAAAAACTATTGTTTTAAAGGAATGAGAATAATCGAAAGACATGCTTGTTTCCCTCCATTTGATTATCAGATTATTAAAACAACGGTCCCAAAAGGAATTGGGATTTCCTCATGAATTTCTTGGCAAGAGAAGAAAAAGCTGAATTGTGGTGTCAGCCAGAAGAGGAACTTGTCTGAAAGGAAAGAGATATAACATGGTTCTTACAATCTTACAGGAAACACAGGAATGAAGCAATGTGGATAAGATCAAAGCTTGACCAGTGCTGTTAGTTGTAAATATACATCTTGCTACCTATCTCAGCCTAAACCAGGTGTGATGACCCTAAAGACAAACTTCGGAAGGAGCACAGTTCCATATTTCTTTGTTCCCCTTGCCAATGTTACCACACTACATAAATCTCTCTCTCTCCCTCTCTCTCTCTCTCTCTCTCTCTCTCTCTCTCTCTCTCTTTATTTTTCTCTCTCTCTCCCTCCCGCTTTCCTTTTACTGTTAGGAGTTTGTTTAATCAGATTATTAAGGCTGGGTAACTGAACTTGGCTTATAGGAAAATGTCAGAACCCAGTCTCTGATCATAATAGCTCCAGTAACACTACTGAATTCTAGGTCATTGTGGTCTACAGATTGACTTTCAGAACAGCCAGTGCTACACAGAGAATTTTTATTTTGAATAAAACAGGGAGGGGGAAGACTTTATTTTAAAGAACTTGCAAATAAAAATGTGTCAAAACTAATGAGCCCAAAGAAGACTGTACATCATAATTAACATATTTTTACATAATTAGAATAGTCATTCTAATTTTTTTTTTTTTTTGGAAATTGGAGAAATAGAGTATAAATATGATTGTCCTCATCTGATCAAAAGACAAAACTTTTGGTCTATTATACAAATTATCTTCTAGTAAAATTAAAGCATTATATCTAAAGAATATCAATAATTAAATATCAAAATTGGATATCAATAATTAACTGCCTTCCACTTGAGATGATTAGCACACTCTCAGCCAAATTATACACTCAAAATTTTAAGAAAAAAATTAGACTTGTAACTATTCTCACAAACATATTTTTCCTGGTTACTTAAGCTAGTGACTCCTCTTATTATCTTCCATTAAGACAAATCAAAGCTCAAATTAAGACACACAATGTTTTTGTTTCATTTTTTGTTTTGTTTTAATGCTACACATTTATTTAAGGAAAGTTGAAGGTGTTTTATATCTGGCGTGGGGGGGGGGACAAGGAAAGAAAAGCAGATACACCACCATCAGTTTTACATATAAAAAATAGCTATAGCTGCATTGACATATTGTTGAGAAATTGATTCTCTCTAGGTTGAGGTACATCAGCATATTCACTTCAAGCATCATTTCTTTTTATGCTAGTTATAAAGAAATCAAATGAACAAGGTACATGAAAAGATCTACACCTACCATTGATCCACCGAGCTTCTGGACTATGAAGTCCAAACCCTTTCCCCAAAAGCTCCTCTAATGACAGTCTTGTTTCTGAAGAATTTGTTAGCTCATCTGAAAAGAAAAGAAATACAAACTCAGGCACTTTTGTATTGTTTTTCTTGAAGAATGGGAAATAAGATTTAAAATATTTTGCCTCAAAATATATGTTAAAGAGCCATCCATCAGAAGTGACCATATGGAATAGATTTTTGACATTGAAAGAATGTTTAATGGCCTTTACTTTTAAACAAAGGTCTTATGAAATCCAGCCTGTCCTTGAACTCCTAACCATCTTGCCTTCAACTCCCAAGTATAAACATTGTAGCAATAGTACATTACCACATTTGTCCTCTTTTTTAAAAATTAACTATAAGGTTTTATTATGGAATTTTTTACATCAATTCAATTACATCTATCCCATGGTATAATTTAACACATAATACACAAAAACAACCAAGAACTACTGTTTTACACTGTTCAAGAAGACCAAGTCTTTGATGTTTAATTATAAGCCAGTCCTCATTTTCACATTATTTAACAGTAAATTTAGATTATTTTTGTAAAAAGCTAACTATAAGGGAGGTAAGAATCATCACAGAAAAGAGAGAATGTTCTAATCTGAGGCAATTCAAATAAATAGGATAAATATGAAATTGTACCAGGCAATTACTACCTAGCAAATGCTAAGCAAACCTGAGACTTGAATCCCAAGTTCAAAGTGTAAAATGCTAAAAAGAAAATAAACATCACACATTAAACACTGGAAGATGAGCATGATTTGATATGCTTTTTTATATTTCATAACCTAGAACTGGAAGACTACAGGCGAGTTTACAATGCTGTTTGCAATACCCCTTTATATTCAACGGGTTGTAGAGAGCAATTTGTCACTTTTGTGCAAAATAATAGCATTGTTTATTTGCTGAGTGAATTCTTCTTGGTGACCTTTTAGCTATGACCTTCCCTCTGACTGAAAACAAAATGTCAAAGACATGTTCTAATCTCAGGCGATTTTATCTTTTAAAAGTTCAGCACTCACTATTCCAAGAGCTTGCTATGGCTTCTCTCCAGTCTCTACAGCAGTCACTCATTTCAAAAAACAATCCAGTAAATCTTTTAACTAACACTATGAATGTCAACAGAATGTTTAAAAAATATGAGAATTATCTGAATTCTACTTTACACCAAATATGTTTATATGGAGATGTAAAAAAATGGTAGACAAAGACATACAAACATCCAATTATTGACAGAGCAATCAGAAAGATCAAAATTTGGACTTTCTTGGGCCTGGAAAGGTAGCTCATTGCTCAGCAGTTAAGAGTACTTACTGACTTTCCAGAATACCTTTTAGGATGGTGAATATGTACACATAAAGACATGCATGATGTATACATGAGTGCACACATGTGCAAAGGCGTACATGACCTTACAAGGAAACTATACCACTCCAAATGATCTTAGGTATAAATCACTATTCAAACATTCTAAACAATTCAACACATATATTTGTAACTCTCAAGCATATCTTTTTCATTTTTAAATGTATTGCTGTTTCTATTTATGTGTGAGTGTATACAAGAATGCAGGTTTCCACAGAGGGCAGAGGCAGATGTCTGATTATCTAGAGTTACAAGTAGATGCTGAGAGATGAACTTGGGTCCCCTGGAAGATCATCAGCAAGCATACATAAGTTGCTGATCCATCTCTCAAGCCTTTAAACATGCCTTCTTACACTATGCAACATACCACAGTGAACCTCTTTCAGTTAGGAATCTTTACCTCCTCTCTCTCTCTCTCTCTCTCCACACACACACACACACCCCACCAACATCTGAAGACTTTTCAATATTCTCAGTGATGGTGAGAAGATTTATCTACTCTCACATTTAATTATATCCTAAATATTACATTTTTGATTTATTGTGTAGCTCATATAACTTCCTATTGGAATTAATATTAATAGCTTGATATTATTGAGAACAGAATTTTCCCAATACAAGTACCTATTATACATAAGGTTAAGGACTATATATATATACTGTATCATAATTTTTCAAAATTGCATATATTTATGAAATTCTGGAGAATAATGAAAAATATTAATAAAAATAATAATTGAATCTTTTATGTTTTGCACTTTCAGTAACATTATATTTGAATAGTTTTTCATATGCTACCTTTACTAAAGTTTTAACAATCTGTTGTTTAATGTATATTTTTATGTAATTGTATGTTTATATGCAATTCTAGTAGAAAGATAATGCACACTTGCCCTGCATACTCTTCAGTCAGCTTCTCTCTGTAAAAAGTGCCATTTTGCTGAATGAGAGCATAGAAAGTGATTGATACAATAAATTCTAGGCCTCTTATTGATTTCATTATGTTTATTTGTATTTATTTCCATGTATGTTTAGTTCTATAAAATCAGTAACAACACTGATACTAATTAATATACAGAAGAGAGTCTAGACCAGGGGCTTGTGGATCCTGTACATTCCTCTTGCTACTTCTGCCTACCCAACCTTTGGCAACCAATGCTCTCCATAGATGGCTATAATAAGCACACTTGGCCAGTCTCAGAAAGTCAAGGTCACCATCCTTCTCTTATACATAGGGGCTGAATTTTATACAGATATTTAAGATCCTGTCTCCATGAACCTGAAATGGAAAAGTTCATTGGAACAAAGGAAATAAATGTGAGGGGAAAAGAAGAGAAACAGAAGCCTAAGTGTCATGAGAAAGATATGTTCAAAGTACATTATGTATTTACATAAATCTCAGTCCCAAGTATAAAGAATATATGTCAAGTTAAAAAAATAAAAATTTTGTGTTAATACTATTGTTCGGCTACAGGAACATAAAAAGAAAATGACTCAAAACAAAATTCGGCTAAACCCCTAAATCAGTGCCTGACTCAGACGTCATTAGAAAAAATCTCCACAATTAGACAATGTGCAGAGAGTGAAGAATTTTGGAGCACTCATTCTTAAATGGGTTGTGTTCATCAAGCCCCTTCCCTTAGAGCTTAGAGATCTATGGAGGGGGAGTCTGCAGAAAGATTTTATTTTTCAGAGGAGATGGATGACACAGGAGAACTGACACATATATAACTCACAGAGACTGTGACAGAATGCATTAGGCCAACATAGCTTCAAGCCAGAGACTCTTTCAGTAATGAGTTGGGAAAGTAGACATGGGTTTCCATGTCTAATTAAGAAGCTATTTACAATTAGCATCTTGCAAAGGAAGGATAATTTTTCTCCAGTAGAGTATTATTGGGCAAACAAATTATGCTTTAGGATAGACCCTTACCCAGCAGTAGTTGGGCAGCAAATACTAAACTCAATGGTATTTTTTGCAGATATTTTGTTTCATTATTCTTTGTTTGTTTGTCTTCTGATCTTTAGCATATCCTTTTTAAAAAATAAATGCCTTACTAAACTACTTTCATTCTCCATATGTTCTTTTGCATAAAATCAAGATTTTTCTTTGTTTCTAACAATATGATACATGAATAAACCCATATGAAACCTAATTCCTCATGAACTTATGTCACAGTCAGACATGAGGAGGTACCTCAAAAAATGCATATTATTTAATATCTTTTAATGATTGTCCTGGTAGTTTAACCCCAAAGCTATTTTACCACAGAGAATATTAGATACTATTCAGGTACTTCAGTCACTCCAAGTGAACATTGCAAACAAACTGATACTAGATTGCATATCACTCTGGCATGCAGTTTCTTCCTTAATAACTTCCATGGAGGGACTTTTAATTACCCCTAACATCAGAAACCAATGGACAGAAGCTGCTGACCCCTGTGGTTGAATTAGGAAAAGGCTGAAAGAAGCTGAGGAGGAGGGCAACCCTGTAGGAGGACCAGCAGTCTCAATTAATCTGG
Organism: Rhynchomys soricoides; assembly: GCA_019843965.1. Lineage (NCBI taxonomy): Eukaryota > Metazoa > Chordata > Mammalia > Rodentia > Muridae > Rhynchomys > Rhynchomys soricoides. The sequence goes on along the minus strand of JADRCH010000032.1, from coordinate 4,745,864 downwards.
ACTCCCAAGATCTTTCAAACACTGAACCAACAAATAGGCAGCATAAACAAGCTGATATGAGGTCCCCAACACATGTACAGCAGAGCACTGCTGGGTCTGTGTTCAATCAGAGATGATGCAACTAACCCTCAAGAGACTGGAGGCCCCAGGGAGTTTGGAGGTCAGGTGGGGTGGGGCTTGTGGGGAGGGGTCATTCTCATGGAGACAGTGGTGTTGGGGAGGAGGTACAGGATGTGGAACAGCCAGCAGGTGGACCATGGAAGGGAATAAAATCTAGAGTGTAAAAATAAATAAATAAATAAATAAATAAATAAATAAATAAATAAAATTGAAATTAAAATATTCACTGCTTTATTGGGGTTATCCTAGAAAGTGTGTTTAAATATAATTCTCTTGAATTACTTAGTATTTAAAAATGAGGTATATGTTATGGCTATATTAAAAATATCTCCTAAAATGCTCAGATGTTGGAAGAGTGATATCCCGAGTAGCAGGGTTCAGAGGTGGGATTTTGAAGAAATCATTGGGTCATGAGGATCCCTGCTTTACCCATGGATTCATCTTGTGCTTATAGCATGATACGTGATCAATCAAGTGTGATGGAAACTTAAAAGTAGGACCTGGTTGAAGGGTGTAAGTCTTCAGTGAGTCTTTATGGAACTACATCCTAACTCCATCTTCCCTTCATGCCCTCGCCCCCTCCTTTCTCCTCTTTCTGTTCCTATTCTTCTCCATCCCTTCCTCTTTCATCTTCCTCTTTCCCTCATCCTTTCCACTCTGTCCCCTTCGTTTACTTTCCATTCCCTGTCACTTCCACCTTTTCCAAACCCCTTGCCCTGCCTTTCTCTCCTGCTCTCCCTCCCTCCATCTTCATTCTTACAATCTTCTGCCTTTCCTTTTATCCCCTCTTGCTTATTCATTTGTTCTAAAGCAATATCCTTCAATTTCAAAACTTTCCATCCTGGAACAGAGTTCACTCACTTTATGAGTTTGAAACCCATAAAGTTTCAAATTGAAGGATTCTTGTCACATCCTGGAGTGGATCCTTAAGACTTTGAAGGTAAACAACTCAAGAAAATCAAGAATTCCCTGAAAGCTAAAAGACTTACAAGCTTCTGTTCTCCTGAAAGTTAACTAAGTAGAAAGGACTGCTGGAAAGAAGATACTCTAATCTATGAAGCTGCCAATAACTTGTTTATGGAGTTCCAGGGATGCATCTTTGAGTCATCACACATGCTAAAGTGGCTTTTGTAGAGACCACTGCCTTTCCATGCATGTTCCTATAAGAAAACCCTCATTTTTTTGTAACTCTAGTATACATAAAGGATTTCCACTTTGATCTGTCGTTAGCTCCATATGTACAGTCACTGTATATGCTTGTTCATGCCTCCCTAGAAATAGCCACACACCACTGCCATAAAGTGAGCGGCAACTCTGGGCACCCCCGCCTTACTATGTCTTGTCTTGCAATACTCCAGAAGAGAAGAATTATCAATCTCCATTTATAAGCCTCAAAAGTCTCTGATAAAATAAATCCTTCCTTATTTTGAATTTGATTTTCCCAAGTATTTTTGACCCAGTGATTAGATGAAGATTCAAATGCCCCAGTGCACTCATCTACTGCTATGTGAAATCAAGTGAGTAATCAGGGTGGCAACAAAACCTTGGGAAGCTGGGCAAAGATGAAGGGAGTAGATTTTCAGGGGCTCCCTTTGGGACAATATTCTGTCCCCAGCCTCTATTCTCTCCTTCTCCACCATCATTTGTGTCCCTTCCCACTTCTCTTCTCTCCTCCCTCCCTCCCTCTTTATTCCTCCATTCTTCCATCTGACCTTCCTATCTCCCCATGTCCTTCCCTTCTGGCCAGATGTTATGTGAAATTATCCTCCAAATGGAAAATATCTTAGTTGGGGTATTGTTGCTGTGAAGAAACCCCTTGACCACAGTAATTCTTATAAAGCAAAACATTTGACTGGATCTGGCTTACAGTTTCACAGGTTTAGTCCATTATCATCGTGAAAGGAAGCATGGCAGCATGCAGGCATGTTGGGAGAGAAGGAGCTAATGGTTCTGTCTTGATCCAAAGGCAGCAGAAGAAGACACTGTACCACACTGTGTGTAGCTTAAGGGTAAGAGACGTCAAAGCTCACCCCCACGGTGACATACTTCCTCCAACAAGGCCACACCTCCTAATAGTGTTACTCACTATGGACCAAGCATTTAAACACATAAGTTTATAGGGGACATGGTTCCCTGCTTCTTAGCTTAAGAAGCTTAAGAAGCTTAAGAATGCTTCTTAGTCTGAAAGCCTATCATAGGGTAGTCATCGTCATTAATATGATGAACATTGTCTAATCCTGTAAGACTATGTTGTGATTATGAATATTACAAAATGCCAGAAAAAAACAATAATGATGATGATGATAATAATATCAACAGTATTTGCAGAACTATAAAAAGGATTCAAAACTTTCAAATAGCTACAGAGTATAGAAGCAGCTAAATTGTTCCTCTTTTGCAACGGGAATTTGGTAGTGGAACAAAAATTGAAAAATTCACTCTATGTTCTTTCTGGGCTTTAGTCTGTCATTTAAGATCATAGACTATTATTGACATTTCTGTTCTTTCTCCCAAAAAAATCCAATCTTATTCTTAAATGGCCTTTGGAAATGAGTTGCTGCATAATCTTAGAAGAGAAAAGTTACATCCTTCAGTATTGAACAGATGAAAAACTAATTGATAGACATTGAGTTCTACAGTTCTCTTCACAGGAAATAATTGTGTTACTTTTTATCTGTCTTATTCTTGATATCAGAGGTTCAGAAATATTTCTTTTAATTTAAAAACCCATTTGAAATAATTTCCTGTTAAGGCATGAATAAAAAGAAAAATCTAATCAAGTGACTCAGTATCCTGCCCCTGCCCTCCTCATCCCCAACCAGCAGAAGAAAGTCAGTCTACTTCCTATGCAGGGGATTATCCCTCCATCCAACTCCCAGTTAAGTGTGACTCCACTGCCTTCTGCTGTACTTTAAACATTGTGTTTTCTTTATGACTTCTTTCATTACCAATGGTTAATGTTAATACAGGGCACTCCTGTAATGTGCTTTCTTTGAAGACCATTTTGTCCTTAAAATTTCAATTTATTTACAAGTGGAAGGGTGTCACTCATAGGGAAGTCAGAGGACATCTCAGGGAAGTCAGTTCTTTCCTTCGACTGTGTGGGTTCTGGGACTTCCCTAAATAAAACCACTTTCACCTACTAAGCCAAGTCTTGTTTGTCATTCTGACATGACACAAAAAAGTTCCCTAATTCTACTCTTTTCCTAAAACTGGTTGAAAAGGCAGAGAATACACCATAGGAGTAAAATATAGATTCCAAATTTTTAAAAGTACTTGGTGTTCGTATATCTTGTAACTGGCCAATCCAACTTAACTGATACTGTGTTTCACAGCTAAAATACTAATTTCCATTTTATTATTTTTATTGCACTATATTCTCTCAACATTGAATGAAACACTACATTGCAGAATAACTCCTGCCCAAATTTAGAGAACTAGAAATAATTTTGGATCACAAATTGTTTTCTTAAATTTTATTATGTTTTAATTTATTTTCATATGTATAAATACATACATGCCTGGGTATGTTTTGCATGCTATAGTGCATGGTTGGAGATCAAAGGACAATTTCAGACCTTATTTCTTCTTTTTACTTTTATCAGTCAGTCCTGGGACTAGAACTCAGGCCATCAAATTTGGCAGCAGTTGCTTTTAACTACTGAGCTATCTTGCTATCCATGCAAATTGTCCTTAATATTACCTAATTTGTTAGAAAATGAACAGGACCAGCAAGGTAGCTCAGCAGATAATGTCCTTTGCTGTGCAAATCCAGTGATCTAAATTCCTTTCCTGATTTTTTTAAAGGGGGTATGAGCTACATTTCTCTATGACTATAAGACTAATTTTTTCAAACACAGTTGGAAATCATGATGGTTTAGAAAGTTAATAGCAGTGGCTTCTCACCTAAGGTACATGACCATACCAGCCACCAGTAGTTTGCTAGGCTGACAGAATTCTTCATAAATTCTATTCTACTGGGCAGGCTTTAAGTCCAATTAGATAATTCTTAGGTCTTGTCTACCAGCAAGATATAAGTTTTTGCATCCTTGAACATAGCTATGTATGATATTTCTGTTTCTATCTTGACATCTTGTTTAATACATTCAGTTCCTGTCAGATCTAATCCTCAAGAGAAAAGCTTCCAGATCAGTTCAAGATCAATTTCTATGTTGAAAGTGTGTGATGTCTTCAAAATAGGGTCTTAACTTCAATCTCTGGGAGACAACACATGACAATAATATATACTGTTTTGTGAGTCTCTTAGATGGCCCTGACTAACAGCTTGAAAGCAGATCTCACATGCCTGGAACTGTGGAAGATAGGCCAGAGAGATTGCAAGAGCTCGGGGAGTAAGATGTCTGCAGCAAGGATTAACACCCTGAAATCTTAACAATATCATCGCCTAAATAAGACCAATTACAAAATTACTTGATACATTTAACAGATGTGGGAAATCTCACAAAGTCCCACCTCTACAAGAAGACCTATCTACTGGCAGTTAATGGATGCCAAAAGAGGGAGAACCTGTCCTCACCAAGGACAAGCCCTGTGGTTTGTGTGTGTGTGTGTGTGTGTGTGTGTGTAGTAAGTAAAAAATAAGTCTTGAAGTTGAAAGGCAGTGGGGAGAATCTAGAAGGGTGACAGTGTGGGTAGAAATGATGTAAATACATCACTCACATATTAAATCCTCAAAAAATCTTCAATATGAAATTAAAACAATAAAATAAAAGAGATCCTATCACTGAAAAAACCATATAATTGTCTCATGAAAAATAAAAGAAAAAACAAACTAGTAAGGACATAAAAGCTTCATTCTTATTGGTTAGAATTTATACTGCTGGGAGGTGCTATGCATGTACTAGAGGAGAAATATAATCATCACACTTATCCAGCTGTAAACTTTACTATCTACACTAATGACTGGTCTGTCTGACATTACTACTCTAATCTAGCTGTGAACTCTGCCATCTACATTAATGACTGGTCTGTGTGATATGACTACTAATGCAATAGTTGCATAAATGTCACAGATGTAACCAACCCATTTCATAGATTGCATTTTCAGCTTGCTTCGCAAACTAAAACTCATATCTGACACTAGTATTAGGGCTAAGACAGTGTAGCTAGGAATTTCATAGACCCTTTGTGGACAACCTACAATTGTTATTTTACGAGATAGACAAAGTGTTAAACTTACTTTTAATAATCTATTGTTACAGTAATAAATTAGAGTTCATCTCTCAAGCTTTATCATAAAATCTCCTTGTTGCAGTAGATGTTGATTAACATAGAGAACCACAGTTCATCAAGGTGTTAAGAATGAGAGATTTCAAATGCTAAGTGCTGAATGAGACATGGCATCATACTAATTCCTCCCATAGTTCATGGATCAATGAGGATAAAGGGAGGAAGGATTGTAAAAGACAAAGTTCAGGAATGCCTAGTATGAAACAGTCTCCAAGACACAACTCAATAGTTCCACATATGAAGTCACAGTAATTGTGACAATGTAGAAAAGCCCTTTACGAACTCAAGCCAGACAAAATTTCATCATGGGGAGAGTGATTGACAAGAAGTTCTACCAAGAGCTGAGGAACTACTATCAGTTGGTAAATGCTGGGAAAGTGTAGCCCTGGTATGTCTATAATGCTTCAATGGATGGCCACATATCCAAGAATATATACGTAGCACGTGTTAGACTCAATGGTTGTTGTGTAAAAGGGACACAAAATTGGATAGGGAAGGGGGTTAGATCTAGAAGGAGTTGTGGCAGACAGTTAGATATGATCCAAATACTTTGTATAAAATTCTGAAAATCTAGTAAAATAAGAAAAAATATATATAAAAAACTTTTCTTCATTAAATTGTGTAGTTAGTAATGAATAAGGAATGAGAATGCATATTAAGCTTGGCTTGGTAAGACACACCTTTAGTCCTAGTATTCAGAAGACAGAGGTACATGGATCTCCATGAGTTCGAGGCTAACATGGTCTACACAGAGAGACCCAGTATGAAAAATCAACAAACATACAAGGAGTTCATGTTGATGGAATAGACGAGAAAGCTCACAGGTATATTTGGGTATAAGCTTATAAACACCTTTATTCTTGGGTTTGGCATTATTTTCTTTTGTTAATGAAGGCAAAAGACTCAGCTCATTAAGTGTCCATCATTATTATGATAAAAAAATCAATAGAGCAGTAAGAAGAACTTTAAATTTTTCTATACCAGAAATACACAAAGTTACTTTATTGTTTTAGTTGGGGACATATTTGTTTCGTGATTTTGTACCTAAAACATGCCTGTGTGTTGTCTCAAATTTACTACCACATTCCTTTGGGCAAACATGTTAAAGACAAACTCAAAGGTACCAATATATGTCATATTACAAAAGGAAAGCTCAACATTTCCCCTTGGGTTAATTTGACCAAGATGGAGTCTAATTATGAAAATTCCATTTCTCTCATGGTGCTTCCAGTTTGTCGTTTGTGGTTTTTAGCATATCTGTATTCTGTGTCTTATGTATTTTGGATCTGTCCCTATTGCTTGTGTCTCTATAGCAGAGATATTTGCTCTGTATTTATTGAACAATACAGAAAGCATCACATGTGGAAGGAATGGGGCACTGTATAGAAATCTTTAACAGAATTTTAAAGGGATTAAGTTACTGACTCCAGCTGATCCCAACAGACCAAAAGAGCAAACAGTACTGCAAACCTACCATTATTAAATCATAGCCCCTTGTTGATTTTAACATTTATAGCAGATATTTTTTGTATGAAATTTCTTTCAACCCATTGGCTATTTTTAAAGAATGATTACCATAGCACACACACATACACGCATATTGCTCTGAGCCAGAGACACAGAAGAATACATAAGATTAAAGATGTGCAATAACATAGACTGTAAAAGTTGACTACATGAGAAATCTAAGGCAAATAAGCTTTGTTGTTCCATAGTTGTTCTAAACGTAGGTTAAACAAAAAGGCTGAAAACAGGGTAGGGAAGCAAACCAAGTCTTAAGTGACCTCAAGGGGTATTGTTAACTCAGCTGTGGGTCCAGGAAAACGTCCAGCCTTTTAGAATATAAGAGATGTTTTCATAAAAATCTATCATCATACTACCTAAAACAGTGTATAATTGCTCTTAATTTTTCATGCAGAAATGCAGTAAAATGGAAAGTTCATCGATGTGTCTGTCTTTGAAGGGCTCTGTCAGTTTAAAAGGTTCAAATTATGAATCACACAAGTATTAACCTGTAGACAAGATCTGTGTATAAAAAAAGAAATATCAGGCTACTTGGCATGTTTAAATTCTAAATCACTTACTTTTACTTTAGTAAAAGTTAAAAAGAAAAAAGTGTGTAAATCTGCTAAGCCATGACTGCATAATCCCTGTAAATTGTACTTGTAGGCTGGGAAATATGAGTAATTTACTTTATTTTATTTCATAATTTATTTACATTTCAAATATTTCCCCCTTTCCAGATCTCTCCGTTGGAACCTCCCCCATGCCCTCCCCCCTCTCCTGCCACTATGGGGATATTCCTCCACCTACCCACCCACCCACCCACTCTCCTCTTCCCTCCTTGGCATTCTCCTATACTGGGGGATCTAACACCTTCAGGCCGAAGGGCCTCTGCTCCCCCTGATATCTAACAAGACCCTCCTCTGCCACATACGTGGCCAGCACCATGGGTCTCTCCATGTGTTATCTTTGGTTGGTGATTCAGTCTCTGAAAGTATCGAGGGGTCAGGCCAGTTGCCACTGTTGCTCCCTCCCTGGGGCTGCAAACTCCCTTAGCTCCTTCAGTCCCATCTCCAAGTCCTCCATCTGGGACCTCACACTCAGCCTTACTGTTGCTGCGAAGTGACTCTTGGGTATTTTGAACTTTTGGGCTAATAACCACTTATCGGTGAGTACATACCATGTTCATTCTTTTGTGACTGCTTTACCTAGCTCAGGATATTTTCAAGTTCCATCCATTTGCCTGCAAATTTCATGAAGTCATTGTTTTTAATTGCTGAGTAGTATTCCATTGTGTAAATGTACCACATTTTCTGCATCCATTCCTCTGTTGAGGGATATCTGAGTTGCTTCCAGTTTCTGGCTTTTATAAATATGGCTGCTATGAACATAATGGAACATGTGTCTTTATTACATGTTGGAGCGTCTTCTGGGTATATGCCCAGGGGTGGTATAGCTGGGTCCTCAGGTAGTATTATGTTTATTTTTCTGAGGGTCTGCCAAACTGATTTCCATGGAGGTTGTGTCAGCTTGCATTCCCACCAGCAATGGAGGAGTGTTCCTCTTTCTCCACATCCTCGCCAACATCTGCTGTCACCTGAGTTTTTGATCTTAGCCATTCTGACTGGTGTGAGGTGAAATCTCAGGGTTGTTTTGATTTGAATTTCCTTGCTGACTAAGGATGTTGAACATTTCTTTAGGTGCTTCTCAGCCATTCGAATTTCCTCAGTTTAAAATTCTTTGTTCAGCTCTGTTCCCCATTTTTTGATAGAATTATTTGGTTACTTTCTTAACATTATCTTTTCTTTTCTGATACAATTTCTATTTAACTTTTTTTCTGGCTGTAAGAATAGCTTTCTTAATTACAACAAAAGAAGAAGAAATATTAGGTTAGCATGTTTTGTATCAATATTATGTGTATAAGCCTTTTGATTTTGATATTCTATGTAACATTACATAGAAACATGTAACTAAACTGATTTTCTAAACCAGGATATATTTGAATGAATGCTCTTTCCTCCTAGAATGTATTTACAAATAAGAACTTGATACAGACTCTGTGTTTTCTTCTTTGCTTTATTGTTAGATGGGGCATGATTGAATATTTTTATTTTGTGTGTGCCTACTTGTGTATAAACATGCATATGTGCACACCCAACTGTATGTGTACACGTAGAGACCAGAGACTGCCACGAGGTATCTTCTTCAATTGCTTTTTACTTTAACCTTTGGGACAGAGTTGTCTATTCAACCTGAAGTCATCATTTTAGCTAAACTGGACGGCATGAAAGTCCACAGAATCTACCTGTTTCTATATTATAGCACCAGAGTTATAAATGCTTATTCCAACATCTAGCTTTTATGTATGTTCTAGAGACATGAAGTCAAGTTCTGATGTACATACAAGAATCACTATACCCAGGAACCCATGATGTGTGTGTATATATATGTGAGTGAGAGTGCTGATACTTATATATCATGGTGCATGTGCAGTGATCAGAGACAACTCAGGTCTTAGTCCTCATTCATACATGAAAAATAAATCAATAATTCAATAATAACAATGATATTAAAGCATAGTTAAAGCAATGAGGTACAACTATAAGTAAACAGAAAATGTGCAACACTGGCAAATTTGAGAAACTAAGAACAACTAAGATAGACAGAGAAGTTGAAGCATGGCTTAGTGGTTAAAGTGTTGCCATGAAATAAAAACAACTGAATTCAGGTTTTCAGAACCCATGTAAATGCCAAGTGAGTATCTTGAATGTTTCTCTTCCAGCCTTGACAGGCAGAGAGAGTGTATTCCCAGGTAGAAGCAGGACACCAGCAAAAGCAGTACTGGCAAGCTCTAAGTTTGACCTAGTGATCCTGTATCCATTGAATAAGCTGGAGAATGATGGAATAGAATACAAAATGTCTTTCTCTGATTCTGTAAATGTTTATTCCCACACATTTATGTCCACATATTACATACATAAAAGTATGCAAAGCTTACACACAAAACCTGCTTGTAATTTTTGTATTATATGATTATGTGGCTTAACTATAGGCACACATGCACATGCATATGTGCATATGTGCACACACACACACACACACACACACACACACACACACACCATCACCATCACTACCAGCAGCAGCCATCAGAATGTAAGTCATAGAACAAAAAATAAAGATTGTAACTGAAAGAGAGACAGTAATCCAAATCATTAGGATTCTCAACTGCTGAATTGTGAATCATAGAAAATAAATGTATTAACCTTGTCTTCCTAAAGTTATATCATTATTGGTGAGACTTGCTCCTCAGGATAAAGGAGGGGAAGCTGTAGTTATAGATCTACCTCAGTGTCTGGGAAAGAGAAACAAATTTGTGATCCATAGATCTGAGTGCATTGCTTTTTATCTAAAGAATTTCCCCAAGTCTATTCTCACAGATTCACATTTCTCTAGACATTTGTTGAGTGGGGCAAGGATTTACAATCATCAGAATAATTTAGGAAAAATGAAATAATGTAATGTATATGAAAGAACAATAAAAATAATCAAAATCATTCTAGTTAAATTGTCAGTTTCCAGAGCAAAGATAAAATGTAGGAAATACCTTTTAATATACTATTTTTAAATTTCACTTTAAAAATATTAGCACATCTAAAAAGGGAGTTCTTTATGACATTGCCATGAATACATGTAGTTATACTTTATTCATATTTACCCTTCCATTCCACAGTCTGACTTTTACCCTTATTTCCACTCCTTATCTTCTCTCCAAACTGTTGGTGAGAATGTAAACTTAGTGAATCAACTATGGAAATCACTGTGAGTTTCCTTTAAACACCAAAAATAAAGAAAACATATAGATTGCAGCTCTACCATCCCTAAGTATGTACCTGAAACACTCTGCACCAACATCTGACAAAGAAACCCAGATCCATGTTTATCATCACTATACTATTCATAATTGCAAAGAAATGGAATTAGTCTACAAATCCACCGATGGATGGGCATATAAAGAAAATATGGAATTTTCTATTCATAATGGAATTTTATATAGCTGTAAGATATATGTAAGAAGAATAAAGTCATAATATTTGCAGAAAAACAAATAGAATGGGAGATCATGCTATGTGAAAAAGCCATAATAAGGGAAGAAGACCTTTTTCTGTAAGAGAATAGATTGTCTATTGTCTATTGATATTTCATCTATAATTATTATCCATCAGTTAATTATCATCTATCATTTATTACTATCATCCATCTATTATATAATCTACAAATTACTCAATATATTTATCTACAATCTATCAATGATTTATTTATATATCTATCTTTGTCATCCATCTATCAATCTATCATCTATCTATTATCTATCATCTATGTATTCTTGTTTATCATCTATCTAATTCAATACAGTTAGTTTTAAACTAATGGAATAATTCTGCAATGTGGACTGATGGCATTCAGTTCAAAGTGAATGAATTCAATTATCACCTCTATTTCTATGCAGAACAACAACTTTCTATTAAATTATCTTCTTCTAAAAACATTGTAAGAAAAATATATTAAAAACATTCTTGAGTAGAAGAAATAGTTGAATGTAATTATTCCGTTTATTGGGAAACTTCGCAGGTACAAAGCTACCTTATACTATCACATTTCTAGTTATAAAAAAAAAATCCAGAGGAAAAGACTAAAATTATGGAAAACAATAAAAAGTCATACAGTAACATACAATTTTATATAATATGCTTATATATGTGCTTATATTTTATCAGGGGCATTTATCTTTCAGTAAAATTATGACAGATAAATCAAAAATTTAAGTTATGGTTTTCATCTTCTAAATTCTGTTTCTTTCCCTGTATCCAAGTGAATTTCTCTATGTGTTTCCTTTTATAGAAAACTTTTGCTCATTAAAAAGCATTCTGGGGTCAGAATAAAGCAGAACTTGTTTATTTTGTGGAATATATTGACCCTGATCTACTTTCAAGTGGCAGAATGAATCACAACATAGTGCTTAGACACATGGTCTACCCCAAAGCCTGGGATGGTGCTTCAACTTTTCAGTATTTGCTTTGTGTGAAACTAAACCACAAAGCTAGCATGTATGTATTGGTTATTATTCATTGTTGCTGTGACAAGATAGCCAACAAAAGTAACTTAAGGAACAGATCATTTATTTGTGCTTACCTCATGTAGGGGGAGTCATATTTGAAAGAGCACTGGGAGGCTGCTCACATTCTACAGTGGGGAAGCTAAAGATGAATGAATGCTGAGACTCACCTCATTTTCTTCTTTTTATTAGTCTTGCCTCAAGGGCAAGGTAAGCTGCTGCCTACATTATTGGTTATTGTACCTTGCTTAATTTGATCTACATACTTCCCCAAAGTTGTACCCAGACGCATATCTGCTGTGATTCTCCACCCCATCAGGGGTTGCTGAGATGGATCCATCTATTGAGTAATTTCTACATAAACCTGACAACTTAAGCATGATCCCCAAAAAATCATGTAAAGATAAAAGGAGAGAACCGACTCTACAAGATTGCACTCTTCACGTCCATACCCATGCCAGATGTGCACTGCATAGACACACAATAATAATAAAGTTACAAAATGAAATCCTTCTTTAGATTATTCACTATCATAATTAATAACTCAAGGAAGTACTTCATAATATGAACAAATAGTGTACTTCATGTTAATAGAGGGTGGTTAAATAAAACAGTGCATGTCAAGCACTTAGTACAGCATCTAGAATATGGCAAGCTGTAATAAATATTATGTGTTTCAATGGAATTTCTTCTGACCTTTGCAAAGTTAAATATATTATACAAATTAAATATCATTATGTTATTTTTTGGCCAATGTAAGAAAATTAGAAAGAAATAAAATACAATAATAGAACAAATACAAAATTGTAACTATTCTTATTCTACTTATATCCATTATGCATCAGAAATATGTCTATCTAACAAGCATCAATAGGACCTGAAAATATGGCTCAGCCTTTAAGAGCTCATTAACTCTCACGGAGAACCCCAGTTAGGTTCCTGGCACCCATATTGGGTGGCTCTTAACCACCTGTAACTCCACATCCAGTAGATCTGATGCCCTCTACTGAGCTCTGTGGGCATATTCATACAGAGACACATAACACGCACAGGCACATAAAACATATAAAGGAACTTTGAAAATAACAATTAGTCTAGTGGAGGGAAACTTAGGCTGTTGTTTTCTCTTTGGCAGGCTAATGGTGTTAAGCAATGTGACATTCTTTTGTCTTCATCTGTGATGTTTCTAGAAAAGTAAACTAGCAAAGACATTCCACGATTCCTATCAACATAACATAATCTCCTTTTCGAATTCAATAAAACAAAACAAACAAATTGCATCTTGTTTGATGCTGATGTTTATGTGTGGGTCATGCCAATCTCAAAATATATAAAAGATTGTTTTCCCCTCATAAAAGCATAATGAGAGAGCTTAATTGCTGCATTGACATTTTTAAGGCACATGTCACACGCTTTAATGACACCTGTTAAACTGTAGCTGCCAATAAATTGTTTGTGGCATAATCTAACATGACATTCTAACTAACTCTAAGCAGATGCTATTGTTGTGATAGCAAACAGTAGTCACTACAATCAACCCATGTTGGAGTTCTGCATGATATGTATAATAATAACATATCATCTGCCACAAATTCAATCAAGTTCATTATGTCATCAAAGGCTATATATTGATTGATGTCTTTCTCTCCTTTCCAAAAAGAGAAGATAAATATATTTTTAATATTTGAATGTCTTTATTTTAAGGAGCTGTTTTACTTTAATTAAGTAATTGTACTAGGTTTCATATAATTCTATACTGAAGATTACTCATTTTTACTGACTATTCCTTTCTTTCTTCCTCCTCCCACTCTCAGAGGACCTACTTTCATATCCATAGTTTGTATGTGATTGCTGAATTCAATTTGTTTCTGGGTCAAGCCTGGGTAGAAGATTATTTATTAGAGTCAGGGCAACTCACCAGTGGCTAACAACACTAAAAAAAAATCCCTTCTTCTTCAACATTTAATAATTGCCAATAATCCCTACAGGAGAGTAGTGGCCTTGTGAGCTCCTCCTCAAGTCATAATGAAATGATGAAGGGCCCAGTTTTATACAAATTCTTGTTGGGAGGGCTCATGGTGCTTGCTTTTTTCTGGTTGTTATCACAGTAAATAGAAACAGAAAGCATTCTTTCTGTCAGTATCATTCACAGAAAAGCTAGGTGTTTGGTCACATATACATATAAAGTGAGAGAACACTAAAATGCATCAATGTCACATTAAGGAATGAAATCACAATGCCCTCTTCAATTATATTGACCAAGAATGAGTCTGCATTGAATTCTGCATTTCTATCATCATATCTCCAATTTCTCCACAGTTTGTGGTTACTGTCTATGGCCTGTCTGTAGCATGGACCTGACCTGTCCCTATTATCTCCCCTTAACAAAGAACTTTGCTCACCATTTATTGAACAGAGCAGAAACATTGCACAGGACAAGAATGATGAATTCTCTGCTGAATTCTTTAATAGAGTTTTACAAGGAAAAATGTCACCCAGCTGACTCAGAATAGCATAGACTTGTTTTCAACCTACCTCTAGGAGGCTGGCAACATTTATAGAAAATATATATGTTAATGTTTCATCAACTATGTTGATCTTTTTCAGCAAATAATTATCACAACACACACACATACATACATACATACACACACACACACACACACACACATACACACACACAAACACACACAGTTCAGGCTCAGAAGCATGGAAAAGAACATAGTAAGAGTAAAGCTATTCACTTAGGTTAGGTTGTAAAAGCTGATTCCATTGGAAATCCAAAGCAAGTAAAGTTGGCTATAATGATTTCTTAAAGGCAGGTCAAAGTCACACAGGCTGAACACACAATAGAACAGGAAAATAAAAGGTCTTAGATGGGCTTTGCTGTGAGGTCTGGCACAAGTTCAGTCTTTTAGGGGTCAAGATATATTATCATAAATATATATAGCTCCAAACCTAGAGCACGAGTATCTGTCATTCTGATACTTTGGCCAATTTACTTACATTTGTTTACATTTATTTTCTCCAAAAATCATTTAGATCCTATAGCCTGATAATTATTTTACAAGCACAAACACACATACACACACCATATATATGAACACACACATGTCTATGTCTATGTTTATGATGTCTATGTCTATGTCTATGAATTTTTCATAAGGATACAATGTACTTCTACTCATGGCCCTCTCCTCCTAGATCAAACTCACACTTCTGGGCTCCTAACTTCATGTACTCTTTTAATTTCTATTCTATATCCCATGGAGTCCAATTTGTACTGTTTATACACTTGGAGTTCTAGAGCCATCCACTGGAACACAGTTTAACTACCAAGGCCCATACCCATAAATAAAACTGGTTTTCCTCCCACAGAAACCATCAACTGTCAATAGCTCCTCGATTAGGAGGAGCCATCAAGAGTCCATCTGCTCTTCTTACTGGAATGTTGACTGCCTTGATCTTGAGAAGTTGGTGTGTGAACAAGTAGAGCTGTTGTGAATTCATGTGTACATGAGTCCTATCTTGCCTAGAAAACATTGTTTTGTCCGGGTCCTTCTCAACTTCTGGATTCATAATTACTCTATCACTTTTTCTGCAATTGCTCTTAGGGACTGAGGGTGAGGGGTGTGATATAGAAGTCCCATGTGTGGCTGAGCTGGCCACTGGCATTTATTCTTCATACTTTGATCAGTTGTTAGTAGCTGCACTAAGCTGAAAGCAATGTTTCCGATGATATTTGAGAGCTGCACTAATTCTATTGGTATAGATATAGGGACTTAGTGAGCAGTTGATATCATGTTCATTTTGCAAAATAATAGTGGTAGGTTCACTCCTGGGACCTGTGATGTTGCCAGCTATAGGGTTTTAGCCAGAATTACAGTACCAGACATGTGCTTCCTCCAATAGAGGCCTTAAAACTAACCAAAGCAGCATGGGAACAGAGGCCTGTGTGAGAAGAAGGATGGGGATGACAGAGAAGCAGAGGGGATGAAACATCCTATTAAAATTTAACTACTTCATAAGATTCATATATAAGAGTTTCTACAAAACTTGTGACATGAAAAAAACAAACAAACAACTAAACATCCCTGTTTCACAAACATGCCAAAATTGGTAACCATGTTCCTTTAAAATGCTTTTCCAAACCTAGTAATTCTTATCCTACATTTAAAAACATTGTGAATGTGCATGCACACAAGTATTTTTATATGAAGGGAGAGGTTGTGCATGTTTGTGCTTGCATGCACGTTTATGTAGTCGCCAGAGGAAAATCTCCAAGTTTTTTGAGGAACACCTTCCCTCTTCCATGTCCTTGTCCTTTTCAGACAGGGTCTCTCATTGGCCTGAAGCTCACCAATTAAGTCAAGCAGAATCACCTTAGAGCCCTAGGGATCCTCCTGTCTCCACCTTCCCAGTGTTTCTATAAAAACCATGTGGCACTGCAGTGATTCTGGCCATCAAACTCAAGTCTTCTTGCTTACAAGGAAAGCACTTAAACAGATGACCTACTTTTCTACCCATGCTATATATCTGATGTAAATCTGAGACAAAAAGAACGTCTTTTTCACATTAGACTGGTTGCTATACCTTTAAGAACGCAGGCCTTTGTAACAGTTGCTCTACATCCAAACATGAAGGTATTTGTACCATGTTTGTAGAGTATAATTGTTGACCTTACATTCATTGCCTTCAATGATTCCCAAGGCCCAGTATCAAAGTCTTCTCAAATTCTTTCTTCTCCTTTTCCTTCTCCTCCTCCTTCTTCTCCCTCTCCTTCTCCTTCTTCTCCTCCTTTTTCTCTTCCTCCTCCTTCTCCTTCTTCACCATCTCTTTCTCCTCTCTCCTCCTCCTCTTCCTCCTCTCCCTCCTCCTCCTCCTCCTCCTCCTCCTCCTCCTTTTTTCTTCTTTTAGGTTTCTGTTTTTTCATTGATTTTAAGATAGTATCTGCATGTAGGAAAGCCCTGGCTATCTTGAAACTCCTCAATGCAACACCCAGGCTGACCTCACACTCACAGAAATCTGCCTTTCTTTGCCATCCAACTGCTGAAATCAAAAGCATGCAAACCCATTATTTCTTAAGCCTAGTACAAGCTAAAACATATGTATGTTTGGTTAGTATACCTACTTATTTAACTTTTCAATTAAATATGAATAAAGGATTTTTCTTTTCAGAAATGTTACTGATTAAAGGGGATACTTGATTGGTAAACGCAGTCTTCAAAAAAACAATTAAGCCTTCTTTTCACAAGGCACAGAAGATTTCTACAAGCTGGCAACTCAGGCACCTGCCTGAAATTACTTCTGTAATAAAATCTGCAATCAAGCCAAAATTACAATGAACATGTGTTGATCTAGATATAGGCTTGTGTTCCTCAGCACTTACCTATAGGTTTGGAAGCTATATTGAGAAAAGTAGCTTCTGAATAATTTCTCAAACTAGATAATCTTTTGTATGCTTTCACTAATGAAAACCTAAATATAACATTTATCATAGTGAAAATGACACAAAGAGAGTGTGTATAAACTAGATTTGTATGTCAGTAGACTGGTTACCATTATTATAGCTGCTGTTCTTACTGTGTTATGCAACAGTCAATTTTTGTGATAATTACAAATGCAAAGAATCACTTTATATACCAGAAAACCCATATCTGTCTCTGTCTCTTTCTGTTTCATTCTGTTGTCTCTTTCTTTGACAACTCTCTTTCTTTCTGTGTGTTATCTCTGTTATCTCTGTCATCTTTAGGTGCCTGTATCTGTCTATCTGTCTGTCTGTCTGTCTGTCTGTCTCTGTACCTGTTTCTCTATCTCTGTGTTTCTTATAAATCTCTGTCTCTGTGTTTCTGTCTTTCTCTGTCTCTCTCTGTCACACACACACACACACACACACACACACACACTGCCATCTCCCTGTTATCTTCCTCTGTCATCTCCCCCTTTCCAAGTGGAACACACTTGAAAATTATAAATTAAAACAATGACTGTTAATTTCAGTTGTATGGTTAATGTCACATGCAATTCAAGATTTGGACTGAGGGTGGGAGAGTTTCTAGACTTATGTGTTTGTGAAAGAGATTATCTATTTAAAATATAAAATAGCAGTAGAGCTAACCAATACCAGAACGTTTATAATATGGTTTAATCTTCCCATTTACCTCCCAAATGATTTCTTCCTGTGTATGTTGTGTTGTGGGTACACACACAACAACGTGTGTGTGTGTTTCCATGTATGTGACCACACACGTATGCACAAATGTGTGGATGTAATAGACTGACAGCGATCTCTTCCATTTTATACTTTAACAGTGAGGCAGGAGCTTTCAATTGAGCCCAGAGCTTACCTTCTTCCCATCCAGTAAGCTCATCCACCCTATTCTTGCAACCTTCTTTTACTGATATTTGAACCAGCTTCTTTGGGCTTCCAATATAGATTGAAAACCAACAGTTATCCAGGAATCCTCCTGGCCTTCGGCACCAGACAGGGACTGTGAAACTCTCCAATTGGACCTTTCCAGTGTCATACAGCCATTTTTTTACTTCCTGGACCATACTGTGTAAGCCATTCTAACAATCCACGTTTTAATTCATATATGTATTACAATCACTAACTAAGTTAGAAAAGGCCTGAGTGAGCCACTGAGGGAAAGGTAGTAGAATCAGATTGAATGGATAAAAGCAAAAGAAGCACAGAAATTGTGGGACCAGGCTTTTTATTTCTGCATCTGGGGAATAGGCATACATTCAAGAAAGCAAGAGCAAATGGTTCATTTTTTTTGTAATTATGCTCAAATTCTTATGTTTAAGCGAAACACCATCTGAACAGAAGCTTGTCTTCCTGGAGTGGAGCTTCTTGGCACGCTGCAGTCACTTATTAGTGCCATCACATTGCTCAATTACACCAAGCCACAGATGCACAAATGAGGCAGTGAGGGGGAAGCTCCACGGAGCATGCAGGGAGAGCCAGCTCTTTCCAGGAAATCAGGTTTTCTCTCTTATTTCTTCAATTACCTTTCTCTCTTCTTCCCTCCCTTGTTGGCCCCCTTCCTTCCTTTCCCAGTCTCTCCAGAGGAAAAATAAAAACTATCAACTACTTATTTTTGGTAGTTTACATATTTTTGAAGTAAATATTTGTATAAAGATGGAATATTTCACCAAGTCTCCCCCACTGGAGTGATTGATAACTGTCATTTGTCTAATTAGTCACTATAATTACATGAATAAATGACTCGGAAATGGGTCCCCTATTAATCACATTTTGTTTAATGAGAAATAAGTTTACTGTCTTTACGGGGCTTAGATAATGGTGAAGTTGGTGGCAAGGGAGCTGATGTGTTTTGATGTAACATGCTTAGCAACAAGTCACAACTTTGTTAAGGTAAGCTCTGGACTCAATTGAAAGGTCCTGCCTCACTAACAAGGAGGAAAATAGAAGATATCTAATGTCAGTCTATGTAGTTAAGGACATAAATCTATTCCAGAAATGAATATATTTGCATAACCCTAAGCACTCCTGGGTATCTTGCCTTTACAGAAGATACCTAGGTGGGCCACAGAAGTGTGGTGGTTTTGTGCTTTTCTGGAAGATGGTTTGGAGAAATAGTTACTTCTGCATCACTTACTAACCCCTACTAAAGCATAATTTAACTCCTAGGGATTAAAGTGGTGCCCATGGGTGAACTCAGTCCATGAAAATTCCCACATTAAATTATATAAAGGACCTTGTCCACAACTTATCACTGGAGCCATACTCATTGAAATACTCAATGTGAGTAAAAATATTGTCTTCTGAACATGTAAACTACCAAAAGTAAATAGCTGATCATCTTTATTTATGCTCTAGAGCAACTGAGAAAAGAAGGAAGAGAGCCATCGTGGAGGGAAGAAGAGAAAGGTAACTTGAGAAATAAGAGATCAAAAGTAATTTCCGGGACAGAGATGATTCATGGAACATGCCTGTGGAATCTCCCCTTGGCTTCCCCATCCATCTAAGACACAGACACAAACATGGAAGAGGAAACAAAGGGAAAGGATCTTCACATTCTCATCTTTCTCTTGTGATATGATCTCTACTCCTCTCAGATCCTCTACATCACCTGTCACCCGACAGGTGATCATACATACAAAGACAGTTCCACACAGCATGCCCTCATCTTCAGACCACAAGGAAAGCCAAAAGGTACAGTCACTGCAGCTACTGCATTTCCAAAGAACCACAGGACCAAGTCAGTCAACACTGAGGACAGTTTTGTTACCAGATTCAAACTGAGCCTCTTTCTTAAGAGTTTGTTCCTTTGGGGTCTTATGTATCTTGGGCTAGCATCAGCCTATGTAGCCATGAACAATTATGTACTTCTGACCATTGCAAATCTACCCTCAGCTGCAAGAATTATGGCTCTGCACCAGGGCTCTCCATTTACATAGTGCTGGGTGTTAGATCCAGGGTCTCATGAATGCAAGTTGAGCACTCTCTAACTGAACTATAGTTGCAGGCCCTACTTTGTCCTTTCTTTTTGAGAATGCCATATAAATGACATTTATAATAATGCTTATGCATAATACATAGAATTTTGGGTTTGGCATCTTGCATGTAGCTTTATGCATCCCCATCATTTTGAATATTTTGTGTACATTGGGCATTTAATCATTTATCCATAGAATACTGTTTTCTTACATATTTGTTCATGCATTGTCTACTTGAAGGATATTTGGATTCATTCCTACTTTGTGGTCATTCCTAATAATATTACTATAAATTATAGAGTAAAAAAATGAGTCACATGACATAGACATTTGTTAAACCAAAAAAATATCTTTAAATAGTAACGGAGACCATGAATCTTCTTAGCATCCTTATTTTATGTATTTTAGGTTCCAGCTTCACCCTAAATGCTCTCATGGTATTCAAGCTACAAATACCACCATGCCATTAGGCAAATTATCTAATTGTGCTTAAAAAAAAAACCCAGCCTGTACTCATCTGCCCAAGAAACCACATACAAGTACTTTCACGAGGCATCATGAACATATCCACCATAAGACCATTCAAAGAAAGGAACCGAAAGAGATTACCTGGTGTTAACAGGATGACAGACATTGTGATGAGCGAGCATACTACCAAGATCACCAGCAGGGCAATGGCAATTCCCTTCCAGTTTCTTTGTGGAGGGCTGTTACTTCCCAGTTCCTGCAGAGACAGAGAAGAACGTTTGTAATTATACATGCTCCAGGAGAGATATGTTCTTAAAGGAAAGATTCAGCACAGGCATGGTCACAGTTTGAAAGCTGATTAGAATCAGCTTTCTCTTTAGTAACTTCTTTAATTATTCAAAGATGCATGGATTATAAATGGAAGGATATGTTTGGGGGAGTGCTTCTCTGCCAGGTAACAAACTTTAGACACTCGGTCTTGGTGTAAATGAAGCTCCAGTGCATAAACTGTGGTTAAAGGACTCTGCCAATGGGCTGTGGAATGACAATGTCAACCTGCACTTCCAGTCACTACAAAGGAAGATATCACAAAGAACTAAACACACTTTTATTCTCGAAGAACTGTCAACTGCTGCTCAAAATGTATGAGGAAAAAAATGGAAACAAGAAAACAATACACAATATCCTTTACCATCAAACAGTGCACAATTTTTTTTCAACAAAGCAGGTTTATTTGGAATAGTTTTCCCACCATTCTTAAAAAAAAAATCAAAAACAAAAAACAAAAACAAACAACAACAACAACAACAACAAAAACCCCACAGCATAGTAGCTAAATTAAATGAGTTTTTCTATATCAATGACTGAATATATTCTCTCACTGGGCAGTGTACAGATATTGGCAGGGAGGTAAGATTGATGGAAAGGGCAAAGCTGAACCCCTCTCACAATTCACATGGTTGAGGTGCTCACTTTTTAATTGACCTATGTTCCATCCTGCTGCCTGGACATGTATAAGCTTCACTTAGCAAAGTCTGGAATACAAAAGTTTGAAATGAATCCCAGATTTTCATTGAAATAGTTTTATTTGACATGAAACCTGAAACTGGAGAGATGGCTCAGGGTTTAAGAGCAGTTAATGGTCTTGTAAATGACCCCAGTTCTGTTTCCAGCACCTATGTTAGGCAGTTTGCAACCACCTGTAACTCCAGTTCCAAAAGCTCCAATGCTCTCTTCTGAATTTTGCAGTCACCTGCACTATAAGTACATACACATGTAGACACCCCTCCCTCTCCCTCCTCTCTCTCTCTTTCTGTCTCTCTCTCTCTTTCTCTCCCTTCCTCCCTCAATCACTCTCTCCCTCTCTCTTTCACACACACACACACACACACACACACACACACACACACATCTTTAAAAATATCCCATCAACATTGATTCTCAGTGATTATTGTGATTACAGTCTTGAATTCAGTCATAAACACATTCAGTGCTAACAGCTGAGACCAAGAGAAATTAGGTCACAGGAAGTGATGTATAGTTAGTTGTTACCTTTTTCATTGCAATCACCCTAACAATAGTAACTTTGTCTTTCATTCTGATGGAAAACTATGATGACTCTCCATATACTTCTTTTCAAATTAGTCTTGTTTTATTGGTTTGTACATGTATGTGTGTGAATGATGTATGTGTATTTGTGACACATGTGTATAGATGTATGATTCATATGCCTCCCACATGTTACTGTAGAGCCCAAAGTTGGTCATCATATGTGTCTCAGTCTGTTACTTCTCTTCTCATTGCTTTTAGGCTGGGTTTCTCACTGAACCTGCTATTGGTGATTTCTTTCTTATCTTTTCTTTTATTTCCTTTTTTTCCTAAGCAGGTGTCTACAAGCTCCAGTAATCTTCTTGTCTCCATCTCCCAAGTCACAGGAGTTAAAGCACACACACACACACACACACACACACACACACACACACACATTCTGCTTTTTACATGGGTGCTGTGAATCTGAATTCAGGACCTCATACTTGTGTGCCCTGTACTCATACTGAGCTACCTCCCTAGCCTCATTCTATGCTTATTCTTTAACTTGCCTCTTTCTATTATGTATATGATAATTTTTATTCATTTTTTACATATATTAAGTGATCTATTTATACTCCATTCATTTTAGAATAGTTAACACAAACTACAGATGATGACAGATGGCAAACTCTTCCCTGAAATGTAGTATTCACATAGACATTTTAGAGGCCACCTACTGCAGGGGTTCTCAACTTGTGGGTCATGACCTCTTTGGGGTTACATATCAGATATCCTGCATATCAGATGCTTATATTACAATTCATAACAGTGGCAAAATTACAGTTATGAAGTAGCAAAGAAATAATTTTATGGTTGAGGGGTCACTACACCATGAGGAAGTGTATTAAAGGTTTTCTGCATTAGGAAGGTTCGGAATCACTAATCTACTAAAAAAAGTTATAGTGATGATGGGTGACTCTCTGTGATAATGCTAACATGCTCCTCAGAAGCCAGAGACAGTGGTGATCACTGCTATGAATCAAAACCAGCAAATATCCTCAGAGTTGACAAATGCTCATCTCAAAGCCCAATAGGATAAGGTTGGAGAGATGCTTCAGTCAATAAAGAACTTCTCTTGAAGCAAAAAGAAAAAAATAATGAAGATCTGCATTTGATCCAGAGCACTCATGTAATGTAAGAAAAGCTAGGTGTAGAGGTTTACTCTTAAAATCTCAGTATTGGAAATGGGGAGACAGGTTGATCCTGCGCTCGCTTGCCAGCTGTTCTGGCTAAATCATTGAGACATAGGCCAGTAAGAGATTCTGTCTGAAGGAAACAGGTAAACTTTACCTTTAGGAATGGTAATAGATGTTTACCTCTGTCCTGTGCATACATGTATGTTCACACAAAATGCACCTGCTCACATACCCATGGGCACATGTACACACACACACACACACACACACACAAACACACACACACATAAACCTATATAAAAAACTTTTTTTTTAACCACATGTCTGAGAAAATGGAGGAATTCTTTCCAAAGTCATTATTGCTTAAGCAGATATGCTACTCCTTGGGGCTTAAAGACTGAACGTTTATCTCACTGGCTCTTCAGCCTAATTCTGAACAGTCACCAGCTGTCCCCAAACAAAACTCTTTGCCTTTTATCTCTTCCCTGTATTTACTCTAGTGCTCCGTTAACCTTCCTACCTGCTTAATTCTGCAAATACAAACATGACATTTTCTACAAACCAACCCAATAAAACACCAAATCATTTCAAATGGGGCAACAGATTGTCCCAACCCATTCCCTCTTGGGTAGCTGAATAGTTTGAATCATTCTGGTATGAATTGTTTCTATTATATTCATGCTGTTCACATTTTCAACTGTAAATAGTTTCAAGGATGATTTGGTCACAAGTAGTCCAAGGACATTTATACTGAATTACGTGAGTTAACACATTTGAGATTCTTCATGTGGAACACCAAAATGCAGTTGGTTTGAGCATATTAATGATAAGCTCAGAATCACTAATAATGCTTTGGTGTCACATTAAAGAAAACAAAAAAATCCAAGCCCTTCCTGTTGCTGTTTAAGAGCAGCTGATATTTGAATTCTTATTTTTTTTTTTTTTCCGAGACAGGGTTTAGCCCTGGCTGTCCTGGAACTCACTCTGTAGACCAGGCTGGCCTCGAACTCAGAAATCCTCCTGCATCTGCCTCCTGAGTGCTGGGATTGAAAGAGTGTGCCACCACTGCCAGCTTGAATTCTTTATTTTACTTTCTCAGTGTCTTCCATTGTCCCTGTCTATCTGTTGTATGTGTCTAAATCTGTGCCTATTTGAAGGATTTCTTCTCATTCTATCTGTCTCTGTGTATTTCCCTACCAAAGGGCTTTGCTCTGTTTTTATTGACCAGCAGAGAAAGTATCACATAGAGAAGGAATGGAATACCCTACAGCAATCATTAACAGAACTTTGCAAGGAGTTAAGTCGCTCACTACAGGTAACTCCAATGAGCCCAGTCAACAAACAGTATTGCAAACATCACTGTGCAAGCAATATCTGTATGTTGCATTCAACATATTCATTTTTAAGAAGCCTTCAACCTATATTTTATGTTTATTTCAACCAAATAGGTGTATTAGGGTAACCATTGGTTGAAAGAAACATAAAATATAGGTTGAAGGCATCTTAAAAATGATATACCTACTTACACATGCATTGATCTCTGCATCATGGGGCATAGAAGAGTACACATCTTAGAATTACAGCTATGCATTAGTTCAGTTTGCAAGAGTTAGTTGAATAGGAAATTCAATATATCAAAGATGGATTTTCCACTGTTCTGTTATAAACAGGTTAAATAATCTATCTGAATATAGAGCAGCCTAAAGTCTCATGCTCAATGTTTATTAACTGTGGCTAGGATGTCCAGAAAAAGTCCCTGTTCTCTTAAAATGAAAGAGCTATTTTCATAATAATGTATTGCTTTACTGAATAATCTGCAAATATCATTAAAGGAATCTAAAATAATCAACTTCTGAAAGTTGTATTCTGAACCCCAAACACACCACATGGAACATGGACAGACCGATGAACAGAAAAAAAATGTGCATGTGAACACATGTAAGCATGTGCATGCACACACACATTGCAATAAAAACAATACATAAATCAATACAATAAAATCAATTTTAGGTTTTCTATATTGCTTCATATCATAGAAACAGCATAGTAACTTCCATAAACCCCAATTCATTGAGAATATTTATAAGGTATAGCTAGAAAATGTTTACCTAGATCTAGCTTGAAAAACCTCAAAATACAAGATTCTGGCAGCTAACCAAATTTCCACAAAGAATACTCAGTATCCTTTCACAAAATGTCTGGAGTGACTGTACGAATCAGAGTTTGAGTGCATAGCGCGTACTGAACAGTTTGCCAACTGCCAATATAGTACTAGGCTTTATGCAAAGCTATAAACTCTGCTGTAGGGAATGAAGAATGTCCCTAAATTTTTCAAATTGACAGGAGGTAATCATTTTGCATAGTCAACATGTATGGAAACAGGGCAGTAGAAACTATGGAATAGTGCAGGACTGGAAGCCAATCTATATCCAGAGATCTAAGTCAGAGAAGCTCCTTTTAAATGGAATCTATTAAAAACTTTTATTTGTATGCTTAGAAATTTCAATGGTTTGTGTGGTTCTTTTCTTTTGAAAGATAATATTTGACATAATTTATGTTGGACTAGACAAATAACTAAAAAGAAATTGAAATAATGCTCAAAGAAATCCCAAAATGTGCAGGACTGAAGACATAATGTTTCTTTCTTTCTATTTATTTATTTATTTATTTATTTATTTTCATATTTTATTTACGTTTCAAATGTTTCCCCGTTTCCAGATCTCTCCTTTGGAACCTCCCCATTCCCTCTGCCCTCCCCCTGCCACTATGGGGATATTCTCCAACCCACCCACCCACCCACCCACCCACTCTCGTCTTCCCTCCTTGTTATTCTCCTATAATGGGGGATCTAACATCCTCAGGCCCAATGGCCTCTCCTCTCCCTGATGGATAACAAGACCCTCCTCTGCTGCATTTGTGGCCAGCAGCATGGGTCCCTCCATGTCTATTCTTTGGTTGGTGGATGAGTCTCCAGGAGTATCAAGGGGTCAGGCCAGTTGCCACTGTTGTTACATCCCTGGGGCTGCACACTCCCTCAGCTCCTTAGGTCCTTTCTCCAAGTCCTCCATCTGGGACCTCACACTCAGCCCTACTGTTGCTGAGAAATGACATAATGTTTCTTAAAAGCATTTATTTGTGTATATGTTTGTGTGTGTGTGTGTATGAATGTGTGTGTGTGTGTGTGTGTGTTCACAATAGCTCAAGTGTGAAGGTCAGAGGAAAACTCTGGGCTTGTGTTTTTTTTCTTTTACCCTATGTGTATGTGTGTGAGTTCCCAGATACCACAGCATCGTGTGAAGGACAGAGAATATCCTGGCAAAGTCAGTTCTCGCCTTAGCCCTTGTGTGTCCTGGTGATGGAACTCAGCAGCAAGCTACTTTTCCCACTGAAGGTTGTTAGCCTCCCAGGATTGTAGATTGCATCTACTAATGCTGGCATCACATTACATATTTCTAGACTACTGAAACATTTTGTGTGTGGTACTGGGAACTGAATTCACAGCTAGAAATTCCAAGGGCCAGTGGGATAACTCAGTGGGTAAAAGCACTTATTGTCAGGTCTGACTTTGTGAAGTCAATCCATAGAACTTAAAAGTTGGAAGCAGATAACCTATTCTTGGGCATTATTCTGACTTACATATGTGCACTGTGACACATGTATGCATGAATCCTCATGTGTGCGTGCATGCACATACACATATATACACGTAAACACACAGGCACACATGAACACACACACGCACACACTGAGAAACGAAATATAAATCTGTGTACCAAAAAGATAAAATGAATCAAATCTAAAGGCCAGAATGTAGCCAACTAGTAGAACTGACCATGTGTTTTCAACCTGCAGCACAAGAATAAAGAAATAAGGTTCAATACAATGCCAAACCTAAAATATGACATTTTTGCAAGTTTTATAACTAAATTTTCAATTTGTAAATGAACTCTGTTGATGACAATAGCATGTCTGAAAATAAATTGTATTAAAAATACTTTTTTCATTTAAAAAAAAGTTTTAAAAAATACAAAGGTTAAATATCCCTGCAGGGGCAGGCTCTATTTTCTTCAAAGATACAGCAATTAGAAACCAGCAGCTGTTGACAGCCTGGTTTAGGCCTTTGTAAGTACACAGATAGCCAGATGGCAGATGGTCAACCTAAATAAATAAATAAGTAAATAAATAAATAAATAAATAAACAAAACAAAACAAAACAAAAACCAACAAAAACCAAAAATGAGATGGGATTAATTTTTTTAAGTGCACAGACACATAGGTAGAGCTGAATTTTTTTGATTTATCCCAATTTTCTTCTCTCAACATGGAAGGGCAGCTGAGAATCCACACACCACACATCATTGGACCTGGGCATGTGGCTCAATATTTAAGAACACTCGCTACTTTAATTGCAGACCCAGTGTGGCTCCTAATATGTGTAACCTCAGCTCAAAGCTTCCTCTGGCTTCCCTGGGTTCTTGTACTAATATGTACAGACATGCACATAAACACATAATACATCTTTACACCAGAGAATCATCTGTCATGTTCTCAGCTGTGCTGAAGCAGTTTTCCCCTTAACTCACAGTGGTCCCTGCCAGCTATCCCCAGTTCCTTTCTCTGGTCTCCCGGGAGCTTTGCCCTGTGCCTGTGATGTTACTATGACCCTCGCATCAGTCTTGTCCTTTCCCTAACAACTGTCAGCTTTGAGCTCATCAGGCCTCGCCCACTTATTCACTTAATTCTCTACATAGATGTGATCTAGAGCTCTGACTTCAAAAGGGACTCAGATTTTCTTTTTGATTTAACAAATTTATTCTTTGACTATTGCGTATATGTATATAACATATCCTGAATACCTTCACCCATAACCTCTCTGATCTCCCTCCCACCCCCACCAAACCCAACTCCTTAAACATCTCTTTCCCACATGCATTCATCCTTTTTGTTTTGTTTTCTGATTCACTGAGATTAACCAGGAGCTTCTATGTGATCATAGGTTTGGAACAATTCACTGGAACCAAGTAAACTCACACTTGGCTAAATAAGTGGGTGGGTGGATGGGTGGGGGAATAACCTCATAGAGGCAGGGGGAGGCGATAAGAGTGTTCCAAAGAGGAGACCTGGAAAGGGGGAAACATTTGAAATGTAAATAAATTATAAAAAATAAAAAGGCAAAGACTGTTGCTTCCTCAGAATCCACAGGCCTCTACTCAACCCGTGATTAAATTACTACAATTTTTTTCTTGCCAGTTTTGAATACCAATGTTATTGATGCCTAAAACACAAAGAAAAAAGAGTGACCTCCAGGAACCCAGAAATATAAGGATATTTCTCCATTCTCTGAACACATAATCTTCTCCTGACTATAAGAGCAGACTTGTATACAATGCCATTAGCTACCAATAGTATCTACCTCTTAATATTACCTGAGACCTAGACCTCTCCAGTTTCTGTCTCTTTGAACACCTCTGATTAACAGAAACAATCAAAATAGATTGTGTAATTAAATATGATCTTATACAACTTTCTAAATCTTATATCTCAGTATCTTGCTCTTATCTGCCTTTCTAGACTGTTCTTAATATTATCTTGGTATGACCCACAAACCAGCACTATCGGCATTGCCTGAAATTCTGTTTGAAATAAAGATTATTCAGCTCTTCCTAGACTTCCCCAAATCCACAGAACCAGAGCAAGCTGAGCACAGCTTCCCCAGGCTCTCCAGAGTCCACTACACACTAGTGAACCATTCTTAGAGGGTAGGGATACTCTAACCAAGATCAATGCCACCAGTTTAGAGTACAACTGCAAAGAATTTCTTTTAGTTATAGCTAGTTCAGCAATCTTTGCTAAATAAAAAGAAAAGAAAAAAAAAAAAAAAAAACAAGAAAGAAAAAGCAAACAAGACAACCTCCCCAGGTGAGGTACTTGGGCTAGAGCTCTGCTGGAGAGTGTGAGAGTGCTTGCTTAGTATTCGTGGAGACCTGTATTTTATCCCCAGAATCCCTTAAACTGGATGTGCTATGCATGCCTACAATCCCGCAACTCTAAAAGTGGAAGCAGTAGATTCAGAAGTTCAAAATTATACTGTATGATGAGTTAGAAACCAGCCAGGACAACACAAATCTCTCTTAAATAAAAAACAAGCAACAAATAGAAACAATAGAATAATCCAGATTATCTCTGTGTAAAAAGAAGAATGGGAGTTTTGAAATTAATATTGTTTAGTTTAGGCTCAAAGCAAGGTAGTTTCTGCATTATGGCTTAGTGGCTGAACATTTAACCTGACTGGATCTTATTCTCCATTCATCGACTTACTAACTCTGTTAATGTACAATTGTGTGAATCTCTGCCAGCAGAACTATAAGCATACCTACTCATGATAAGACAACAGGTTAGGCAGATTAATATTCTTCACATGCTAATTTTTTCATGTCACATTTAACTCTAAACTGAAACTCTTCCTGCCTCCAGCCAGAAACTATTTCATACTCATGAGTGATGGAAACATACACACCAAATATTCTCTAAACATCTAGACTAAAGCATTTACTCAGCTTTTCACATTAAGAATCAAAAACAAAGGTTTGTGTCACCAATGGAAAGCCTGGGGAAAGCAGTTAATGACTGCATGGAGATTTCAGACACATCTATATAAGCTCAGTGTGCAGCTGACAGTTCATCTCAGGAGTATCTTGGTGCAGTATATACGATACTAGAGGAGGTCTGAGTACATGGCTAAGTGGGTAGAGTCCTTGCCTGCTTTACAGGAAGCCCTAAGTTTGATCTCTAGCACTGCATAAACAGGCGATGGTATTTCATAGACCTGAAGTCCCCAAATTTAGGAGGTGGAGATAGGAGGATCAGGAACTCGTGCTCATTCTGAACTATATAGCCAGATGTGGGCTAGCCTGGGCTCCATGAGATTGTGTCTCTAAAAGAACAAGGAAGACGAGGAGAAGAAAGGATAAGAAGAAGACTGAAAGTGTGACTTATTTACAGACGAGGTCAGTAACCCTATATTTCTAGTTTAGTCAGCCAGCATACATTGCTAATGTGCCAGACAGTTAAATTTAATCAATTTACTTTTTAAAAAATATGTATGTATGTGTTTTATGTATAAGTGTTTGTCTGAGTTCATCCATCCAGACAAGCATGGAGGCCAGAAGAGAGCATTTGAGTCCCCTGGAAATGGAGTAACAGGTAGTTGTGAGGTGCCTGATATGGGTGCTGATGGCAAGTCTACTACACGGCTTGTTCTTTAAATGTTATGCCATTTCTCTAGTCTGTACATTTTATGTTTGAATGTGACCAGAGTATAAAAACAATCTTCTACTATACTTCCTAAAATTTCTAGAGTGAAGCTGCCTTCTTTTTGTCTTCAAAGCACAGCACAATTTGGAATATCCAGCATGTCTTCTCATATTAATTAAGCAAACCACACAAAGCCTATTTTTTATTTCATAGTTGCTTTCAGAAATTATTTCCAAATTCTCTTACGAATCTCTAAAAAAGGAGCAATAAGAAGCTCATTTGAGTTCAGATTATCCACATTTAATAAGTAATATTCCTTATGAGAGAACACAGAAACCCTGGCAGCTTGGCCTCCCTACCAGTTCATCCATTAATCATTACTTGTATGAATTAAAATGTCTTTTATTTATTTTTAAGCATCAAACAGTAATAGTAGCTTGGAGCCTTTTTATGTCATTGGATATTATGTGATGGAGCCAATATGTCACAGAGTGAATCCACACTTCTTTCTTAAAAGTCCTACGTGTAGCGTATGTTGTTCAGACACAAAATAGAGTTTGTATTATGTATAGTTTCTGTGAACTTTTCACAAAATAATGTAGTGAAAGGGTTTGTAAGCTCTCTAGTCTATCAGTTTAAGCTCTGTGGCCATAGCTATCTAATTTAAAGAAAGGAATAGCAGCTACATGGAGTTGTTCATAAGGATTAATTGTCATTAAGGCAGGGAAAGGTAGTTCCTTTGAAATGGAGAATTTAAGACATTTTTCAGTACAAAATAAACATGGATTTTTGAAGCCTGTTCAGGCTATTGATAAGGTAGGTTTCTTCACATACTCCTTGATGGAGGATGGAAGAAATAAGCCAAGGTGGGAAAGAAGGGATGAAGAGAGAAGAGGAGGAAGGGGGATAAAAAAGAAGACATGGAGGAAGGGGTTACTGAGGAGCTTACTGTCATCAAATAACATACATTCCATATATAGAGAGTAATAACATACATACATTCCAGGTATAGAGTGTAATAACATACACTCTAGGGGAATAATAACAATTCCTTAAACACGGAAGGAGCCTTTAAAAGGCCCTGAAGGGGATGAGAACCCCACAGGATGACAAATGGTATCTAACCCGGATCCCTAGTAGCTCTGAGAGACTGAGTCACCAATCAAAGAGCATACATCTGCTGAGTTGAGGCCCCGCCCTTGGCACAAATGTAGCAGAGGGCTGCATTGTCCTACATCGGTGAGAGAGGATGTGCCTAATCCTGCAGATACTTGATGGGGGTGGGGGGAGGAATACAGATGGGAGACATTCTCTCAGAGGCGAAGGGGATTGGGGGAGGAACTGGAAGCATGGGGCAGCATTTTGGATGTTAATCAATCAATTAATTAATTAAAAACATGAAAAGAGAGAAATAATTTTTTATATACTCAACTCTATGGAGTATGACATTAAGTATGAAAGGAATTAGAAGAGAGGTCCCTGGTGCAGTTCATTGTGAAGTGTGGTAAAGATCACATTTGTTCTCATCCTCTGCTAGTTAAAGGAGAGGAAGAGGGGAGTGGGAGAAGAGTTTAATGTCACCCTAGTTGAAGCATCCCCATCCTCTCTTGTCTTTTCAAGGTAATGCTCAATGTGTTTCCTTTTCTGCTAGTATGTTAAAGGTTGTAATTGCCCAGGAGTCAAATTAAGATCCCAAACAAAGGTTAAGCAAAATTGGACTGCTCTAGATGGTCAAGGAGACCTGTAGCTCCAAACTGAGTTCAAGGCTGGCATTATTAATTTGCTCTTCATAACAGAACTGACCTTTAGATGGTACTGAGAATCTGGGGGTGGGAAATGAACCTGATCTCAACTAACTGTGCTTCTTTTCTACCATCACAGCTTGCAAAGCCAAGACCTTCCTGGTCACATCTGACTGATCCCTCTGCATAGGAACAAATGCCAAGTCTCAGAAGAGAAAGTCAAAAACAAAAAACATTAAAAATAAAAAGGTTGTAGGTAAGAAGGCTTCCTCCTCTTCAGAAGAATTTGTCGCTTTCTTTGGAGTCAAAATCAATATTAATAGAGAGAGTTTATTTTATAACTCAAACCTTGTTTCCCCATACACTTACCTACTCAACATGGATGAATTTATCTCTGAAACAAATCAGACATCATATAGTTTAAAGCTAAATATTCCACCCAAAATTAAATTTTCAATGCTGCCTTTTTAAAAAGGAAAGATTACACTTAGAATATGTACAGGAGACCCTAAGACTGATGTGGTTTAGATAAAGGAATTCAGTACCCTGAGGAGGGAGCTAAAGGTAAGATATATCTTTTCCTCTAAGTGGAATGGGGAGACAGAAACAGAAATTAATGAAATGGGGCAGAACAGATATTAAATGTGCTTTTAATTATTTTTATTGCTTTTGCTATTAAAATGTTAATCAGTTCCATGCAGGTATTTAAAAGGGAAGACAATTTAAAATTACATTTCTCCTCTACAGATCAGCATCCCATGATTTTTTAAGTTAAAATTTTATATTTTATAGAACATTTATGTGTTCACTTACCCACCAGTCTGATGATCACAGACAACTTTAACACATAAATAGCACACAAGTATACTTGTTATACAATTAAGAACAAAGAAGAGTACGGAGACCTTTATTTAAATCTAGAATAAAATAATTCTCTGTCTATTTTTCAGAAATTCCATGGACCTGGAAAATTAAATAAATGCAAGGTAAGTTTCAATTTCTCATGTAAGTATGTAGCATGCATCATGTATGCCCTGCTTGGAGGAGTGCCCCTCTAGTTAAAATGTTTTGTGTGGGGAAGTCAGGCAAGGAGTAGCCTCAAAGCCAGTCAATGTTTCCACTCATGGATGAAAGAGAGCCTTCTTTTTCCCCATTTGCTATGAATAGAGTAGCCATAATTCTCAATAGTCCCCAGAATTGTACCAGCATTCTACAATTTAAAAGTAGATTGTCCTCCATACTACTTTGGAGGAAAAATACTCCAAAGTACCCTTTTGCAGGAATGATAAGACTACAGGTTGTATAAATTAATTGTAGTTTATTTATTTTTTTGTTTATTTTTTTAATTTTTATATTCCAAGAGAGGAGAACAAACCTTGTCTAATGTCTGCCTGGGGGAGAAGGCACTAGGGAACAAGTACCCATCTGCCTAAAAAAGATAACAAACTCTAGTCTGTCCCTGCTATAAAATTAGCACTGCTTGGTCACAGGAGGAATGACTCATTTTGTGCTGATGTTTATTAGCATAACAGCAGCATTTACAGAAGGTGGTGTTTAACAGGTGATTCTGCTGTAACCTTTTGTATCATAAACAAGTGAGCATAAAACTTCCAAGTAAACTACTAAAATGAATAAACATATCATTGTAGACTTGGTCACCTTTTCTGTTCTCGGTTGTGATTTTTACAAGACGTGTGTGCATGTGTGAGTGTGCATATTGTATGTGTAAGTGTGTCCATTTCAAGGACAAAAGAGAGCATCACATGTCCTGTTTTACCAATCTCCACTTTATTACTTTGAGGCATGGACTCCCACAGAACCTAAAATTAAGTTGGTAGTCAGAACTAGGGTCCTTGAAACAACAAGTGCCTTACTTAGTGAGCCCTCCCACTTTCCCCTGGCTCTACATGACATTTTTTGAAACATAAAGTTTGGAAATATAACTCAAGGAAAGAAACTATAAATAACAATTTTGAAATACTCCTTTATAAAAACATACAAAACAAACAATAAAGTGTGAGAGAGGCAGAAAACAAGAAACATTCCAGATACAAAAATGGAGCAACTAATTTATCTACTAGTATATGACCTCCATGCTAGCTCCTTCCTCCTTACTTTATTATATTCACTATGCTAGTAATACTTAGTGAGTCATGCAATTGTAATTACTTACACACACACACACACACACACACACAAGTGGTTCATCTCTAAAATCACATACAAAACCATTGTGTTAATGTGATTTCATCATCATCATCATCATCATTATCCACAATTACCTTTTGTCCCTGGATCTGAAAACTACTTTCATTGACTGGTACAATGTTGACCCCTAGGCTGACTGAGGTCTCCCTCAAGAATACCCAACACATCTTGGTGATTCTTACGAAATCACGTTTTAAATTAATTCTGTGGATCTAGCTTCCTGCCTTTCTTCCACTATAGTCTATCTTTCATCAAATGAGTTGTGCAGGGTAGCAGTGCCTGGCATACAGACTCATAGGGGGCTTGAGTACTTTCTCCTTTAAGAGTATATTACTTTTGTTATTTTTAATTTTCTTTTAAATTTGTGTGTGTGTGTGTGTGTGTGTGTGTGTGTGTGTGTATCTAAGAAGGTCAGTAAAGGGGTCTCTTAAAGCCAGAGTTCAGGTGGGTCTTGGCAGTTGTCACCCCCTTGACTTGGGTGCTTGGCAGTGAACCCAGTCGTCTGTATGAGCAGTTTGTGCTCTTAGCCACTGAGCCTTTTCTCCAGCCACTTTTTTGCTATTTTTTACGTCAGAATTATTTTATTTATCTCTTTGATTTGGCTGTCAGAGGAAATCAATGGACTTGGGATCAAGCTTTACCTCTACCACGTTGACAAGTTCTTAAAGAACAAAGAGGAACAAACCTGGTGTGGTGGTGCAGGTCTGTAATTCAAGCACTGGGGAGGTGGAAGCAAGTTAATCACCATTAGTTGACAGCAACTTTGATACCAGCATAGCCGATGTGTGATGTGATCGTGGAGGATATATGGGTATAGCGAGGATAAGAAAAAGATGAGGAAGGGGCAGGGAAGGAGAGACAACAAGAAGAGAGAAGAAAGGAGAGAACTGGCTTACTGGTGATGAGCAGACTCTGAGGTCAGTGCTTGTTTTATTTGGCTTTATGATGCTCTAATAAAATGCCTGAAGCTGAGTACTGTATGAAGGAAGTTATTTAGTTAAAAGTGCTGAAGGGCTGGAGGAGCAAACTGCATCTTTTTGGCTTCTATGAGTTCTTCACATTGGCCCATCTTAAGATGGAAATGGAGAAAGAGAGTAAGATGGGATCATGGGTTTGTGAAGATGTATCCAGGGAAATGGTTTACCATGATTAGAAAAGCAGTCACCCTTCTGAAAGTTCCCAGTATCTCTCAATGTTGATATTCAACTTTTATGCAGATGGGAATCAACTATATGCAATCTGTAGCAACAACTATGCCTGAGCCTTTATAGGAAATGAGACTCAAGTACAACACCTCTGTCTCTTTCTCACAAATGTAGTACTTATTCTGCTTATTACATCTATTTCTTTACTACTACCCCCCCCTCTCCTAAAGTTTCTCATTTCTGAGGGAACAAATCTGCTCTATTCCCTTCACCAAAAACCTATCAAAGTTACATTGTTATGTAACAATGAGATAGAAGAGTAAAACAAGGGCCTATAGATAGCCCAGTCAGTAAAATCCTTGCCTTGAAAGCATAAGGTCCTGAGTTCGATCCCTGATACCTATTATAAGAGTCACACACAGTCCTGGAGAGGAAGGAACAAGAGGAGCTCTGAGGCCTTCGAACCAGTCAAGTTAGTCAATTAATGAGATGTGGGTTCAGTGAGAGATGTTCTCTTAAAAAAAATTAGAGAGATTAAAAATAACCAATATTGACCTCTAGACTCGGCATACATGAACATATACAAATGCCACCCAACCAGGACACACACAGAAACAAGCAAACTGTTGCAAAATGCTTCCAATATATAAAGAAAGGAACAGGCTAGGATGCTACAATGCTCTTCAAAATGTCTAGAAAAGCTGTGAAGACTGAAAAGGGAATGGAAAACAGGATCCTCCCTTTACTGTGAGTCCCAAACCATTTATATTCCTATTCAAAAATCATATGTCTAAGAAAATATTAGATTCATACCATGGCATATCCAATTGTAAAATGATACAGCCCTATGCTGTTTTCATATTCACTGAATTATTTGAAATTGCTGTCCCAGCTTCCCTAAAATGCCTGACAATAAGCAAGGGAATCGTGGATTGGACTCACTCATAGACTATAATCTGTGAGATCAACTTTGTTTTTATTTAATTAGAAATTTGTTCTTTGTCAATGTATCTTCTGTTTGTCTTTTGTAAGTGGGAGCCTGTCTCCTAGAGTTGCATCCATGAAACATGTGTATAATATCACATTTTCTGGGCCCCAAAGCAGAATGTCAGACCTCCTACCTAGGTGAATCCATCAAAATAAACAAGATGTTTTGAGAAATGTCAGTGTCCATCCATCTGACTTGACTGAGTGATGCCCTAACCTTTGAATTCACCTGCCTTAGAGTTGTCACAGTAGATGAATACCAAGATTTCAGCTAGCATATTCAGTAAGGAATTCAGTGACAGTACATCCTAGCAGATATTAGATCCTGATAAGATCCAAAGCAAGTATGTCCATGTGATAAGCACATGTGTCACATATATAGGAAACCCTTTTATAAAATAGCATCAACATTTAAGTCAGCAGCCATAATAGTGACCCATAAGATTATAATGAAGTCAGGCTGAGGAGATGGCTCAGTTGGCAAAGGATTAATTTTGGAAGCAAGAGAACCCTAGTTCAGATGCTCAGAAACCACTTCAAAATCCAGGTATGATGACATATGCATCTAAACCCAGCATTGAGGAAGCAGAGATAGGAGTACCCCTGTGTCTTCCTGGTCATCCAGTCTAGCTAATCAATGAGCATCAAGTTATATGAAAGTTGCTGTTTCAACAACTATAGTGGTGGCCAATGAAGGATGAGGCTGATGTTGACTTCTGCCTTCTATGTGCATGAACCCAAGAACACATGTATATATGAAATAAAAAGAAATAAGATTCTAATGAAACTATATTTTTGGCATGGTGATACTGCCAAGTGCATATTGTATAAAACTATATATAGTATGTAATACCTGCTTCACTTTAAATGGCTGCATTACTGATTTATATATCTATTTTACTATCTTATTAATTAAAATACAGTCCTTCATTTAAATTTTTCTCTGCAGAATAACATGTTGTTTTACTGTGGCAGACTCAAATGCTCCCTTTACCATACCTCTTGACTGCATCACAGTCTTTCGAGATTGATTTTAACCTCATGGCTCTGGGAAAGGTTAGCCTTTTCATATATAAGAGACAACCCAAGTATGTGATGCTTACACAATGATGGAGTTGTCTGATAAAACCGTTCAAAGACCACATCCCCTTGTTAGGAAACATGGTTTCATTAGTGTACAGAAGGTGTGATTGACAGATATGGTTACAGTATCTGGGACTCATAGTAAGCATATTGGTAAGGACAATCCATTATTCCTAGATATTTGGTGTATGGAAGTGTTTTAGCAACTTAAATAACAATGTTTTAAAATAAAAGTCTATGTTCCATATGGAGGAATGAGCAAAATAAGCTTATTGCATATGTCTTAATGACATTTATATCTTGAAGTTTAGACATTTTAAGATCTAGTCTTCATTTATTTGTGGCCTCCTGGTACTATTTAGTGAGGAAGACAGAAGAATTTTATTTTAAAATGAAAAATTTAAGAGTTCAGGCTATACACTTTTGTAAAAATGATTAAGTAGAAATATAATTAAATTTATTTCACTTACACACGCACACACACACACACACACACACACACAGAGTCTATAATGGTATAATGATATCCATCAGAAGAGACTCATATTTTTGCAGCTTAAAGTCAAGATTTAGATCAAAGTTTAAACATCAATAGCACTATAGAGAACTCAGAGGTTGCATGTGATGATTTAAATGAGACTGGTCACCATAAGCTCATATATTTGAATGTTTGCTTGGTCCCTAACTGGTGGAACTGCCTTATGGAAGGATTAGGAAGTATTGTTTTGTTTGATGAGGTATACCCCTAAGGGTGAGCTTTGAGGTTTCAGAAGCCTAAGTCATTCCCAGTCTCCCCTCCCCTTTCTTCACCTCCACCTTGCGAATAAGATATAGCCTCTCAGCTACTGAGCTATTGCTCCAGCACCATGCCTGACTGCTTGCCTGCCTGCCTGCCTGCCTGCTGCTATGCTTACTATCAAGACAATCATGGACTGAACCTCTGAAACTATAGTCAAGCTACCAACTGAATGCTTTCTGCATGACCTTGGTTGTGATATCTCTTCACAGCAATAAAACAGCAACTAAGACAGAATGGAATTGGCTCCATAGATATGAGAACCTGCCAAACTAACATCAAGATCTGAATTCCAATTCCTAGTGCTCCTGAAAAATTCCTCTTGTCATTTCATATGCTCATGCTCCTCTAACCCCACCACTGTCAGGGATAGAGACAGAAGGAGAGCTTAGGCTTTCTAGCTAACAGTTTAGCTTCAGGAACAGTGACAGAGCAGGACACTCAATGCTGTACTCTTGCATCCCATATGCACTTAAGGGTACACATATACACATAACACATACACACACACACACACACACACACACCACACAAACTAACTAGTCACAGGGCATGAGAAAGAACTGAACACACATGTAGCATTATTTAAAAGGAGTTATAATTCAACCCAGAAATATTTTACAGCCTGACCTGACACTGTGTATATTGGATATTTGATTGATTTTATAGTTATTTATGTGTATGTATGTCTATGAGTTCATGCCAAATGTGTGCAGGTGACAAAGGTGGTCACAGGAAGGATCCCCTGGAGCTGGGGTCACTGGTTTTTGTGACTCATTTGAAGCAGGTTCTGGGAATTGAATTTGAGTCTTCTGTAAGAGCAGTAATTACTCTTAGAGGCTGAGCCACCTATCCCACCAGCCTCCTAGGAAGGATATTGTAAAAATTCTTTAAATAAGCGCATATTAAACTGCCTAAATTTTTCCCAATTCTAGATTTTCCTAACTACATAAACTTATGGGAAAGGTAATTAATTTTCCAGTCTTCAGCTTGGAAAAACATGGTATATACTCCTTGGTGGGTTTTCAGAGCCTGCATAGTGGCATAGTGTCACAGACCAGTAACATCCAGTCACCCTCAAGGCCTTTGTATTGATGAATGTGTTGGAAAGTAATGAGTACACAATGCGGATCTGCTCAGTGACTGTTCCATGGTCACAAAAGACTGGTTCTGAAGTTCTCATGGCTATAAAACTCACAAAACTTCCCCAGTACTAGTTATTCTTATTGATGAATGGGCTTAGCCTCAACACATCCATCATTTAAGTAAAAATGGAGGTAGAAAAAAAATCCAAGAATAAATAAAAAGTAGACACACGCCAGCCATATAAATTACTCATGACAATGAGAGTGTTATGACACTGGTGTATATCTGGGCTATGCTTCTTCATTAAAAGGCAAATCAAAACAGGCTGTTAATTCACCAGCCACTGGAAATTTGTGACCAGAAAAATTCAATATGTTTTGCTGGTTAATAAAGGATACAGTTAGGAAAGTTTATGTTCAAATTTAATAATATTCAATTAATGACCTTGAGTACCTGGTGCAGGAAGGTGGAAGAAACTATAGGCAAGAAAGAGATACACATGGGTCCATCTCTGATCCTGTGGTATGTTCTAGTCCTTTGATGTAGATTAGAGGTAGTGAAAAGGTTAACACAGAAGCACCTGCCTCAGGTAATGCTGATTTGTTGAGCAGTCTCTCTCTCTCTCTCTCTCTCTCTCTCTCTCTCTCTCTCTCTCTCTCTGTTTACAATATATAATATTTTCCTTATATTTATTTTTTTTTACTTTTCTAATTTTCTTTTTATTTTATTTTCATACTTCATTTACATTTCAAATGTTTCCTCCTTTCCTGATCTCCCCTTTGGAACCTCCCCATTTCTTCCCCCCTCCCCTGACTCTATGAAAGTATTCCCCTCACACTCACCCACCCACCCTTGTCTTCCCTCCTTGGCATTCTCCTATACTGGGGGATCTAACACTCTCAGGCCCAAGGGCCTCTGCTCCCCTTGATGTCTAACAAGACCCTCCTCTGCCGCATATGTGGCCAGCACCATGGGTCCCTCCATGTGTATTCTTTGGTTGGTGATCCAGTCTCTGGGAGTATCAAGGGGTCAGGCCAGTTGCCACTGTTGCTCCCTCCCTGGGGCTGCAGACTCCCTCATCTCCTTCAGTCCCTTCTCCAAGCCCTCCATCTGGGACCTCACACTCAGCCCTACTGTTGCTGTGAAGTGACTCTTGGGTATTGTGAACTTTTGGGCTAATAACCACTTAACAGTGAGTACATACCATGTTCATTCTTTTGTGACTAAGTTACCTCTCTCAGGATGATATTTTCAAGTTCCATCCATTTGCCTGTGAATTTCATGAATTCATTGTTTTTATTAGCTGAGTAGTATTCCATTGTGTAAATGTGTCACATTTTCTGTATCCATTCTGTTGAGGGACATCTGGGTTGTTTCCAGTTTCTGGCTATTATAAATATGGCTGTTATGAACATAGTGGAACATGTGTGTTTATCATGTGTTGGAGCATCTTCTGAGTATAAGTCCAGGAGTGGTATATCTGGGTCTTCAGGTAGTATTATGTTCATTTTCTGAGGGTCTGCCAAACTGATTTCCAAGGAGGTTGTATCAGCCTGCATTCCCACCAGCAATGGAGGAGTGTTCCTCTTTCTCCACATCCTCACCATCATCTGCTGTCACCTGAGTTTTTGATCTTAGCCATTCTGACTGGTCCATCTCTTTTAAGAAAAAAGAGAAATACTCCCTGGCCTGATAAACATCCCCATTATCAAATAGCACTGGGGTACTCAGAAAAATGACTAATAATGTCAGTACATATTCATGACTATTAACAAAGCATGATTTAAAGAGAAACAGAAATGTCTTTCTACTAAATATACACTACATCACCATAAAGAGATGCTTACATTGCAGCCTCACTGGTATTTTAGGACTGAGACAATCTCCTCTACATAGAGGCAATTTGGAACTTGGTTCTCATCCTTGTTTTAGAATGCATCCCAAATATATATTTAACTTTGAAGACTCAAATAGCTTACCAAAATGGCAGCCAATCATCCCACAGAATCTCTGCCCAGAAACAACAACTTCAAATGGAAATACTGCTGCTGCACATCTCATACGCAATAGATCAGAACCATTGAACCTAAGGTAATTTTCTACCAAGGAATTGCAGATTAGGAACACTTATTGTGATTTGGATGTAAAATGTCTCCATAGACTGTTCAAACATGAGGTCCCCAGTTGTTTACACTGTTTGGAAAATTGTGAAACCTTTAGAAGATGGAGTCTTGCTGAAGGTAATGGATCCTTGGGGGATGCCTTGAAGGTTTTATAGTCTGGAGCCACTTCTGTTGGCTCTGCTTCTTCCTGGGGAATGCAGGGTAACTAGCCAGCTACCCGCCCCTGCTGCCAAAGCTTCTCCCAAGATGTCCTGAATCCTAAAAGATTGTGAGCCAAATGTAACACTTCCTCTTCTAGTATTTCTTTTTCAGAATATTTTATCATATCGATAGGAAAAATAATAAGACACTTTTATATTAAAAGAAAATATTAAAATAAGCATTATTTTTCTCTCTTCCCTTTTCCTTTCCTTCTCTTTGTTTCTGTCTCGTCTCTCTGTCTCTCTCTCTCCTTCTTCTCCCTCCCTCCTGGTCCCATTTTTTCTCAGTTATCCACATACTCCCATCTCCTTCCTCCTAACTCTCTCTCTCTCCTTGTCTGGCCTAGTCATGCTAAGGATTAAAATACACTGTCTCATGGATTCTTGGTAGCTGTCATACCAGTGAACATCACACCCAGGCCCAAAATTGGACAACCTTGTTCAAATAAATATTGCTTCCAGTCCGGGATCCTGACAAGGTCAAAATACTGCTGACTTAATACAATTGAATATTGTTTATGGACATATGACTTCACCAAAATGCTTTTCTGAATAACTTAATCCTCAGCTAGCCTTGTCTTCATAACCTTATAGATGTTTTTAAAGCATTTTATCAGGTGGCTTCACTCAATTGCTTTATATTATGAATGTTTTCATACATAAAACAAAATTGGATAATGTATACAATGCCATTTTCTAGGTTTTACAATTAATGCTTCTTTTCTTTAATAGTGGTTTTATCATATTATCCTATCTAGATACACACACACACACACACACACAATCATGTAAAACATTTTAAAATTGTAGTTTTAAGTAGTACTAAAATTTTAATGAGTCAAAAATGTACAGTAAAACTGAATTATCTATCTTTAAAACATGAGAATTGATGAGAGTTTAATAATTGGCTTTATCCTCTCTGGAAAAACAGGAAATATAGGATTATAGAAACATTATTTGGGAAATCGTTATGTATATGGTTACAGAGAACAATGGAGGTGTCATTCTATTGTGTCAAGAATTGGGCAAGTGGTAGCTGAGGAGTCATGTACTGAAGTTTAAAAAAGACTAAAGTAGGAGAAACACACATCAGAGTTATAGCAAATTTTGCAACAAAAGTTTTACACCAAATAGATAAATATAAAATCAGCGTTTTTATACATGTTGAAGTGTTTAAGAATGAGGTGTACTGATATTGAAATTCATCCAATGTTAGCAGCATCTAAATGAATAAAGGAATGAATTAAAGGCATGAGAGAGAGAATGAATGGATTAACAGAAAGAGAGAGAGAAAGAGAGAGAGATCTGTGTGTGTATATATGTTGGTGCTTGTTTATGTAAACATACATACACTTCAG
Source organism: Rhynchomys soricoides (assembly GCA_019843965.1). Classification (NCBI taxonomy): domain Eukaryota; kingdom Metazoa; phylum Chordata; class Mammalia; order Rodentia; family Muridae; genus Rhynchomys; species Rhynchomys soricoides. Next base: position 4,702,233 of record JADRCH010000032.1, on the reverse strand, counting down.
TGTGCATCTAGTGGAAGGTCAGAAGTCAATGTTGAATATTGTGCTTGGTCTTCCCATTCTCTTTGAAACAGGATCCCTCATTGATGGAGGAGCAGATTAATTTGGGAAAGTTGGCTGACTAGCAAACCCCAGGGATCCACCTGTCTCTACTATGCTAACACTGGTATTGGAGGTGCAAACCATGATGCCTGAGATTTCTGTGTGGGTGCTGGCAATTTCAGCAACCCCATGAACACTTTTAACAGGAAATAACCTTATAAAATACCTGTTTTCTTCCTTTTCTGGCATCTTTTTGCTATCACACTTAATCCACAGCTTCACCTCCCTCCTCCACTCTCACTACATTTTCATTCCAAAACTCTGTCCCAGTCACCACTTAGAAAGAGGCAACACTGGGTTGACTTTCAACCCTCTTTCTACTTTAAACTCCACCAGCTTCCTGATGCAGAAAGATAAACCATACTTTAAAATTACAGTGTGGAAAAGGTGAGTCTGGCTATGGCTACCTCGAACAGAAACACTGCCTTGTCTCCATTGACAAATAAAACAAGTGTTTTCCACGTTTCCAGGGAGGATAAAATTCAGTTATCCTATAAGGATGTAGAAATATTAATACAGAAATGGCATCAGCTATAATCTCTCCAAATGTTATTAAAAACCTTCGCTGTATGAACTTTAATGATGTTTACATATGAGTGTTAGGATCCATAATAACTCTTCTCAGAGTGTTTTATTATAAAACTAAAGCACAGCTTCTGTTTCCTCCTGCAGTAATGAAAAAGGAATAAATATAAATAAACTAGGTAGTGCACAGACCATGATTTAAAACCCAACAGTTTATTTATTAGTGCTAATGTAGAAGCATACATTATAATATATAAAAGCCTAAATAATATATAGAAGCCTAACTACAGCATGCATAAAAATTAACATAAACATCTTATTCTGTTGAACAAAAAAAACCCTAGAAACACAAAGGAAACAAATAATGGAGAAGGCGCTACACTAACTCCAACATGTCATTAGTCTACTGCCACTAATACCTGAATCATAAATCGTATATATGGATATAAAGCAAGGGGGAACAACCATAATATAATTACACTTGGGAACTACAGCTTAATTGTTCTTGGGTTTTATTTCTACTGTTTCATTCTTAGATGCTAGTGTGCAGGACAGCAGAGAGGGAGACTTCCTTTTCTCTTCTTAAGCAGAATAAGAGAGACAGTTGGGGGGTGGCTGACAAATTAAGATTGTTCCCTGCTTGCTGACAGGAATCGATCTTTAATCTGCAGAGCATAGTACAGCTCACAGGCAAGGAAATGAAAGGCTTTCTTCCTACAGTGGGATGCCTTGTTATCAGAATTCCATGCAGAAAAGTCACCAGAGAACTTGCATACATCACAGGACATTAATACACACATAAAGGGGTTTTTAGAACAAACCAACATAGAAATAAAGACCCTTCCTAATATACTCTGCCTTTTGTTCTTCTGTGTTGCATATTCCATATGACTTCTATTCAGACATATGCTGAGCAACAACACATTCCAACACAATAGGAGCTGCGTCTTTCATCCTCAGAGAGCCAGGTGTTGATGCTCCTTTCAAAAATAATCAAATTAAGGGCTAAAATCAACCAAGCGAAAACGAAAAGAACTATACAAAGAATCAACAAAACCAAGAACTGGTTCTTTGAGAAAATAAACAAGATAGATAAACCCTTAGCCAGACTAACCAGAGGGCACAGAGACAGTATCCAAATTAACAAAATTAGAAATGAAAATGGAGATATAACAACAGACTCTGAGGAAATTAAAAAAATCATCAGATCCTACTACAAAAGCCTATATGCAACAAAATTGGAAAATCTGGAGGAAATGGACAAGTTTCTAGACAGATACCAATTACCAAAGTTAAATCAGGATAAGATAAACCATCTAAACAGTCCCATAACTCCTAAAGAAATAGAAGCAGTCATTAAAAGTCTCCCAACCAAAAAAAGCCCAGGACCAGATGGGTTCAGTGCAGAATTCTATCAGACCTTCAAAGAAGACCTAATACCAATACTCTTCAAGCTATTCCATAAAATAGAAACAGAAGGAACATTACCCAATTCATTCTATGAGGCCACAGTTACACTGATACCAAAGCCCCACAAAGACCCAACAATAAAAGAAAACTTCAGACCAATTTCCCTTATGAATATCGATGCAAAAATACTCAAAAAAATTTTTGCAAACCGAATCCAAGAACACATCAAGATAATCATTCACCATGATCAAGTAGGCTTCATCTCAGGAATGCAGGGATGGTTCAATATCCGGAAATCTATTAATGTAATCCACTACATAAGCAAACTCAAAGAAAAAAACCACATGGTCATCTCGTTAGATGCTGAAAAAGCATTTGAAAAAATTCAACATCCCTTCATGATGAAAGTCTTGGAAAGATCAGGAATTCAAGGAGCATACCTAAACTTAGTAAAAGCAATATACAGCAAACCAGTGGCCAACATCAAACTAAATGGAGAGAAACTCGAACCAGTCACACTAAAATCAGGGACTAGACAAGGCTGCCCTCTCTCTCCCTATCTATTCAACATAGTACTTGAAGTTCTAGCTAGAGCAATCAGGCAACAAAAAGAAATCAAAGGGATACAAATTGGAAAGGAAGAAATCAAAATATCACTATTTGCAGATGACATGATGGTATACTTAAGTGACCTGAAAAACTCCACCAGAGATCTGCTACACCTGATAAACAACTTCAGCAAAGTGGCTGGATACAAAATTAACTCAAGCAAATCAGTAGCCTTCCTATACTCGAAGGAAAAACAGGCTGAGAAAGAAATTAGGGAAATAACATCCTTCACAATAGTCACAAACAATATAAAATATCTTGGTGTGACTCTAACCAAACAAGTGAAAGATCTGTATGACAAGAACTTCAAGTCTCTGAAGAGAAAAATTGAAGAAGTCCTCAGAAGATAGAAAGATCTCCCATGCTCATGGATTGGCAGGATTAACATAGTTAAAATGGCCATCCTACTGAAAGCAATATACAGATTCAGTGCTATCCCCATCAAAATCCCAACTCAATTGTTTGTAGACCTAGAAAGAGCAATTCTCAAATTCATATGGAATAACAAAAAACCCAGGATAGCAAAAACTATCCTCAACAATAAAAGGTCTTCTGGGGGAATCAGCCTCCCTGACCTCAAGCTGTACTACAGAGCAGTAGTGATAAAAACTGCATGGTATTGGTACAGTGACAGGCAGGTTGATCAATGGAATAGAATTGAAGACCTAGAAATGAATCCACACACATATGGTCACTTGATCTTCAACAAAGGAGCTAAAACCATACAGTAGAAAAAAGACAGCATCTTCAACAAATGGTGGTGGATCAACTGGCAGTCTACATGTAGAAGATTGTGAATTGATCCATTCCTATCTCCCTGCACAAAGCTCAAGTCTAAGTGGATCATGGACCTTCACATAGAACCAGATACACGGAATCTAATAGAAGAGAAAGTAGGGAAGAGTCTCGAACACTTGGCCACAGGGGAAATGTTCTTGAACAGAACACCAATGGCTTGTGCTTTAAGGTCAAGAATTGACAAATGGGACCTCATAAAATTACAAAGCTTCTATAAGGCAAAGGACGCTGTAATTAGGGAAAAAAGGCAACCAACAGATTGGGAAAAGATCTTTACCAATCCTACATCTGATAGAGGGCTAATATCCAATGCATACAAAGAACTCAAGAAGCTAGACTCCAGAGAACCAGATAACCCTATCAAAAAATGGGGAAGTGAGCTAAACAGAGAATTCTCAACTGAGGAAACTCGAATGGCCAAGAAGCACCTAAAGAAATGTTCAACATCCTTAGTCATCAGGGAAATGCAAATCAAAACAACCCTAAGATTCCACCTCACACCAGTCAGAATGGCTAAAATCAAAAACTCAGGTGACAGCAGATGTTGGTGAGGATGTGGAGAAAGAGGAACACTCCTCCATTGCTGGTGGGAATGCAAATTGATACAACCTCTCTTGAAATCAGTTTGGCGGACCCTCAGAAAATTGGACATATACTACCTGTGGACCCAGCTATACCACTCCTGGGCATATACCCAGAAGATGCTCCAACATGTAATAAAGACACATGTTCCACTATGTTCATAGCAGCCATATTTATAATAGCCAGAAGCTGGAAACAACCCAGATGTCCCTCCACAGAGGAATGGATACAGAAAATATGGTACATTTACACAATGGAATACTACTCAGCTATTCAAAACAATGACTTCATGAAATTCGTAGACAAATGGATGGATCTTGAAAACATCATTCTGAGCCAGGTAATGCAGTCACAAAAGAATGAGCATGGTATGTACTCACTGTTAAGTAGTTATTAGCCTAAAAGTTTGAAATACCCAAGAGTCACTTCACAGGAACAGTAGTACTGAGTACGAGGTCCCAGATGGAGGGCTTGGAGAAGGGACTGAAGGAGCCGAGGGAATGTGCAGCCCCAGGGAGGTAGCAACACTGGCAACTGGCCTGACCCCCCATATTTCTGGAGACTGATCCACCAACTAAAGAATACACGTGGAGGGACCCATAGTGCTGGCCACAAAGACTGCAGAGGAGTGTCTTGTTACCTGTTAAGGGGAGGAGAGACCCTTGGGCCTTAGGGTGTTATGTCCCCCAGTATAGGAGAATGTCAGGGAGGGAAGACGAGAGTGGGTGGGGGGTTGGGTGGGGAGGTGGGTTGGAGAATATCCCCATAGAGGCAGGGGGAGGGAGGAGGGAATGGGGAGGTTCCAAAGGGGGAAACCTTTGAAATGTAAATAAAATATGAAAATAAAAAAAAAAAAAAACAATTAGCACAGTAGAGATGTCCTGGATAATGTGAGAACCAGTCCCAGGTGGGGGTATGAATGTCACTGCGGAAAGACTTATTGGGGCTATTCTGCCAGTTACCCTAAATTGGTTACTAAATTCCCAAAGTATTAACTTCTTCATGTAGGGTTCTTAAGGCTGTGTAGCGCAGAGTGAATAAGATAATGAAAGTTAGGTCCTTTAAGAGCAGGACTATTACAGATGGGATATTGTAGAAGGCTAACTAATACAAAGGCCAGAAAGATGGCTCAGTGGGTAATAGCTTGCTATGCAGTCAGAAGGGGCAGTGTTCAAATCGTCTGTACCCACATAAAAATGCCAGGTGTGGCCACCTGCGCCTTTAACTCCAGATCTCTGCATGGCAGAGACCAGAGGATCAGCTTGTTGGCTGCCAGTCTAGCTCTAGTTTCTAGGAGTGACCCTACTTCCACAGAATAAGGATTAGTGTGATAATATAGGGCATCCTTCCCTTCTCTGGCTTTTGCACTTAGCCACAGGCATGCACACAAGAGTATTCATCCTGCACACTCTCACACCAAAAATACAGGAATCAATTAATTTAATTAAAGGGGACAAAAAGAAAGAAAGCTAACTTGGTGAAACCTAGTTACAAGCCCACACTTCAGCTGTTAAAACACCATGGCTGCAGAGCCACATGCTGCTCAAGGTGCTAAGAATAAATGATCAGCCCTAAACAGGACGTTTAGTACCACCCTTTCAAAAGCTCAGGGAATATCTCAAAAGAAGTAAGGTAAAAGCCAAAAATGATATGGAAAATGGCTGTGAAATTCTTATCTCCTGGGCAGGTCACAGCCATTGAAACACTGAACCCACAGCACTTGAGGCAGCCTGCACTGGGCTTGCATAAGCCTGGCCCTTTAAGCTCCTGGAGCCTTACCCCTTCCTGAGCAATTAAAGGTATTAAGGGATGAGGAAGGAAGGGAGTATTTATCTTCAGCTAAATGGTCCTGATTAAACCAGGATGGGGCTCACAAAACAAGCCAAAATGACCTATGAGAAAGAGACACATAGGGAGAATGAATGTTGATAAGTGTGGGAGAGAGAGAGAGACAGTGAAGGATGAGATTAATCAGAATAAATCATATACACATCTGAAATTGTCAAATAGTAAATTTAATTAATTATAAAAACTACAATGAGTGGGAAAAGCCATGTGAAGCTGAGGGTTTGATAAAATGTTGAAGAATGGTTTCAGTTTTAGAGCATGGTCCGCACTAAGGGGAAAAAGAATAAAGGTAAATGGTCCAGAGAATAAATGAGAAATTAATCTGACAAAGATTTAAAACCAATTCCTGTAGCTCATTGATCACCCATTGGTCCTTACAGTGCCTCTTTCTCTTCATGGTACCTTAGAGACATATTTATAAGACATGGGATTTAAGCCTTTTCTTCCTTCCTGCACCCATGTCTGGGCATCACTTTTAGATACTTCATTTGAACACTCTTTCATATACAGACACATGCAGACAATACACAAACGGTTTCTCTCCCTTGCTCTCCCTCCATCCTCCTCTTCCATGGGCACACACAGACACACACATGCACACATTCACTCAAAATGCATTGGTTTTTCTCTTCAGCGAGCTCTAAGCTGATTTTGTTTTATTTTATCATAAATGGTGTGGTGCTCTGTGGTCCCAAGTTCTGCCTATCCTCTGGCAGTATCCAGATGCCACCAATACACTGGCTCAGGGAGGACAGGGCAAAAAAGCCAGGATGGGGAGCTGTAGTCTGTGTCTCCCTTTGGGGTATCAGAGTACTACTGAGTTCCAGGCTGGAAGGGAAGAGCAGGACCTGGGATTAGCAGGATGGAGGTCCAGTAGGGAGCAAGTGCCAAGTGCCAGAGGGGCTGGAGAAGAGAGAAAGCCTTCTTTGGAAGTTAGCCTTACAACTTCTTTAAGCTAAGGTCTTTCTATGGCAAGCTCTAGTGAAGCAGCTCTCTGCGAGGATCTTAGCTTGTTCATATTTCTTTATTGGATGTGGATTGAGATGCATAGACTTTATTTTGGGTGGACCAGGGATTATGTAATTTGGGGTATGGGCATTAGAATTTCCAGGAAGATAAGGCCATTGGCTGAGGGCTACTGAGATATCTCACTGGCATGGAGAGGCATTCCAGGTGCTGTGTGATATGACTGACTGCCCATGGTCACCTTGGTGGAGAGTTGTAGTTACGTGTTCCAGAGACATGCATGGAAGCAGGAAGAGAGCAGCCCCACTTCTGGCATCTCTAATCTCTTGAGATACCAGGGTTTGCACATGCTCAACTTTACCAGTCTCATGTCCACCTTGTGGTGTGGACCACATGCCCTACAGTGGTCGATGTCAACTATCAATTTAATAAAATCTATAATCACTTGGCCATGCTTGTGGAAGATTTTCTTGATTGTGCTCACCTACTATAGGTAGCAACATTCCCTGGCTGGGATCCTGAACTAAATGGAAAAGAGAGCTGAATACTAATATTCATTATTAGCATCTGCTTACTGACTGTCACTGTCATGTGAGCAGCTATCATGTGAGCAGCTGCCTCAACTTCCTCCTGCTTATACTTTCTTGTCATGATGTACTGTAACCTTGAACTAAAAGCTAAAACAGATAATTTTCCCCTTTACGTTGCATTTATCAGAGTATTTTATTACAGCGCCAGCAAGAGAGACCAAAGGAATTGGTTAACATATATCCATCATATATCATGAGATGTTCACTAAAAGATTGGGGAAAAACATAGTTGATGCCTAAAGCTCTGACAGGTCAGAAAGTGAGGTGCTAGGACTAAGTAAGACCACTCAAAGGTTATAAACAAAATGTTGATAGGGTTTTTGAGAGATAATGCACTATGACTCGGCTGAGTTGTTCTATCAGAAACATGACTAGTTTAAAGAAAGCAGAACACTACAGAGAGGCTTGCATTATTAAAGTAACTTCAATTTTAGCACCCCAAATGTACTACTGGCCCAGAGTACATAGAAACTATGAAGAAATTGAATGGGAATAGATGCTTTCTTCTTTTCATGGTGTTTTTCTTTGGAATCATATAAGAATTTGAGATGGTGAAAAAAGCTGACAGTTCATTTGTTTGTAATTTAGAAATAATCAAATGATTACAACCAAATATTTGGTGTGTGTGTGTGTTTGTTCATGCTCAGAAATCCATAATTATTAAAATACCAGATTAATTAAAACCAATCTAGTTAAGGTCTACAAGAAAGCTCAATGAACACAGAGACTTGCCATCAAGGCTGATGACTTGAATTTATCCCCAAACCCACTCGATAGAAGGAGAGAACAGACTCCCCCAAGACATCTTCTGACATACATACAAACATACATATATATATATATATACATATATACATACATACATACATATAAATGGAAAGACAGACAGACACAAAGGCATTCACACACTCAACACAGACACACACACACACTTTTGAAATCTTGAAAAATATTATCAGCCCAGTTTTTTCCTTCCTTACATGGTAACAACAGCTTCCAGAATGACATAAATCTGAGTGCAGATATTTAATTGAATATAATCTCCAATATCCATGACTATAAACCAGAAATAGTTATTAAGAATGAATACTTATTATGTTTGCATTACTACAATCCCCAACCACTAGAAAGCAATATGTAATAGAAAATGAACAACGTAGCATGGGAAGAATATCTCATAGAATTCTTTTCTGCGAACCTCACTTGCAAACTGCTTAAACTTCAACCAGATTGTTTATTGAGAAATTGAATGCTGTATTTTTTAAAGTTTTCCATTGATAAATTTTGGTAAAAGTATGAGATAAATTGATACGATCCAGATGGTGATGTTTTCATTGTATGCTTCAAAATGACTACCTGGAATCATGGCACTGACTGACATGAATAAGCTCTGGGGAGCCCCAGGAATGGCAGCTTCACTACATTTCTCTTGGGTATAAGGCATGGTCAGAAATAAGATTTGAGTAGAATAAGCTGAGGTAGGACCTTGTCTAAGAGAGAAACTATGGTCATATTGTAAAATTTAGTTAGAAAAGAAGATAGGCTGACAAGATGACACGATGAGCAGAGGCACTTGTCACTAAGTCTGACCACCTGCAGTTGATCCCTTGGTTCCGATTTCATGTGGGTAGAAGGGAAGAATGTACTCTTTTGTACTGTTTTCTGTCTTTCCCAGCACTTTGATATACAACCAAGCACACAAACACACATGCACATACAGAAACAGCTAGATAAATGTAAAGAAACAAAGAATAAAAAAGTACATGAAGAGGACTCGTTATTAATTAAGAAATAAATGTTAAATGAGACAATACATGCTCAGAGCTTACTGTGGACTGTGCTCTTTTTATTTTCATTAAAACCTAATACGGTTGAGAGGAGCCTCAGTATTCCAATACCCAGTTAACACTTTGCTGCTGAAGCTTGGAAACAAGGTATATATTTTAAAATGCATACAATCAACAAGATAAATGAGCAAAAAAAGCTCAAAATTTGCAAACGCCTTGCTTAAAAACAATGGCTTCAAAGTAGATTATATCTTCTCTCCCAAACAAGGCCTTTTATAGTTCACAAGGATCTGGTACACTTCTGGCAACACTAAAGAGAGCCTGAATGTATGAGATTGTCCGTTTGCAGAGAAGAGTCAGGGTCAAGGTTGCTCTCTTCTAAGATGTGCTCCATTGGAACAAATACATGTAGTGGCTTGATAAGGAATATCCCCTGTGACCTCACATATTGGAACATTTGGACATTAATCCCCAGTTGGTATGGCTGTTTGGGTATTGAATTCTCTCTCTCTCTCTCTCTCTCTCTCTCTCTCTCTCTCTTTTTCTCCTTCCTGCATATACAGTTGAGATGAGATATCTCAAAGTTTTGCTTTAGCCAGAGGCTGCTAAGCATCTCAGCATCACACACTGTTAACTGACATTCCGTCTGGAACTGGAAGCCAAAACACAACTTTTTTCCTTAACGTGCTTCCTGCCATGGTATTTCATTATAGCAACAAAACAATAACAAGTGCACCACATGAAAGCAAACACTTTTTTGAAAGATCCTCTTTTTATCCATTTCTACATTTGTAAAACTGCAAATATAAAACATGAGACATGGTACTGTCATGATGGCTCAGCCTGATCACCAAAGTTTGGTCTTGGGGATCCACATCACATGGTCTGAGAAAAGAAAAGACTCTCACAAATTATCTTCTTCTTTTTGATACTTTATTGACATTTCAAATGTTTTCCCCTTTGCAGGTCTTATTTTCTCAATTATATACACACCCCTCATAAATAAATAAATAAAACGTAATGATTTTTTATAATATGAACAATAATATGAACAATAATTGAAAGTATACACTAATCTTTGCTTGTCAGATGTTAGAAAACAAAAGATTTACTATCAACCATTATTTGTAGATTATATGAAATGAATACTTAGAAGATTCTATCAGATATAGAGAAAGGATGCTAGAATTACTAAATTAATTCTGCTAAGTCATAGACTATCTGCTTTAAAAAATTAAAAATGAATAAGTTTATTACCGGGTTAGTAATCTGCTTCATAAATCTTTGTCCTAGTTTATAAATCTCATGCCATTTTTAAATAACTTGTTATGAAAATTCCATGTTTTGAATTTAGAAAAAAATGGTGCTGTTTTTTCTGAACTTTGTAGTATTTTAAGATCTTTAGTATTTTATGGTGAATATTGATGATATGTATTTATGTCTTGGTTTTATTAATGTAAATAAAGTATATTTATGTATTCATCCATCCAACTAGTATTTATCAAATACTTTTATTTGTTTAGCTTTGATAGCAACAAATATTACCATTAATAATATTAAGCACAGTTGAAATGGCAAATGTTATAAGATAGGCAAGCCCAGGATGCTGCATATTTGGTGGAGTGCTTGTCTCACATGGTGGAACTCTGGGTTCAACCCAGCACCATATAAACCAGGTATGGTAGTTTTATCTCTCTGTAATCCCGGGTGGAGGGAGAAGGATGAGGCATTCAGTGTTATCCTCAGCTATACATCAGATTCAAAGTCAGTCAGGTTTACATGAGGCCTTTTCTCAAGGAAAAGAAATAAAGTTACCGTTACAGGCAGTGTACCAAAGTGAGAACCTATGTTTCTTCCTACGGGAATATCCTGTTTCTGAGGTCATGTGATTCCATAGTCACAGCTGCAATGGGAATTTCACTTCACAGCTGCATCCTTCCTGCAACATTACCAAATGAGCTCCTCTGAGGAAGAGGCATCCTCTTCTGCAAGCTTTCATGTCTGTGGTGTCTTAGACACAATTACTCAGTGGGATTTCCGCCTCACTTCTAACTAGTAGGCACCGTGAAAGGTTGGGAATCTACAGAACACATACTAGCTCTCAGCTTCTGAAGAAAAAGAAAGTTTTACACCGTTCTGAAATGGGTTGAAGAGTTACTTCATTAAAAGAACTTCAATCTATCTCTGATTGACACAAAACAAAATCTCCCCATATTTGCAAAGAAGAAACTGTAGAAGGGAATTTGAAGTTTGGGGAACCAACTAGACAAATGTAAGAAATGATCTTATTCACACTACTGCTGACCAGAAGATGTGACCCAAAGATACACAGATCTGTAGTGAGCATCACATTCCATAGTCATCTTGGTACATTAACCTCTACACTTTAAGGATAGAAATGTTACAGTTATCTACAGATTTTCAAACACACACACACACACACACACGTGTGAGTCTGTATGTAGCTACTTGTATGTTCACTCAGTTCCTGTAAAGGCCAAAAGAGGGCATGAGATTCCCTGGAATTAGTTACAGTGGTTATTAGTCCTGCAGCATATATTCTGGAAACTGAACTTGGATCCTCTGCAAGATCTGCAAACACTCTTAACTACTAAGCTATCTATATCTTTGGAGAAAACTGGATAGAACCCTCAGATAAGTTTTACAGAAGCTCAAATGCAGCCATGCCCATATGTCCAAGACTTGCAGAATCATGGGCCCATCCATATCTCATCAAAGTTGCAGGAAAAATCCACGAAATTCCTTACATACTAAACTTACCAATGTTTGTTGGAGAAGAGATGTCATTTTCTTCAGTGGTACAGCCACAGAAATGTTCTCCTTGCTCCACTGTATAACTCCCCACCCCTGATCTGGAAAGCAGCACTAATTAAACTCAGTGAGCCACAAACAGGGAAAAGATGTAGCAGTAGCAGGGATTCTTTGAGAAGGGCCCCCATGGGATGACAGGGGGATAAGAAATGGAAGTGAAGAAGGGGACTGAGAAAGAGAATTGCTAAGATTTATTGCATAAGTGAATAAAACCGGTGGGTGGTTTTAAAAGAATCATCAGCTATGAAAAGAATCAGATAAGCATAGGACATAAAGTTAGCCATCCAGATGGATTTAGAATAGCCATGGAATTTGCTTATGTTATTTATCCTAGGTACCTAAGATTTAAGAAAAACTGACACCATTTGTGATGATAGTGTTAGCTATGAACTTAACAAAGTCCACAATCACCCAGAATATTGTTATGCTATGTTTTGATTCTACATTTATAATTTGTTACTCTTACAGGATCATGTTGGCTTAATTATGGAAATCTAAGACAATATTTTCTTATTATTTCTCAGCATGTAAATATCAATACAGTCTATCTTTGGACTATATTGTGTTAGAATTCTTGACTTTAGCAGTTGCTGCTCCAAGCACCCATTCAAGCTTTATAAATGTATCTATATTTTTGTGTATATATATATATATATATATATATATATATATACACTTGTGTGTGTGTATTTGTATGTATATGGATAGATAGATAGAAGATAGGTAGATAGAATGACAGACAGAGAGATAGATAGATTGTTGAGAACAAAACAGAATTTCCAACAATTCTGAAAACAGCCAAGAATGTAACTTAGCCATTCTATGCTGTGTATACCTAGCTAAAACATTTTCTGACAGAAGTTAACATTTCCCCAAACCTGTACAGTCCTCCATTTATTTTCTGATATGATTAATAACATATTTGACAGAAACATTAAAATGTCAAATATAAAAACTCCAGAAAAGTTTAATAGTTTGTGTTTCAAAACAGCTTCACATGATTACTCAAGCACTGTGTATGTGTGGCATAGTTCATAACAAAAGTTTAACTTGCCTAAAAGGAAAAGTCATTACAAATTGCTGTCTCTGTATGCTATGTTTTCACTAAAACTCAACTTACAAGATTCAAAAGAAAAGAACAATCCGAAAACAATACAGTTTCCTATATTAGATTTTATTATAAAAGATTTATTCATTTATTAAATGGGGGAAAATATAGCTTAAAGGGCCCAAATGGTTCATAAACAATAAAGCATTTTTCTCTATAACATAATATCATGTGTCGAGTATAAGGAAATTCATATAGACGATACCAAAATACACCCTGGTCTCTGTGATACAAGGGTTCAGTTACAGCAGTATCCTGTTAGCATTTTATCCTGGGCATTTATTTCAGCTTTGAGGTAGGAAATAAACATAAAAACACAAGAAATTGCTTCCCAGTCCTAAGTCTATGGCTTTGCCCAACAATTTAGAGTTCTCACTGCTCTAGTAGCCATTAGTTTGGTTCTCAGACCCCATGCAGAACAGCTTACAACCACCTACAACATCAGTACCAGGAGATCTGATGCTCTCTTCTGGCCTCTAACGGAATGGCATGCACTCACAAGCACTTGCTCATCCTTACCACATAC
>JADRCH010000032.1:4667730-4688543 GCA_019843965.1 Rhynchomys soricoides | reverse complement strand
CAAAGTCAAAGACAGCCCCTGCTCCTGATGTTAGAGGTATCATATGAAGACCAAGTTACACACCTTTTCATATGTGTAGAGGGCCTAGGTGCATCCTATGGATGCTGTCTTATGGGTGATTCAGTCTCTTTGAGATTCTATAGGCTCAGGTTAGTTGATTCTGCAGATTCTCTTGAGGTGTCCTTGACCTCTCTGGATCCTTCAATTCTTCTTCCACCTAATTCTTATTTAATAAAATAAAGAATTTGCTTCTTCACTAATGGGATGCTTCTGTGGATCTGCACTCCAAGCCTGACAGACTGAGGTTATTCCCCTGCCCATAGAGTAAATTGAGATACTTTCTCCTGTAGTTTTCCTCTTGCTTCTAAATGCACACCATGACACACCCACCTCACTCATAAGTTACTTGCTAAATTAATGTACATGTAAGAAATGTCTTGATTTTTAAAATATGTACATTATATGCATATAAATGCATATATTACTATAGATATATGTGTGAAACTATGCATATTTAAAATATAATAGATTCTCGCTCTCACTAAGCTGGCTCAAGATGTTCAATTTATGATACTTTTGGGGAAAATGAGAAAGAAATGCAGATATTAAATTTTTAAATGATAGAAGGGTTTTAGCATGTGGTTTATAGGGGATATTTTCTAGATGAACAGACATAGAGGAGCAAGGTTCAGCATCAGACTTCCTCAGTAGCAAGCATTATGAACACCATCACATGGTTCCATGCTGTCTTGGGAGCAGAGCCACAATGAGCAGAAAGGCTGTTAACACCTACTTAATAAAGATGGGGGCGGTGGATAAGTGCATCTCTGGAGTAAAAAGATGGTCTTGCCAAACTTCCCCACTTTCAGCTTACAGGGACACCAATAAAGGGGATTTTATCTCCTTGGCTATCTTACAGAAGCTTCAGCGTAATCCATCTTAATGGAGGCTGTCCCTCTGAGCAACAAGAAATAAATGGCATCATTAATTTATTTTGAACTAATGTCTCCTTTCTCATTAAGTCCCAGTTTCCATGATAGTGTCCCCTTGGACACCTGACCATTTGACATAATGTAATTCTCTCTCTAGCATGGATGGATTTAGTGAAAAAGTAGTAACCTACACTTAGTAAAGGAATGGATCTGCTCACAGAATCATAAGATCAACCTTTTGAAAATTAAAAGTGAGAAGATAGTTTAATATAATTTATTCTCTTGGAAAAGGATCCATTAGAAACTTTAGACAACTTTTCATTTCCTAAATGTTGTTTATCTGCTATGTGGTCAATGTCCAATATATGGCTGTTTGGAATATCAGAATGTGACTAAATCCCATATGTAATGAATATTTACAATGGAAATTTTAATAGGTTATTATTAAAAAGAGAAATAAGTTATGAATTTGGGAGGGTGATATTGAAGGAGTGATCCTAAAGATTTTGAAGGCAGAAGCACAGAGTTGAAGTAGTCATTGTATTATTGTGAAAAATTACAAATAAATAAATACATTTATCTAAAATGACATTAAAAATAAAATAGAAAAACATGTAAATAAAAATAAATACAATTATGGAACAAGCTTATTGAAATATTTTTGCACAATATTAAAATATTGATTGCATTTATCTTTGGCTGATAGCAGGAAATCCTTTTCTCTTCTATATTTTCACAAGTGGAACATATTTTTACTAATATAGATATTAAATTATTTTGAATTATGAGTAAAGCTTAGTAGTCCAAATTTTAGATTATTCAGTTCATATCCACAAGAGAACTCTTATCCACAAGGAACACATTTCAGAAGCCCCAGAAAATATTTGAAATTAGATTCCTACCGAGTCTTGTGTATTCCATACTTTCTCAAGTATATATATACCCATGACAAGGCCTCATTTATAAATTACACACAATAAGGAAGTAGCAAGCATCACTAGTAATAAAATACAATATTAAGACAGATGTAGTGATGTATACTTTTAAATTGTAATATTCAGGAGGAAAGGCAGGAGGATCTCTCTGAGTTTGTCAGACCAGTCTACATAGGAAGCTCGGGACAGCCAAGACTATCCATAGAAACTCTTTCTAAGACACACACACACACACACACACACACACATGAGCACACATACAACAAAGATACCACAATAAAAAAAAAAAAACAGACTGCGAAACAAGTTACATAAATGTGGACTTTCAAAACATTATATTACAGATTTTAATACATAAACTTGGTATCCATTTTCCCTTTGTTTATTAAAACAATAATGGTCAATTTTAATTTAGAAGACATTTTGTTATTTCTTTCTGTGTGCAAAATAACAGCATTACTGTTCTTAGGCAAGGAGACCATCATAAAGGAAGATATGGAATACTTTAACATAGACACTGTGACACCAATGCAATGGATCTGATGATCAGAAAAGAGCTAAATGACTACAGTCAGGTATTATAGAGTGTATGGATCAGTGAAAGAGTTCATTTTGTGTCATGGCTAGGACAGCTGGCATATTATGGGGTATCAGAATGGTCTAGAATTTTAGAAATGGAAATTGTTGGTTTCTGTATTTTTATTTAATATTTTCAGACAATAGTTGATCACATATAAGCTAAGTAAAATCATGGTTAAGACAGGGTGATAAATCTTTATCTCCACCACTCCAAATAGTTACATGTTATTTGAGTATTTTCTTCCAATCAGTCATTGTACTAAAGGGTAAGGGAAAATACAACTATAACCCCCATTTCTAAATATTTATTTATAAGTCGTGGACAGAGGCAAGGAGATGGCTTGGTGGGTAAAGCACTTGCCTTGCAAACCTGACTAACTGTGTTTGGTCCTTAGCAGCCACAAGGTTGAAAGAGAGAACAGAACCATCTCCTAAAAGCTGTTCTCTGAGTTCCATACACATGCTGGGGCACAAATGCTTACACACACTACATGCACACACATGCACACCCACATCCACATTCACACATACACACAGATGTATACACACACACACACACACACACACAAATGAGAGAGAGAGAGAGAGAGAGAAATAGCTGAATCACTCTTCTGCTCCAAGAGAATATATACTAGACCATAATAGATGGTCCTGGCAACACATGTTTAAATTTACACATGCATATGCTACATATTTTTTATATGATATCTACAAAAAGAAAAGAGATGAGATTTTCTGGGAACATTATATATATACTTATTTAATGTCTCAGAATGAGAACTTGAAGAAAAACTTAACTCTTTGAATGCCAATTTTATTGCCCATGAAATAATTCTAACATTATGTTTATTGTTAGATTCTTCAAATCATATATAAGATTAAATATTTTAAGTGTGTTAAAATAACAACTAGCTATCAATACATATCAGAAGATTTTTATGTGAGAAATATTTGAGTGTATGGGCAATCGTGGACCCTAAATGTGAGTGCAGAACACAGTGCACTACTCTGTGTGGGTGTAGTTACTGTGTGTCTCTTGGTGTACATGTGTTCATGGACATCCACATGTGTGTGTGGAGGGCAGAAGATGGTGTCAGATGTCTTCTGTATTTAAAAGATTTCTTCATTTGTATTTTTGTATATGTGTGTTTTGCCTGAATGCATATATATGCATCATATATTCATGGAGTGTCTGAATTATAGACAGCTCTGGATCATTTCATGGATGTTAGGATTCAAATGCACACCTCTGCAAAAAGAGTACGTGTTCTTAACTGCTGAGTCATCTTTCCAGTCCACGGGTAGCTTCTTCAATTTCTTTACAAGTTATTTTTTCTTGAATCTTTTTGTTTTATTTTGAAAGGATGTCTAGTCCAGGCTTGTATTGAAATCCCTAAAAAGCCACGAATGATTTTTAAACTTATGATCCTTCCATGTCTAAAGTCTTAAGATTATATGCATGCATGACCTTGTCCTGCTTACTAGTGCAGGAGATTCATTTAGAACTTTAAACATGATGAGCAAGCATTTAACCAACTGAGCAACATTCCCATACATCTCTTTACATTTTAAGACAGGATATATCATTGACTTGTTTAAACTGGGTAAGCCTCCCCAGGGATCCTTCCCTCTGCCTTTTCTGCTCTAGGATTTAAGACTCAGGTTAACATATCTTGTTTTTTCGCATGGGTTCTTTGTCTTAAAGTCAGATCCTCATGCTTATACAGGGGTTATTTTATCAATCTTTATAATATTATTTATGTCAAAATATATTTGAGCAGGTATATTTTTGTGGAAATGGAGAGAGACAGAAAGAGAGAGAGAGAAAGAGAGAGAGGGGATGCTATTTAAGCAGTGAATTCAATCAGTAGGTAATATGTTTGTTGTTTTTTTTTTCTTGCAGGATATTTATGAAGTATAACAAGCAATACTCCTCAGAACAGGTCAGCCTACAGTTCTGAACACCTGATTCGTGGAATACTACTCTGAATGGTGGTTCCCGTATGAAGTGTTTTCAATTATGGGTGGCAGTTAAAAGTCACTTCAGAAAGCCAGGAAACAATTTCTATCTAATGCATTTACCAAGCTGGTTTAAAAGGTTGACCTCTCTTCTCTGCCATAACACCTTGTCAGGATGCAATGGGCTGTCTCTAATAAAGAAGAAAACAAAACAGGATTCTATTCTAGGACCAGAACGCTGGCTGAGGTGCTGTACCTAAATAATGTTACAGAGGGAAGTTAAGGTCAGCAAGAAAATGTTGTTTGTGCTGTGAATGCTGTAAGCTGAAAGACGAGAAAGGCAATAAAGAAAAGCGTTGTGCCTGCCACTTAGCAGCCACTTATACTCTTACCTAGTACCAAGTTAAACCACTTGTAATCTCTCCCAGTGTTTCTCATAATGCCTTGCCGCAAGAATGGGTTAATTCCAAATTCCGAGTTTCCAATGCTCTGTTTTAAAAGTTGGCAATGGGTGATTTCTTTTTCTATTTTCCACAGCTCCTGTTGCCATAAACTTCTAATTCCCTGATGGAGAGTTGTCAATGAATAATTCATGTGACTGAGGCTCCTGTGTGTAAATTTTTCATTAGCTCCTTGGGCAGTGTGTGTGCTGTACCATGCTGCCCATTGGGCATTTGAAGAACTCTGTCACTACACAAAAATGGAAATGAGGAGGAGGAGCACATTGGTCAGACCACAAGTGAAGCAGCAAATGGGAGCTCAAAGTTTACTTAACACATAACAGGGGAGATGGAGGTGATAACAATACAGTATCTGAAAAATGAGAGTTGGCCTATTCTCAGGGTTTGGAGTTTATTTTCAGGAGATATAAAAGAGTCCTTAACTATGAGTTTCCATATTTACCTTTCAAAGGAAAATAGGGGAGTGGGAAATAATCCTGTCAATAAATGGTTTGCCAAACAAGCGTGAGGACATGAATTAGGTCATCAGAAGCTATGTGAAGAAGAGGAAGAAGAGGAAGAGGAGGAAGAAGGAGGAAGACAAAGAAGAGGAGAACGAGGAGGAAGATGAAGAGAAAGAGGAGGATGAAGAAAACAAAGGGGAAGAAGTAGCAAGCAAGCAGCAGAAAGAGAAGCATCTAGGTGTGGTGGCGGACTCTTGTTATTCCTGCATTTAGAAGGTAGCAGTAAACCCTTCTCTAGAGTTCACATTTGACAAGCCTAGCCTACAAAGAGTTGCAGGCCAATGAGAAACTTTGTTTAAGACAAAATGCTGGATGTCTCCTGGGTAATAATGCCCAAAGTTTTCACCTGGACTCCACATATATAGACTTACATGCACCTGCATACAATATACAGAGAGATAATAGTGAAAACTAGAAAGATAAAATATGTTCTGTTTTCAAGGATAGTTGTGTCATTAATGGAATAGAAATTGAATTTGCACTTTTAATCAGGTGTTTTCCAAAGTCGTTGGATTTTCAGATTGTTGGAATGTACTTTGGAATGAGGTAGGTACCTTGATCACTCCGTTCACTGCACATAGTGCAATCTGCCTAGGTAACTCAGCATCTCAGTGAAGTAAATGTTCAAAATGCCATTTTGAATATGGGAAAACTAAAAGGGGTGTGTGTATGTGTGTGTGTAAGTAAATACATGTGTATATGTGTGTAAGTGTGTATATTTGTGTGTGTCTATGTGTATATATGTGTGTGTCTGTGTGTGCCTGTGAATGAATGTCTGTGTGGGTATTTGTGTGTGTGTGTGTGTGCACATGTCTGTCAGTGTTTCTGTGTCTATGTGTGTGTGTGTGCATGCATGTGTGTCTGTGTGTATGTGTGTAACTAAGTGTTCTTATCATTTTCCCTTGAGAAATGGACTAGAACTAGGCTGATAGTAAGTCTTAGATTTCTTCCTGCCTCTGCCCTTTACAGCAAAGAGGTTGTAGAAGCATTTGACTATACCTGGCTTTTGTACTAGGCATTCAACCCCAAGTCCTTATGCTTCCATGGCAAGCACTCTCACTTATCAAGTAATTTCCCAGTCCCATTAAGAGTGCTTTAACTCTATGATTCCTAAAGTCTTAGGCATGGGATCCTATTTTAAAACAGACACCAGTGTTTCACTCAAAACATTTTAGAGAGCATTGCAGAGGCCTCAAGTTCTAAATGCAATCTTCAAAATAAACATTTCTATTAAAATAGAGAAAGTATCAATCTTCAGGGTTTTTAAAATAATCATCACAAAATGTGAGGAACTGTTGGGTCTCAGGGAGCACATATATCTAGAAATGAGCTCAAGCTGGGCTTTAGAAAGATTTCTGGTGATTAAATAAAAGCCAGAATTCCTCACGAACTTGTGAAACAGATTTTCTGTCCACAGACATCTCCCTACAAGCACCTCTTCCTCGTTATTATCCTTATGACCTCTCTCTCTCTCTCTCTCTCTCTCTCTCTCTCTCTCTCTCTCTCTCTCACACACACACACACACACACACACACAAAATAAAAAACTTCTCTGGCCATATATAGTTTACTTCACTCTTCTCTGTGTATGACTTTTTCATCTGAGACTGGATATTTTCCTCTCACTCTTACCCACAATAAAGACCTTTCCCCTAATGGTGCAGCCCTTTGGCAGTTTCTGCACTGTGTCCCCTTGCATACAGAAATATTTTTGGAAACATCACTTTTTTTAAATCAGAAGGCAGTTATAAATGCTAGCTTGTGATGAGTGCTCTTTAAGAGAAGTGGTCTGAAGTAACTGAACAGAAACAAAAAAATTCTTGCTATGTATAATTTTGGCCATTTGAGACACTGCTAAGATTATACCCTGAGTGCATAGGCAGAGTAAATGCATCAAAGAATAAAGTGGTGAAAAATTGCTGTCTTTTACAAAAGAACGGGACTGCACATTTAGGCATCCAAACAACTCATGGTTGAAAACAAAATGTGACCATCTCCAAAAGCTCAAGCCCAAATTTATAGACTCCCTTTCTATCTGTTTGTCTGTCTCTTTTCCAGACACCTATTTTCAAAATGATATCATATAAGGATCAAAAATATGGTTTTCCTGAGGGATATGCTTGTTCATTTTTAACAAACAATGATGAGAAATAACATCTAGAGACCAGGAAGCCCCAACACCACACCCCAATTTGCTGGTGCCAATCCAACAGGTACCTCCTTTTTCTATGATAATTTATAACACCTCTAAGCTAAGAGGTATTTAACTTTGAGTATTTCAGATCTTGCTTCTAAATGAAATAAAAAGAAAAGTCCAACATTACAGCCTCTGCCTTCTTTATCCATCTGACGTTTTCATTTAGTGGAGAATACAGAAAATAACTAGGAATGTGAGGCTGGAGTACTGGCTCATGAATTATGAGCACTTGTTTCTCCCATAGGGGACCCAGGGTTGGTTCCTTGCACTCACATTTTGACTTAGAGCTACCTCTACCTCTACTTTCAAGGTCTCTGACACCTTCTGATCTCTGCAGGCACCAGGTAGAGAACATGGTACACAGACATACACGAAGGCAAACCGTTCCACATATGAAATAAATACATTTAAAAGTAATTTTTAAAAAGTTAGCAGTGTAATTATGTCCAGATGTTGGAGATAAGGCTCAACCTTTATACTGACACCCAAAACCACCCACAAAGGAAAGCAGAGACTAAATGTTAAAGCTGCAGATGTTTTATGGGAAGGTGACTTTAATCATTTTTGTGTGGCTACGTTACTGATGACTTTTCTGGGGACCAATAACTGGAGTCATTGAATGAGACTTTTTCCCAAATACATAAAATTAAATAACATTAATCATGTTTGGTTTTATTTTTAGTAGCTCAATATATAAAGAAGTTCCAATTTAATAGAAATAAAACATTTAAATTTTTATGTATATGGGCATGTGGTGTGCATACATATGGCTATTTGTGTTCATGTCTGTGTGCCTAAAGTTGATCTTAAGTAACTTCATTAATTTCTCTCCACATTATTGGCTGAAGCAGATTTTGTGAGCAACCTGGAACTTTCCAGCTTGCCACGTTGGTCCTTAGGTATCCTCCCTCCACCCTCCTGAGTATGGGGATTCCATTTAATCTGTCACAGCTGCAATTTTTCAGGGATCCTGGGCATTC
The DNA here is from genome assembly GCA_019843965.1 of Rhynchomys soricoides. Classification (NCBI taxonomy): domain Eukaryota; kingdom Metazoa; phylum Chordata; class Mammalia; order Rodentia; family Muridae; genus Rhynchomys; species Rhynchomys soricoides. The sequence continues at coordinate 4,679,997 of JADRCH010000032.1, read as the reverse complement.
AAATATCCACTCTCTTGCATATGTGGCAAGCACTTTGTCCAAAAAACCCTCTCCTCAGCCCCGACATTTATAGCCTTTAAGGAAATTGTATAATCCAGATCCAAAGGGGGAATTTTCAATCATTTGTTCATATCTACAAGTTATACAAATGTGAAAACTGGAGCACCCATTTTGGAAACTAAGAGCACAGGCCAGTCTGGTCATCTCCATCACTATGACTTTCAGGACACATTGATCTAAGCAAACTGTTCCCAGTCAACTTCCTATAAGAAGCTGTCAGTGTTGAGTTTGGGAAGTTCTAGGAAACATGAGATCAAGACGATAGAGAGAATACTTTTAACAATGCCAATTGTGCTGAACATCATTGATTTATATGAGTTTCTTGTTTGCTCAGTTTTGTTATACATCTGCAAAAAGTATTTCACTGTTAGATTACTTCTAGAAATTCATGATTGTTGGTTGGTTCTATACCTTTTCTTTAATGGCATCTTTATTAAAAGTCAAAGAGGACCATTTAAATGTGTTCACATGTGTTTCATTCATCAAGAGATGTATGCCTTAAGACAAATGATGATTAAAGTAATATTTTGTAGTAGACATGATTTATTAAGTGAGATTATTATCAAGACAACAGAACTCATTAGAATAATCTAAATTATTACCAGTTTCTTCTATCACTATGAACATTTCTGTTTCTAGCCTGATGTGATGGATTAGGAGGTAAGGATACTTGGCACCAATCCTGATGACCTGAGTTCAGTCTCCAAGGTCCACATGGTAGAAGGAGAGAACAAACTCCTATAGAATATCCTCTGGCTTCCTCATATATATTGTGGCATGAGTGCCCACAGACACACATATGGTACATGGCTAAATAAAATAAAATTAAAAAAAAATCATGTCTGCTTTTCACTTTATAGTCTTAGTTAAAATATGTTAAATTAAGATAAAAACATCAACACAATGCCTTGTTCTACTGAAGTTGTTGAATCATTATTCAAAGTATTTCTGTTCGATTTTCCTGTTCCAACCATTCCCACTTATGATTTAATTAAAGCATCTTTTCCAAGTTAAATTCTCATCTTCTGATACGTTTTGAAGTGCTACTTCAGCCAAATAAATATTTTGAGAAGATACCAGAACTCTTCCACACTATCTGGGATCTCTATGAGTTATTCTTTCTGAATTCAAAGCCTGCCATCACAGTTCTGAAATCAGGAAGGAAAAAAAGGCATGATGAGAGAGTGTTCAACTATAAAGACAGGAAGTGCAAAATCCTGCAGAGTGGAGACTCTAGAAGGCAATATCTGGCAGCATCCCTTGTGTGACATTAAAGTCTACTCCTCAGAAGTGGTATACTTTTCACAGTTTGAAAAGATCAAGAAGGCTCTTCAAAGTTCTGTCAAACTTGCCTGACTTCCAACATTACCATATTGTAAAGTACCAGGTATCTTAGAATGTCTGTGATAGTTTGTCCAAAAAAAAAAAAAAGACATAATTAACAATTCTTTTAATATTATCAAATCAATTAATTTGGATTCTCTTTCCTCTAAAAAAAATAACATATTAGCTGTGCTAATAATGATAGGTGTTTGGTATTGTACCTATACTCAATGCAAACCCTATTCAAGCTGCAGCAATAGTGTGATAGAATTCAACTTAACCCTTTTGAATTCTTTCATTGTTATCTGACATTTCATTCATATATATAGTGTATCTTAGTCATACCTCTGGTCTACTCCCTATCTTCAACCTTCTACCACTCACCATCTCATTTCACTCCAAATTTCATGCCCTTCTTTTATATTTATTTATTTAACTCATGGAGTCAAATATTGCTGCCTATAAGTACATAATGTATGATCATCCATGTGGGCCTGGCAGTGGCCATACTCCTAAAGAAAACTGAATCTCCCTTCCCCAGTAGCAATAGCTCCTGAGAAAGGGTGGGGCCTGGGAGCTCCTCCCTTCTACTTGGTAGGATTTTTAGCTGGCTTCCTGTTGTATAAGTAACTCAGCTACTGTGAGTTCATGAGCTCAATAGTCCTATCATGTCCAGAAGTAAGTCAACCACAGGAATCCTCCTCATCCTCAGGCTCTTAGAATATTTTATTTCTTTCTTCTCCCACAGAATATTCTCTGAGCACTAGAGCATGGTCTCATCTAGTGCTCAGCTCACAGTCTCTTACAATCAGCAGTTAGGACAACAACCTACGTTAACCACTACTTCCTGCAAAGTTTTTCTGACCAAAGGAACATCACAAGTCTTTCTGGTTTGTGGAGAACTGAGTTTGAATGTGATGGACACACCCACATCACTTCTCCTGACATTTTATAGTGAACTGTTGTTCTCCAAAGCAGAATAAAAATGCATAATTTAGGAAATCTTGGTAAACATATACTGTTTTTAATAATATAAAGAACAAACACAGGGACCAGAAAGATGACCCAGCAGTTATCAGTACTTGGTGATCTTGCACAGGGCCTGAGTTTAGTTCCTAATACTCACATTGGGCAGCTCACAACTATCTCAATGCCAGCTCAAGGTAACACAGCATCCCCTTCTGGCTTTCATGGACACTGCACTCACATGCATATATGCATGCCGCACATCATACAAACATACAAAAGGCAGAAAGCAGAAAAGAATGGATACAATGGAATACCCAAACTAAATAATTGAGAGTGGTTTCTTGGATGATTGTTGGGAAAATGATTTAGCACCCTCTGATCTAATGTCAGTGGGAAATAATAATATCAAAGACTGAGAGCTACAAATAAGCATCAATAGCATATTTTTTAAAGATCCTTTCTCAACAGCTAAAAGGTCCCACATAACTTCTCAGCTAAACAGCCATTCCCTATTTTTCTTGCCTAGGTTAAAACTTGCCCTCTTTGTGGTTAAGTGATGAAGCCTCTCTCTCTCTCTCTCTCTGTTTCTCTGTCTCTGTCTCTGTCTCTGTCTCTGTCTGTCTCTCTCTCTCTTTCTCTGAGTATACATGAATGTACTTTAAGAAAAGAATGTAATTTGAGAAAAGAACCTTGGTTGTCTTTCTTCAGCTGTCTTCAAGCTTTAATTTGAGATAGAATCTCTCAGTGGCTTAGGACTTCATTAAATAGACTAGGTTAGTTTCTCAGTTATACCTAGGGGTCTGCCTCTTTTCTCTGTCTCTGATCATAACTTTTCCGTGATTTTAAAAATGTATCATTATTTCCTGCTCTTCCCATGGGTTCTGAAGATAGAACTTAGGGCCTCATGCTTGCAAGGCAAGAATATTATTGACTTGGCCTTTTTCTTTCCCAATTGTTTGATATGAAATGATTTATACCCAACCCAATAGCTCCTAGCCACAAAACCTAACACCCAGACCAGAAACACGTGAGATACCTGTCTTTTACTTTTAGGTCACCAATCCATAACCTCTGTGCTCTATAGCAATTTCCTCTAATTTAAACATTCCCTCTGTGAAGGAAGAAGAGACTGACAAGACACAAAAGGCAAAAAAAGAATGTCCCATGTGACAGGAAGAAATTTGCAGTATTCAGGAGTGCCCATCTCTGTCTATATAGATGGAGTGAACAACTGCTAGACAAAAACATTAACCATCAGAACCTTGGCTAATAGGGAGTCTCAGACTGTGGAGCCCCTGCAAGCTTATGGTGCTCCTGGCCTGCATCATTGACAAGTAGTCTGCCACGTTGGGTTATGATGTCCCAGTTAGGATTTCTATTGCTGAGATAAAAGACCTTAACCAAAAACAATTTGCAGAGGAAAGGGTTCATTTCATCTTACTATTCTCAGCTCATACTTGGAGAGTGGGGGGGGGGGGGAGTCATGGTAAGAATCCAGGTAGGAACTTGGAGGAAAAACTGAAGCAGAAGTTGTAGAAGAATGCTGGTTATTGGCTTTCTTCGCATGGCTTCCTCAGCCTGCTTTCTTATTGTTGTGTAGCAGGACCCATACCATGTGGCTCAAAAGCACCTGTACATCCTGCTCCAGAGAATACAAAACAGTTTTCTGGTCACCATAAGAACCTTGACTCATATGCACATACCCACACACAAATAGGCACTTATACTCTAATTAAAACTTTTCTTTTTCAAATCAGAGCCTACAGCCCTTCCTCTAAATTACATTGCTGTAAAGTAGCTTGGATTTATTGGCATTGAATATACTTTTCAGATAGGATTTCTATGCAACATTTTCTTCTGTTCTACTTCCATTAGCAAGGCTACTTCAAGGGCAAATACTAATTATGACTTTGACACCATTTTGCTTTCTTGGTTAGCTTTGAGAATAATTCCACAGCAGGCCCCAATTCCCTTGTCAGTTTCTTCTACTTTTAATTTCCCAATTTAATGAACTATAGGAGAGGCTCTGATTTAACAACATTCTCCCCACAAAGACTTAGTTTTGCTTTACAAAGAAACAATTCTAAATAAGACATTTATTAAGAGTAATCGAAGGTACCTTAGAACTCTTAAGAATAGTCCTGAAAGGGGTTCTTATTTTTTCAAATTATACCTCTAGTTTCCATCAGCAGATGAATGGATAATGGAAATACGGTACATTTATACAATGGAACTTTATTAAGTCATGAAGAAAATTTGAATTATTTATAATTGGATGGAACAACAAATACTATACAAAGGAATGTAACCCATGCTCAAATGCCATTTCCTCTTTCTTTTATGGAGATCCTAGCTCCTAACTTAATATTTGCATCCAAGTGAAAGTTAAAATAACAAAATCGAGAACACTGTAAATAAACTCATGTGAATGGAAAAGGGAGAGTCGAAGGGGTCTAAAGGAAGAAGTGGAGAAGGCAATAGACACATTCAGTAGCAAAGAAGGAAAAAATCCTTGGAACAAAGAGCATGGATAAAGAGGGGAAGGGGTATCAGGACTGTCATCCAGTCCAAAAGAAGTATGTGTGACAAGAAGATTTGGAGCCTGTTTATTAGTTAGCATAGAAAATAAACAAAACTATTTTTAAAATCCTAAGAATATCTCTAACATATAATGTAGCAACAACCTCACCACTGGCTATCCATTAAAGAAAAATGAATTCAATCCATAGAGATGTTTTACTCCTAGGCTTCATAGTGTACTTATGACAGGCAAGAAAAAGCATATACCTGTACAAGATATAAAGAGAGCAATTGAAAGCCACATCAAACTGTTGAAAGATCTGCAAACACATACAGCACTTAAGGAAGCAATGTTCTCATCATGGAGGTGTTGTGAAGTAAAACGTAGCAACATACTATGATTAAGGGGTGATAAGTACCTTGCATTCATGGGGTCATTTCAAAGTACAGTAATTTAACTCATAACAAGTCCTGTTGAGTGGGACATCTGACCCACCAAAATACAAGAACTTTCCATCTAATTGACACATTTCTAAAGAAACAAAACTGCATGGTGAAAGAAAAAGTAAATCTTTCCAGCTTCTGGCTATTGTAAATAAGGCTGCTGTGAACATAGTGGAGCATATAACAAGTGTCGTAGTTACATGTTGGAGCCTTTGGGGTATATGCCCAGGAGTGGTATAACTGGGTACTCAAGTAATACTATGTCCAGTTTTCTGAGGAACCACCAGACTGATTTCCAGAGTGGTTGTACCAGCTTAAAATCCTACCAACAATGGAAGAGTGTTCCTCTTTCCCCACATTCTCGCCAGCATCTGCTGTCACCTGAGTTTTGATCTTAGTTATTCTGACTGGTGTGAGCTGGAATCTCAGGGCTGTTTTGATTTGTATTTCTCTTATGACTATAAATAAAAAATTAAAATAAAAGAAAGAAAATGTAAATCTAAACCAAACCAATTAAATTGAACTGATCACTTCCAGATTCCTAATTCACACATAAGTCACACTGATACTGAGAAATGCCTTAAGGCCAGGTATGCTGGTGCGCATACTTCATCCCAGCACTCAAAAGGTAAATGCAGGTACACTGCAGTAAGTCTGAGGCCAGCTGGGTAGAGTAGCACTATCAACTGCTGAGCCTTGTCTCCAGCCCTGAGACCTAATTTTCCATGTTACATTTTGACAGTTCTGCTCAATAATATTTAACACTTATGTTTATTCTTGAGCTGGTATCTTTATGATCAGTTTTGTAAGCCTTCTGAACAGTGGCATCCTCTCTAAATTGGAAATGCTACCCATTTCTGTGGGTTATCATGAAATTAAGAGGGGAAATGCACAGCTGGCAGCAATAGTTGTTCAGTGAACACTGGCTACTTGTTGTGTCTTTGCTGCTGACCTGCTTGAAGTTTGGATTTGTAATCCGAAATCACCTCGTAATGAGCCTCGTAAATGACCTTGAAAATGTATTAGTTTTAATGATGCTTCTCCTGATATTTAGTATGTAAGTAGAAACTGTTTCTGAATGTAATGATAGCTGTTTAATACCAAATGTCAGGAGGAATAGTAAGAGAGTAAAGGGATAAAAGGCACCTCCGGATGTTCTGTTCTCAAGTGGAATTCTAGGTGTATTCCTTATCTTGTATTGTGCTGTTCTCTCAGAAATTTCTTTATTACAGTCATCATTCCATTCCCCCTTCTCCCCCCCCTCTGACTGAGTGAATAAAGCACTTGCTGCACCAGCATGAGATCCTAGTTCAGATCTACATGATGCATGTGAAGCAGTGTTTGTTAGGACTGATCCAGAACTCGAGGATTCATCTGGCAGATGAGAAGGGAGTATGTTTCTGTGTGTGGATGTGTTTGTGTGGATGTGTATGCATGTGTATGGGTATACCCATGCCACGGGAGTCAGCTACATGGAGGTCAAGTACAGTCTCAGGTGTTTGTCCTACCTTTTACCTTTCTTGAGAGTGTGTCTCTTATGCAGTACTGAGCACTCCAAATGAACTGTCCAGATGTTCCTTTGGGGACTATCTTATTTCTCTCTTTCATCTGCCAGATGAGTGTTACCAAATGCTACTTCACATGCATCTTGTGGATCTGAACTTGGATCTCATGCTTGTGCAGGAAGCACTTTATCTACTTAGCTGTCTTCTCTGAGATTTTTTTTTTTTATTTTTTCTAAATCAGTTCAATCTCATGGACATTACTAACTTAGTAATTATAAACTAGCATAAAGCCTAGACTATGCTATCAAAGCAATAAACTTGTATATGTAAAGCCCAATCAACTCTGTTTTTGAGAAGCTCCATTCTGTACAAAGGAGCTAAACTCCAATTCCAGGAGTAAAACAACAAACTCCACTTGAGCAAACATCCTATGGATACCCTCCTTAGCAACATCCAGTCAGGCTGCAACAGCAGGGTCAGAATATATATAGATAACTTAAGACATCCTGCAGAAAACTGAGAACCCAATAGTCCTGTTTGTCAGGTGGTTTTGCCTCAATGTTTGGTTCCTACAGATTACACTAGAAATACAATTTTTAAAATATTAGCTAGCTGATTCATATGGAAATTCCCCATGCTTGCTGTAACCACAATAAATACCCTATTCCACTAAACCTGAGGCTCTCACTTCTGACCCGCTGTGAGGTTGATATTGAGAGTCCTTGCTTGTGAGTTTGTAATAAAGACCCTTATGTGTTTGCCTTGAAATTGTCTTCTCTGTGGTCTTTTGGCTTGCTGCACCTTGAGCATAACATACAAAAGGATTGACGTATGTTACAGTTTGTAGCCTTCACAAAATCTCAGCATCCACTTAAATTATGATAGTTTCTCTTTAAGCTTTCACCTTTACCTGAATAAAAGTAGTATACATGCTGAGACATAGAACTTCTGTGTAATATTTTAAATCTAAAGAAAATTAAAGCTAAGCACAAGAAGTAAAACAATTTGGTTAGCAACTTTGGCTTTAATAAAAGCCTTAAATGTGTTTATCCCACAAAGAGATAGAGAGAGAGAGAGAGAGGCTAGCCACACACATGAATGTGTGTGTGTGTGTGTGTGTGTGTGTGTGTGTGTGTGTAGATATAGGTATATGTTTGTAAATGCAACCAGGGGGAAAAAGTATAGCATTTAAAAAGTACAGCATTAGAGAAATCACACAACCTTAGGTTTTAGACAATATTAATTTCTATAGGTAAAGCAGAATATGATAATTTATATAGTAAAATCCAAAGTTCAAGTAAAACCATTCCTTGTTTAAGGCCAGAACATGAATTCCATCAGATTTATCCTTCAGAAAGTTCAGCAGAGAGAACAAACAGGAACAAGGCCACACCTTACAAACCAGAACCAATCTCTCTAAGGAGAGGCTAAGTTAATAACCTCAGCAGCACACTAATATATCAGGGCACTGAAACAACTCAGCTGAAACTCAACTAAGATATAAGCCGTGATTTCTGCTGTAATCAAATCCACAAGGCTATAGATCAACAGTGTATGGAAATCAGGTTAGAAAGGTGCAATTACCCAAACCATTTAAGTAATAGTCATTCCTTAAACACAGTCTCTCTCACCTGCCATGGCCAAATGTCATATAACTTAATCACCAGTTTATTGAACATTAAATTAGGATTTCTGGTAAAGCTTAGATCATAGTAACTATTAAATGTTGGTCTGTGTATATTATTAGGAAAAGGAAAGCATTTCTGAATAAAATAGAAAGATGGCTTATTAGACAGCATTAACCCTCTAATTCATGACATGATGCGCTCTGTTTGTGGGTGACCTATTTAAGCCCTCTTCACACATTATTTGAGCTTGCCATTTATTGAATGATGTATAGGCAGAGCAGGAGGAGGTTGCTGTATATATGTAAACAAAGGGACTATGTTCTAACAATTTTCAATAATAGTTTCCTCAGTATCAGTCAGAAAGTAAGACTGCCCAGTGCTAACACCTGATATATTTAGACAGAGATAGCTACATGTTTAACCCTGACAACTTGAAGTAGTTTGGAATGGGACTAACAGGGGAAATGGCTTGACAGCTAACAATACTAGCTCTTTGTACAAAAGGCTGGAACTCAGTTCCTAAAAGCTATGTGTGGTGGTTCAGAATTGCCTGTAATTACAGCTTAAGAGGATCTGACAACATCTTCTGACCTTCACTGGCATATGCATGCACACACACACATTCACATACTCACACACAAGTTTACACCCACTGAAGTTTTTTTAACTTAAAAAAATGAGAGAGGAGAACAGCTTGTGATACTTTCTGACATCACTGACCATAGTCTCCGCAGCATCCTGAAGGTGGGAACCGCTCCCATCATCTTCCTATCTGTGAAAGGTTGCTTCATCCAGTCTGCATTTGCTAATTAATGACACTGGGGGAAACCTGAACTAAGCATAGAGATCTTAACACTTTCTTTTCACTCTCTAATACCATCTCCTACTACACAGTCCTCTTCTGTTATTCTTACTTGTGTTTCATTTTCTGCACCATACACTTCAATTAGCCCCCATTGATACAGGTTGAAGAGACTTAGAGCTAAGATTTGGGGTTCAAGAAAGAGCTTTGGAATAAGAGGATTATAGTAAGTTCATTCTTCCCCTGTGGCTGAATATAGTGATCAACAGAGAACCTGCAGACAGCTAACAGGATGGCAGGAGAGATATATCTCCAGTATGGATGAGGGTGTTAGGGAAAGTGTGCTATTTCAGCTCAGGATGACAGCCTGACTCTCCAATCTCAGAACAGTTTAAAACTCTCATTAATAAATCATGCCTGGCATATCTCCTCTTTATGTTTCCTTAGGGAATGCTTGCAGGGTTTCTTAGTTAAGTTGTTGGAAATGAGAGAGGGAAGAAGGGTTTCAACAGTTGTGGGTTACAATGGAGATAAAAAAGACTGGAAACAAGTTGTTCAGGATGGTTAGTGTGTGTAGGACTTTGATGAATCCTCTTGTTCATCGTCATCATCATTGTCGTCATCGTCGTCGTCATCGTCATCATCATCATCATCATCATCATCATCATCATCATTGTGCTGGGAATTGAACTCAGGATCTTACACATGCTCCACATGCACTCTTCCACTGAGATAGATCCCCAGCCTCATTTCTATGATTTATTTTTAGATTTTAATTTTAAATGTAAATAGTGTGTCGATATAAGTGTCTCTGTGAGTATATACAAGCATAAGCAGGTATCCTTGGAAAACAGAAAAGATCAGGGGATTCCCTGGACTTAGAGTTACAGGTGGTTGTGTATGTCCTGACATGGGTATTGGGAACTGAACTCTGGTCCCTTAAAAGAGCAGTGAATGTTCTTAACAACAGAGCTATCTCTCCAGTCTCCAGCTTCTATAATTCCCAATGGCCTTCCCCGCAACAACCACAGAGACTATTATTTCCAAAACCACTGGGAAGAAGACACGACATAAGTTTCCAGAAGTTACTCAGCTCCCTATAGCTTTCATTTGTTTGCTAATCTTGGAGACTTGAAATCCCACCTTCTGGGACAATATCCAGTGAACTCAATTTTATCATAGATATATATGAAATTGGTCCTTGATTGAATTCATATTTGATTCACATTTCATCATAAAAGCCACATCCATCACTATGGTGCACTAAATAATTGTAAGAGTTGTAAGAAAAGGCTTGGCTATGTGACCTTAATACAAATCAAGGGTTTTGAAGTAAATATTTTAAATTGCTAATATATACCTCCAAAATTACAAAGTTAGAATGTAAGTTATAAATGAAAAGGACACATTTATCAATATCTTTTTTTTTCTGTAAACTTCTCCAAGAACCAAAAACAATATAAGGGTCCTGTGAGCCAAGACCACTGGCATACCACATGGCTTCATAACTGACCCAATAGTGCTTTGGGTCATTATTTCCTACAAGGAGCATCACCTTGACACAATCTAGAGGCACCTAGGCAGAAAGTGATTCTCTTGGTGAGTCTGACTTATGTCAGTGCCTGGGGGAGATTGATTTATGATATTAATTGGGGTTGGAAGATCCAGCTTAAAAGTGAGCAGTGCCCTTCCATGACTTTGAATTTTAGATTGTATGAAAGAAAAACTGAGCTGAGTATAGCCTGCATCCATTTCCTTTCTCTTACAGGGTGTGGATACAACTAGCTGATACAAGCTCTTGCCTTGACATCCATCAGGTTGGAACTATGAACTGAACAGGCTGCTTCATCACAGGAAATCAAGACAATAACCGTGTACTTCTGTTTCATTCTTTTCATCTTTTCTGTTTACTCATGTTTGTATGTGGCTTGACATGTTCTTTGTCAATTCTTTTAGTAAAAAATCCTTTTAATCTTGATATCTACCACTAAGTTAAGATCTGTTTCAGATCATATTTAAATTATAAAGTCTATCTCACCAGGTATTATTAAGAAGCTTATTGATCAGAGGTAAGGAACTTGGCATGCTCAGAGTCTTTACAAAACAGTGTCAGCAATCTACATCTCTGAGTTTCTCATTTGTGTATATAGTCAATCTCTTTTGAAGGAGAAATATTCAGAAACATGTTTGTGCTTATATATGCATAATTTTTCTTAAGATTCTCTAAACTATCATGATAGAAACAACTTACAGATATTTACCCAATATCAAGTATTCTAAATAATTTAAAAATGACTTATATTAATCATTAGTTATGTGAAGATATGAAAATACAATTCCATTTTGTTTTCTTTAATATGTGTCTATACCTGTGCATGTCTGATGTGTGTTCAAATGTAGGCATATTATTGCCACAGCTGAACTTTATGTCAGAGGATAGACTTAAAAAATGTTTCACCACCATGTCTAGCTTAACATCCAGTTCTGGTATCTGAAGTCAGGTCCTTACTATGTATGGCAAGTACTTTATCCTACCCATGATGCCACTTTAGATAAAGGATTTGTTATAGGAGAGATTTTTGAAACCTCAGGAAATCTTAGAGGCAAAGCATTATGGATACTGTGAGATGGCAGTGATTAGATAAGGGACCCATAGAATGAAGCAAGCAAGAAAACCTGCTGCTGTGATGTATTCATAAAGAGTGAGCATAAATAGAAGAAAGAAGAGAAGGAGTCAATATACCCACTGTCTTTAGGGATTGTTTAAATAGTGAGTACACAAGCCAAACACAGCCCATGCCTGCTGTTACTTCAATGTTTGATCAGCTTACAGGATAAACATCTCCAAAAAGTTGAATTGGAATGAATTGGAAACTCAACTATTGGCTAAAGTTAAAAACAGACCACTTTAGTAATAAAGAACTGTTTTAAATGCACTATTCAGTCAGTTTGAATGTGTCAGTCTCTCATCTCTCTCTCTCTCTCTCTCTCTCTCTCTCTCTCTCTCTCTCTCTCT
>JADRCH010000032.1:4642884-4667720 GCA_019843965.1 Rhynchomys soricoides | reverse complement strand
TCTCTCTCTCTCTCTCTCTCTCTCTCTCTCTCTCTCTCTCTCTCTCTCTCCTTTCCTTCCCTTATCACTTTAAGTAAGGAAAATCAAAGTTCTTTTACTTTGGTCATTAGTCTTTAGGGTTTCAAATTGCTTCTGTAGATGTTGTTCAGAAGGGATAAAACACAGTTCCCTTACCACAGTGGTTAATGACTAGACTTTTCTGTCTACACACACACACACACACACATATACACACACACACACATACACACACACACACAATATATATATATATATATATTTTTTTTTAAATTAATTTAACTTTTCTCATTAACCCTTACACAATACATATAAACTATATACCCCCGCTATACTCATGGCTCAGTGCTTCCTCTCTTTGGACTGTGAAGTTTCCTTTACTTATAATGTATTTTTATCTGCATCAATAATTTGAGGCAGTGTTATATTTCCCAGACTTGCCTGGAATTTATTATATAGCTGAGGATAACTCTGTACTCCTGATCCTTCTACTTTTAGTTCCCCAGCATATGATTAGAGGAGTGCACCACCATGCAAGGCTTACATAAAGCTATGTATGGAACCCAGGCTTCATGCATGCTAGTAAGGCACCCTACTATCCTCGACACATCTCCATGTCCCTTCTTCATTTCTAAATGCCTCTAAAAAGCCCAACTCAAATGTCAAAAATATGTAAGTTTTAGATGTGGGCATAATCTCTCTGAGTTCCATCTCTCCCTTTTTTCTAATAGTAAGCATAATAGATATTATTTTAAATTCATTAATTAAGTAGAAGGGAAGCATCATAATATTATTCTGTGTATTCTTAGAGCATTATTTATTTCATACATTACATGTTGAAAATTGATCTATTGCCTCAGAAAATGAGTCTGAGAACAAACAAGAGTTTTGTTCTTGAGCAAGATGAAATTACCAAAACCTGCTCTTTGATTCCCAATAAAGTACTTTATTATAACATCGATATGATTTGGAAGAAGTTGTCCACCATTCAAATTCGTTCCTTTGTTTTACACACATGTTTTATTAGTACTCCACCTCTCCTCAATGTTGTGAATTCCTCCATGACTTCTGTCAGATTTAATCATGGCTAGACATTCATTGTTTCAAGCTGCATTTGCAGCAGAGGGGTGAGAGCATCTGTGTCTTTCAGTATTGGTTCTCCACATAGTTATATACATTTCTTTTGGCATAGTTTTGCATGAACGACCTTCTTCACTAAATGTCATGGAAGTAGCATCCTGCTTCATTCCTATGATCAGCAGGGCTTTCCTCCACTTTTACTCCATCTCTACTTAATTCAATGCCAAAAAGATGGGAACTGGGTCAACATAATAATTCACTGTTCATTGTGTAATTAATCATGGTACTGCTATGTTTGCTAGAATATATACATACATATGCTAGCACATATATATGTGTGTGTATGTGTGTGTGTGTATGTGTATTTGCTAATGTGTGCATTAGTATACAATATGTGTATGTGTGTGTCATGTTTATTTGTGTGGGTATTGTTCACATATGGACACAGAGACCAAAGTTATATTTTCTCATTTACTCTTCCAGCTTGCTTTTTGAGACACTCTTTTATTGAACCTGAACTCTAACATGGCTTTTGCATGGGGGTTAGGTATGCAAATTCATGTCCTCATGTATGTGTGGTGAGCACTTTTCAAACTAAGTCATCTCCCCAGCTTTAACTTCTGTGGTTTTGATTCACAAATAGAACTGACATTCAACAGAAAAGTCTTCAATTACAGTCACAGGAAGCCCCTAATGAGAAATGTCCTATAAGAAAAAAGAAAGCCAGAGAAGACAAGTGAAGTTCAAAACAGGAGCCATTTCTGAATGAAAGAAAGGTGGGCTGTGGCTCACAGCCAAGCACTTAAATCCTCTTCCAGCCTTTCTCCTGCAGGACACATAGCTGAGTCCCAGAGACAGAAAATTGCACCGAAGCATAAAAGAGATTAACAAGCTAAGAGCTGCTTTACAGAAATATCTAAAAAGACCCTGGAAGCACAGGGCAATGCTTTATAGAGAGTGACTATGACCTCCTTGGGAGACAGCATCAGCACCTAGAGGGAGGTATATAAAGAGAGAAGTGCATTAGCACCTCAAATAACTATGTTGCAATGAGCAAGCACAATCACTGCCACCCACTGACAGCAAAAGGGACATGGTATCCTCCAAAGTTCATTTTGATTTCCAACTTGCTAGATTTGGAATCATCTAAAAGACACATCCAGAATGGTGTCTGGGAAGGTATTTCCAGAGAGGTTTGAGGAGAGGAGACATATGCTAAATGAGGACAACCCCATTCATGGGCTGGGGACCTAGATTCAATAAAACGGAAAAGTGTGAAAGTAAACTGAGCCCCAGCATTTTCCTCTGCTTCTTAACTGATATGTAACAAGATCCCCTGCCTTATGCTCCCAATGTCACATGTTGTGCACCAAGATGGACTGTGCCATTGAACTGTGAGCCAAATTAAGCCCCAATTCCCTCCAAATGCTTTCATCAAATATTTTGCCATAGAAACAAAAAATATATCCGAAGTGACTTAATATGGTAAGCCTGGGTAAAACTCAATCCAAATGGTGAAGTTTATAAGAAGGCTAGGTAACCTTCCGTAGCCAGTAGACATAGGACCACGAGAATATACAGAACTATGCAACCCCTATGCCTCATTTCTACATGCAAATTCCACACAGACTCGGTGTTTTTTGCAGGTATTTAACATCTTCCTCCCAGCCTTCAACACCATTCTCCTTAAAAACCAATTGTATGTCCCACTGTTTATTAGTATTTGTACCCATTTTTCTGTGTGGGGTTTTCACCATAGCTCCCCCGTATTGCAAGAACCAAAAGACAAATACTTCCAGAACAAGTAGGGCAAGGTGAGAAACTTCTTTTTCTTCTCCCAGACAAGATCATAGCATGCGTCCGTCCTGCAGCTCTTCTTGTCATTACCTTCCGTTATATTCCCTACTTCCTGTAAGCCTTAATTTGTTCAGTTTGGGGTCATAGGACTCTCTTTCACAGATCCTGTTCAAGAATTGAACACACACCATGTAAGTGGTTTTTTTTTTCCATTCACCATTCAATATTTAAATCATAGGACACATCAGCATAATTTTCTGAGAACCATATCTCACTTACTAGGTAATTGACAAATATATATACTAATAAGATATGTGTTTCTCTCTCTCTCTATATATATATGTATGTGTATATATATATTATGTGTATATATCATAAATATATATTTATATTTGTTGTATGTATATATGTATTTATACACATGAACATATAGTATATGTGTGTGTTTGTCATAGAAACAAAATGTGTTTCTATGACACACATTTTGGGTACAAAATTTGTACCCATTTTTCTGTTTGTGTGTTTGTGTGTGTGGGTGGGTGTATGTGTGTGTGTAGGTTGACTATAAAAAATTGTAGTTTCTATAATCTCAGCTTGTCAAGCTTGTTTGCAATTGCCTCTACCCACAGAGCCATCTCATAATACCATTAGATTTAATTAAGAGACCATAATCAACTAGCTCCAAGAGGTAAGCTTGCACATAATGTATGTTGAGTAAAGAGCCTGAAAGATGATCACATAAAAACAAACTAAGTTTAGAACATAGGGCTTCAATTTTTATATTTAATGATATTCAAATCTTCCTCTTGTTGAATGATCCTGTATTCTACTCTCCCTAGCTAGTCACAGGACTAGTGCAATCTAGAGTACTATGTGATGCTCAGGCCACATAGTGATATTGAACCTCACTGAAAATAATACAGGGGATGTAGAAAATTTGCTCAATAGTAAACAGTGCTGTTACCCATGGGTTGGCAGTAGATTCTATAGTGCACAGGAAAACCAGGATTGTCCAGTATCTGTGATCTTTAGCTCCAGCCTTAAAATAGTAAATGAGATATCCCAGGTAGAGTCCTTCACGAGGCCATCAAAGCTAATGCTCAGTGTGATCAAATCTGTGCCCTGAATAGCTTAGCCATGAAAGTAAAGATGGCCACCTATTACAGCATCTGTCATACCTAGACAATAGTCTAGGTGAATTGTAGAGAACAGAAGCAAGCCTGTGACATAGGTGAAGACGATGAAATTATAAAGCAGAGGACACAAACAAAAAGTGCTCAGTGTATAACACACAGCAAAACTTGAATGACCTGCTTGCTAAGAGCCTGTTCTTTTCAGGTACTTTATGATTGGTGATGGAGAAAATAATCGCTTTGGTATCAGTGGACAGCAGATGAGCAATAGAACCTACAGTCACTAAGACTTATACTAGTTATACTAACCAACTTTATTATTCATCAATAACTGACAATTCATAAGTAAATGAGAATGGTGAGGGACCAGTGAGACATCTCAGTAGTAAAAGGCAATTGCTGAGAGTTCAATTCCTAGATCTGCATTGTAGAAGAAAACTGACACATGTAAGTACTACTTTCACCTACATACACATAGTTATGCAATTGCACTTGTATATATAAACACAATTATTTTCAAAAATGTTAAAATAAAACAAAAATCAATGCATGGTTAAGCAAGGGCAAATGTATGACTTTATTAGAAATGTGTAAAAATGGAAAGGAGAGAAGGACACATGCACATCTTCATCAGCTTTACTGTAATTGCTGATGGCTGGTAATGATTTATACAAGTTAATGAAAGGAAGGTAAAGAAAATCAAGAGAAGTGAAAAAGAGAGCTCAGTTACTGTCTGATTTTGTTTTAGAGCGTAAATGTAACATGTCTTAACGTTCTGCCCATAAAACTACAATTTTTTATAGTCAACTCCCACATACACAATGTAATATAGTATAATATATAAAACAACAAGTACTCAAGGTACGATACACATCCTTATATTTTGTGGTGGACAGCAGCAGTTTAATTGAACTTAAGAGAAGTCACTATCAATTATTTATTTGTTTATTTATTTGTTTGTTTATCTGTCAGCATGTACACGTGAATGCTAAAAGAGTGAATCAGAACCATGTATAGATAGTTGTAAGCCACCATGTGGTTGCAAAGAATTCAACTCAGGACCTCTGGAAGAGCAGCTTGTCCTCTTAAATGCTGAGCCATCTTCAAGCCTAGGCCTGGTACTATAAATAGCAAACTGCAACAGTGACAGATTGGCCATTCCCCTTCCTCAACCCCATAGCCTTACTTGTCTTCCAGGAGGACAGATCTAACCAGGGGCATAGGTAAGAAACATGCCACAATCATCCCACATCAGATGAGACCCCACAGAGCCCAGAAGAAGTAGGATCTCTCCTGCACTGATGGAGCGCCATCTCCCTCCAAGTCCACATTTCCACCTGTACTCCAGGAGGATTGACATGCCCATCCACCCCACAGCTCTGCATGACTCCTAGGAAGATTGCTCTGACTAGGGACACAGGAGGTCTGTTCTAACCAGAGAAACAGCATTGATTGTCTCCTAGGAGGCTTGCTCTAACCTAGGACACAAAGTTCTACCTGCCTCTGAGGAGGGCTGCTCTAACCTGAAACACACAGGCTAGTTAACACCAGAAGCAACCAGATAGAGACGGGCAAGTGCAAGAACTTAACTAATAGTATCCAATGCAATTTCGCACCATCAGAACTCAGAACTCAGCTGTCCTACTACACTAAGCCCTGGATATCCTAACACACTTGAAGAGATTCTGATCTTAAATCTCATCTTATAAAGATGATGGAGGCCTTTAAAGAGGAAATACATGATTCCCTTAAAATTACAAGAAAACCCACTCAAACAGGTGGAAACTCTTAAACAGAAAACAAATAAATCTGAAAAAGAAATAAAGGAACATACAATCAAACAGGCGATGGAAATGAACAAAACAGTGTAAGACCAAAAAATGGAAATGCAACGATAAATAAATTACAAATGGTGGCAACCCTGGATATGGAAAGCCTAGAAAATAGAACAGGAATTACAGAAGCAAGCATTATCAACAGAATGCAAGAGATGGAAGAGAGAATTTTAAGCATAGACGATACCATAGAAGATATTGATATAGCAGTCAAAGAAAATGCTAAGTGTAAAATGTCCCTAACCCAAAACATCCAGAAAATTTTGAGCACAATGAAAGATCAAAACTAAGGAGTAGAGGAGGGTGAAGATTCCCAGTTCAAAGGGTCAGAAATCATCTTTAACATAATCATAGAAGAAAACTTCCCAAGCCTAAAGTAAGAGATGGCCAGAAATGTACAAGAAGCCTACAGAACATCAAATAGATTGGACCAGAAATGAAAATTCTTCTGCCATGTAATAATAAAAATACTAAATGTACAGAATAATAAATGAATATTAAAAGGTGTAAGGAGAAAAGGCCAAGTAACATATAAAGGCAGACCTAGCAGAATTATACTGACTTCTTAACAGAGATTCTAAAAGACAGAGTAAAGATGTCTTATAGATTCTAAGAGACCACAGATGCCAGTCCTGACTACTATACCCAGCAAAACTCTCAATCACCATGGATGGATAAACCAATACATTCCATGACAAAACCAACTTTCAACAATATCTTTCTACTTATCCAGCCCTACAGAGGATACTAGAAGGTAAACTCCAATACAAGGAAGGTAAATACATTCAAGAAAACACAAGAAATTAATTATCTCACAGCAAACCCAAAAGAAAAGAAAACACACACAAGCACACACACACACAGCCAACCCCTAAAAGAAAATAACAGGAACTAACAATCATGTGTCATTAATAACTCATTAATATCTCTCAACATCAATGGACTCAATAAAAAGATACAGGTTAACAAACTGGATATAAAAGCAGAGTCCAACATTCTGCTGCATACAAGAAACATACCTCAGCAACAAAGATTCACAAAACCTCTAAAGGCTAGAAAAAAGGTTTCTAAGTAAACAGTCTCAAGAAACAACCTGGAGTAGCCATTCTAATATTCAATAAAATACTTTCAACCAAAAGTGATCAAAATAGATGGGGAAGGACACTTCATACACACCAAAAGAAAAACCCACCAAGATGAAGTCTTAATTCAGAACATCTATACCTTAAATGTAAGGGCAACCATATTCATTAAAGAAACTTTACTAAAGCTCAAAACACTCAATAAACCCCACATAATAATAGAGACAGACTTCAACTTCCCACTATCACCAGTGGACAGGTCATCAAAACAGAACGAAACAGAGACAAAATGAAACTACAAAAGTTATGAACCAAATGGGTTCTGCAGATATCTATAGAACCTTTGACCCCAAACAAGAGAATATACCTTCTCAGCACTTTACTGAACATTCTTCAAAATTGACCAAAATTCAGACATAAAACAAGCTTCAACAGAAACAAGAAGATTGAAATAACCACTTGCATTCTATCAGATCATCACTGAGTAAAAGCAGAAACAACAGAAAGCTCACATACTCGTGGAAACTGAACAGCTCTCTACTCAACGATAACTTGGTCAGGAAAGAAATACAGAAAGAAATTAAAGATTTTCTATTATTCAATGAAAATGAATACACAGCATACCCAAACTTGTGGGACACAATGAAAGCAGTGGTAAGAGGAAAATTGATAGCAGTAAGTGCCTTGATAAAGAAAGTGGAGAGTCTTGTACTAGCAACTTAACAATACACCTGAAAATTCCAGAACAAAAGGAAGCAAACACACCAAAGAGGAGTAGAAAGAGTAGAAGCTGAAACTAAGCTTTTAGAAAGAAAGAAGAAAATACAAAGAATCAACAAAACCAAGAGCTGGTTGTTTGAAACTCTCAGGAAGGTAGACAAACATTTAGCTAAACTAAGAGCCACAGAAACAGTATCCAAGTTTTAAAAATCAGAAACGGAAAGGGAGATATAATAACAGAAATTGAGGAAGTTAAAAAATTCAACAGGTCTTACTACAAAAGCCTATACTTGACAAAACTGGAACATTGAGACAAAATGGATGATTTTCTAGACAGATACCATGTACCAAAGTAAATCAAGATCAGATAAACTATCTAAACACTCCCATACATAACATCTAAGGAAATAGAAGCAATCATTTTAAACCTCCCAACCAAAAATACAAACAACAACAAAGCCCAGGGCCAGATGGTTTTAATGGAGAATTCTACCAGATCTTTAAAGAATAAATAATACCAAATACTCCTCTAAGTATTCCATAAAATAGAAACAGAAGGAACACTACCTAATTCATTTTATGAAACCACAGTTACTCTGGTACCTAAACCACATAAAGACCCAACAAAGAAAGAGAAATTTAGGCAAATTTCACCTTTGAATATCAATGCAAAAATACTCAATAAAATTCTCAAAAACCAAATCTCAGAACATATCAAAACCATCATTCACCATGATCACATAAGCTTCATCCTTGGGATGCAGGGATGGTTGAACATATGAAAATCCATCAATGTAATACAGTATATAAACAAACTCAAGGCAAAAATTCTCATTAGATGATGAAAATGCCTTTGACAAAACCCAACACATGTTCATGTAAAAGACCTTGGAGAGATCTGGAATTCATGGTACATACCTAAACATAAAAAAAGCAATAAAAAGCAAATCAATCGCCAATATCAAATGAAATGGAGAGAATCTTGAAGAAATCCCACTGAAATCAGGGACAAGACAGTGCTGCTCACTCTCTCCCTAGCTATTTAATACAGAACTTGAAGTTCTAGCTAGAGCAATGAGACAACAAAAGGAGATCAAGTGGACACACATTAGAAAGGAAGAAGTCAAGGTATAATGATTTGTATATTATAAGATAAGATACATAAGTGACTCCCAAAATTCTACCAAAGAACCACTACAGCTTATGAACAACTTCATCAAAGTGCTTGGATAAAATTAACTAAAACAAATCAGTAGCCTTCCTTTATACAAATGATAAACAGGCTGAGAAATAAATCTAAGAATAATAACCTTCACAATAGCAACAAATAATATAAAATATTTTGATGTACTCTTAATCAAGCAAGTGAAAGATTTAGATGACAAGAATTTCCTGAAGAAAAAAATCAAAGATCCCAGAAAACTGGAATATTCTCCCATGCTCATGGATCAGTAGGCTTACCAAAAGCAATCTATACATTCAGTGCAATCCCCATCAAAATTCCAACACAATTCTTCACAGACATGGAAAGAGCAATTTTCAACTTCATATAGAAAAACAAAAATCCCAGGATAGCCCAAATAATTCTGAAAGATAAAAGATCTTCTGGGGAAAACACCATTCCCTCACCTCAAGCTGTACTACAAAGCAATAGTGATAAAGATTACATGGTATTGATACAGAGATAGATAGGTTGATCAATAAAATAGAATTGCAGACCCAAAAATAAACCCACATACTTATGAATACATGATCTTTGAAAATAAATCAAAAAACATACAGTAGATAAAAGAATGCTTCTTTAATAAATGGTCCTGTTCTAACTGGCTGTCTACTTGTAGGAGATTGAAAATAAATCAATATTTGTCACCTTGTACAAAGCTCCATTTGAAGTGAATCAAGGACCTCAACATAAAACCAAATACACTTATTATAAAAGAAGAGAAAGTGAGAAAGAGCCTCAAACTCTTTGGGACAGAGGGAAATTTCCTAAACAGAACACCAATGACTCAGACTCTAAGATCATGAATAGATATGGAACCTCATGAAACTGAAAAGCATCTGTAAGGCAAAGGACAACACCATTAATAAGACAAATTGGCAACCTACAGATTGGAAAAAAGTCTTTATTAACCATACATCTGATAGAGTGCTAATATCCAAAATATATAAAGAACTCAAAAAGTTAACCTCCAAAAAAACAAATAAACCAATTTAAAAATGGAGTATAGAGCTTAACAGAGAATTCTCAGCAGAGAAATCTTGCATGATTGAGAAGCATGTACAGAAATATTCAACATCCTTAGTCATCAGGGAAATGCAAATCAAAACTACTCTGAGATTCTTCCTTACACCAATCAAAATGGCTAAGAGCACAATGTGAGGATGTGGACAAAGAGGAGCACTCCTCCACTGATGGTGGGATTGCAAACTGGAATAACGACTCTGGAAATCAATCTGGTGGTTCCTCATAAAATTGAAAATAGTTCTACCTGAATACTTAGCTATCCACTACTGGGCACATACTTAAAATATGCCCCATCATATCACAGGGACAGATGATCCACTGTATTCATTGAAGCCTTATTTGTAATAGCCAGAAGCTAGAAACAAGCTAGATGTCCCTCAACTGAATAATGGATACAGAAAATGTAGTAATGTGGTTCATTTACACAATGGAATACTATTCAGCTATTAAAAATGAGACTTTATTATATAAATGAGCTATTAAAAATGAAACATCATGAACTTTTCAGGCAAATGGATAGAATTCGAAAATATCATCCTGAGTGAGGTAATCCAGACCCACAAAGATATGCATGGTATGTCCTCATTGATAAGGAGATATTAGTCAAAAAGTACAGAATACCTAGGATACAACCCATAAACCATAAGAAGATTAACAAGTAGGAAGGCCAGGAGGAACAAAATAATCAGGGGTGGCAGAAGGAGGGAGGAACCTGGGTGGGAGAGGGGAGGGGAGGGAAAAGAGGAACAGCATCAGGTATTGGAGGAGACAAGAGAAAAGACCAGAGGGCTAGGTAAATGAATGGAAATATGCAACCTCTGGGGGTTGGGAACTGGGGTGGCCCTCTAGAAAGTACAAGAGACCTGAGAGGTGAGAGATTCTCAGGACTTAATAGGGGTAACCTTAGCCAAAATGCCCAACAATAAGGAGAAAGAACTCCAAGAGTCCTCCTCCAGTGATAGATAGGGCCTCAAGTGGAAGGATGCGGTTACCAACCCACTGTCAAAATTCTCACTGAGAATTGTTCATATCTAAGAGAACTGCAGGGACTAAAATGGAGGAGAGATCTCATGGGGGTGGAATGGGGAGGGGCACCAAACCCTGACACTATTACTGATGTTATGATATGCTTACAGACAGGAGCCTAGCATGACTCTCCTGTGAGAGGCCTTTCTAGCTGATAACTCAGTCAGATAAAGATACTCACAGGCAAGCATTGGACAGTGGTCAGCAACTTCTATGGAAGAGTCAGGGGAGGTATTGAAGGAACTGAAATGGATGACAAACCCATATGAAGACCAATAGTGTTTATTAACCTAGAACCTGGAAGCTCCCAGAGACAAAGTCACCAATCAAAGAGCATACATTCAGGTTGGTCAGAGGCCCAGGCAACATAAGTGTCAGAGAGCTGCTTTGTCTGGCTTCAGTGAGAGGATGAGCCTAACCCTGTGAAGACTTGATGGCCCATGGTGAGGTGGTACCTAGAGGGGCACCATCTCAGAGGCAAAGGGTAGGGGAGTTGGGGGAAAGAACTCTGTGTAGGGTCACTGGAAGGGAGGCAACTTTCTGATATAAATAAACAAAATAATTAATTAGTAAAAAAATAGAAAATAAAAACTAACAACTACCCACAGCTGGAGAAGAAACTACTACTTTTCCTTTCATAGACCAGTCTAATCTCTAAATTCAGTCTAAATGTGTACAACTAAAGCCAGAGATGAGGGTAGCTCTCACCCCAAATCCACAAGCTTCTGGTCAAAGTACAAAGAAAAATTGACAGATGGGATATTCAGTCCCCCTGATGAATTTACAACACAACATCTGTACCTGAGTCAGGGGATATCATAGGAGAGAAAACAGAGAGACTGTAAGAGCTAGAGGACCAGGACACCTGCCTCTAGAGTCTTCTGCATATGACAGGGTAGTTGCACCCATGAACTTTCAGCAAATTGATTGTAGCCAGGATCTGAATAATAACAGTACTAGTTGACATGCCAATGTTGGTTAGGAAAGCTCACTGGGTAGAACCTGTAGGTAAAGAGCTACAAGCAATTTACGACTGCTGCAAGAAGAATCCAAAACCAAATATAAACCCTAAAAGCATATACATATAATCAACACTAAACCAAATGAACAGATTTAATTTACATAATTGTGTGTGTAGATCTAACAATAATAATTAAAGAAAAGACAGGTAGGGCTGAAGGAAGGAGAAATGGGAAATGATGTTAATACTGTATACCTATGTGAAATGTGAAAAAATAGATTAATAAAAGTCAATTTCAAAAGCATGCTATATCTGGAATAAATTACAGAGTTCAGTCATAAACTCAGTTAATGACATATTTTAGTGTTTGTCCCTTTGAGATATTCATAAAGAGGCCAGAAGAATCATTAATATTTGTTGCTTTTATAAGACCAAAACCAGTCATACAAATTTTAGCAACAAAAGCCGCATGTTTCTGCTGTATCACAGAGTGTTTGTGCTGGTGATCATCTATAGTCAACAGAGAAGAAACAGGTGCTTTTGGAAGGCAATTTGGAAAAATATTGTATCTTTAACCCATGCCTTGGTCACAAAATTACAAGAAATGAAATACAAAAATGAAATACTAGCATTTTCTATTTATTTCTTCACCTTTTATTTAAGCATAATGCATTCTCACTGAGTCTTGCTGTTTGAAACATTCACAAATTGTTACCTTTATGAATTAAGGAACAGGGATGGAGAGCTAGCTAACTGGTAAAGAGCATGTGCTGTTCTTTCAGACGACCCAGGTTCAGTTCATAGTATCCATAGGGTAGTTTAAAACTAACTATTCATAATATGGTTCAGGGAATCAAAAGCTAGTTTCTGACCTCCACTGATATCAGATATACCTAGAGTATATAGACCTGCAAGCAGGCAAAATACCCAAACACATCAAATAAATGAAATTAATTTAAAAAATAAAAAGACTTTATTTACTCAAAGACACCTCACACAAAGAAACTTGTAGAAGGGAGGTTTTGTTGAGGGTTTACATATTCAGAGGGCGAGTCCACAGTCATTGTGATAGGGAGCATGGCATCAGGCAGGGAGGCAGGGAAGGCCTTAGAGAAGTAATGGAAAGTTACCTCAAGCATATTAACCAGGCAGAGACACTAAAAATTGAATAGGCCTGTTGAAATCTCAAAACCTAGCCCCAGTGACACACTTCCTTCAACAAGGCCATGCCTTCTAGTCCTTCCCAACAGTGTCACCTACTGAGGACTAAGCATTCAAATGTATGAGCTTTCTTCCATCTTGATGGAAGTAATGTATTTTATGCTTACTTGACTTCTAGATGCACATAGCCAGGAGCAGTAGAGTACTGGGTCATACAGTAGGCCTGTTTTCAGTTTTCAGTTGCTACAGTCGTTTATATTCTCACCAGCAGTGAGAAAGGATGCTCCTCCCCCCACATCCTTGCTAGTTTTGTTGCATTACAGGTGTGCACACCCTGCCTAGTTTATGTAGTGCTGGGGATCAAACCCAGGGCATCCTGCACGCTGAGCAGGCTCCCTTCTCACTGAGCTCCATATCCATTCCTGACCTTTTCACAGTAGCATTTATTATACTGAAATAAATACTCTAATTTTAATACAACAAATTGAAGGCTGGAAATCCCAGGATCACAATAACACCGGAAAATCTGTTTTTATGAAAAACAAACAAAACCAAAAAAACTCCTAACAAAGTCAGTATAAAAGAAATTTCACAGCCTTTTCCATGGAGCCAAATTCATGATGGGGTAATAGAGGATTTAAATTGGGAATTTAATGTCTCTCTGTTTCTCATATTACTAATTGTATTCAGAATAAGGGAGCAAAAAAAGGCCACTGTTTCAATTCCACCAATGTAATCAAACAGCAGCATCCTGCAGCCTGCTGTGGGTTAGTTTGTGTGCTAAGGGCTTTTACTCCTCTGTAGCTCCTGTTTCTTCTGGAACCTTGAGAAGGTTGGACTTCTCAATACTATCATGTCACACTCTTAGAATCCAACAGATTTGTTTTAAGAATATTAACACTTTACCATAATTTCAAGACATAGATTTACCACCGTTCTCTAGACAAATTTCTGAAACAAAGAGAGATTGGGAGGTTTGGCCAAAATCCACAAATTAACAGAAAATTAATTTAAAATCAGCACAATTGCATATCAAAGTACGAAGTGGTTTGTATTGCACAAAGGCAAATACGCGTCGTGAAATGCCAAGGGAAGTGTAAAGGGCTTGCAAGCGGAAGACCCTCTAATGCTCTCACACAGATACCCCAGACAACAATTCCTGCCAGAGGTAGAACCAAGACCAGTGGGGAGAGGAGAGCAATGGATGCTCTGTTACTGGCTATTGCAAGCCATAAAATCCACATACACAAATTTGCTGAATAAATTCATATTGTGTTACATCATTAATTTGCAAAAACATGAATCTGAGAATTCAGGATATCCAGCTGAGGGTGATCATTCAGCCGCCTCCTCTGAAGTGTTTGGATGGCAGGTGTGCCACAAGTAGATTCTTCCTTCAACCCCATCCCCTTGTAATTAGAGAACAAAGACCTATGAATACTCCAGTAACTACTGAATATTACTTTATCAAACCTAAAAAGGGGAGGTCACATCCTTATTATAGCCTGTGCCACCATATCATTCTACTCCTGTTCTTGAGACACATGAAATAGTCTGTGCTCTCAATAAGCATATCTGCCCACTCTTCCTGCCAAGAGAAGCTTATTTCTTTGCACATTCTTACACAGATGTTTCTACAGCCATTTGCCTTTCTCTGTAGATATCTTAGAGGTCACACTGAGAATAAAATTAGAAGTGTACAATAAAAGTTAAAAAAATAAAAATAAAACAAGGAAAACCTTAGTGTTTTCTTGTTGCAAAATGGAAGCCGTTAATTAAGTCTGAAGATCATGATCTCATCCTAGTGCGAGCACACATTTACCCCCTGAGGCCACAGGGGGGCGCCAGCTACAACTTTGTCATCCATGTCAAGTTCTTCTTGCCCACCATGAACATCTTTTATAAAAGATAAGGCCCCACCTGGGGATATATCCCATATATAGCCACCAAACCCCGACGTTCTTGTGGGTGCTGGAAAGTGCTTGCTGATGGAAGCATGATAAGCTGTCTCCAGAGAGGCTCAGGCAGAGCCTGACAAATACAGAGGCAGATGCTCGCAGCCAACCGTTGGACTGAGCGTGGGGTCCTGGAAGAAGGATTTGGAGAAGGGACTGAAGGAGCTGACGGGTTTGCAGCCCCATGGAGGGTGCAAAAGTGTCAACTGGCCAGACACCCCGGAGCTCCCAGAAACTGGACCGCCAACCAAAGAGTACACTGGAGGGACCCATGGTGCTGGCCACATATGTGGCAGAGGAGGGTCTTGTTAGACAGCAGGAGGAGCAGAGGCCCTTGGGCCTGAGGGTGTTAGATTCCCCAGTGTAGGAGAATGCTAGGGAGAGAAGTCGGGGGTGGGTAGATGGGTCGGGGGAGCACCATCACAGAGGTGGGGGGTGGGGGGGATGGGATTAGGGGGTTTCCAAAGGGGAAAACATTTAAAATGTAAATAAATACCCAAAAATAAATAAATAAATAAATAAATAAATAAAATGGCAAAAAAAAAAAAGATAAGGCCATCCTGGGATGAGATGAATATTAAACCTAAACATGTATAAAAATGGCCCAAGCTCTAGAAATAATGTCTACTTTAAATAGTGAAAAATAGTGGAAATTCATTAAATTCACAAATTCCATTTTTTTGTTTTTAAAATGAGGATGTATCTGTCTGTGTGTGTGTGTGTGTGTGTGTGTGTGAGAGAGAGAGAGAGAGAGAGAGAGAGAGAGAGAGAGAGCGAGCTTGTATGCACATATATGAGGTCAGAAGAATGTCTCAGTCTCATATTTCATCCACAGAAAGTCTATCTCCTTTTGAGGGCATCTCAATGGCCTGCTCGAGCTAGGCTAGCAGCAAGATCTATTGCCTAGTCTGTTTCTGCTTCTCCAACACTGGGAATCAAATATGTGTACTGTCACAGCCTACATTTTTTTATGTGGTGCTAAGGATTGGACCCACTGAGGTAAAACAAACAAACAAAAACATTGAGCCATGTTCCTAACACCCAAAGTGGTTTTAAGAGACGATATTGAATGACTAACATACTCCTGGAAAACCATAAAATATTTCAGTAACAAATACACACACACATAGAGCTGTCCCTAATTCAATCACAAAGAGGGAGAGAGCTGTCTGGCTCAACAATGGATCTTTCTTTTGCCTCCAAATATCCTTGGTATTTCAAACATTAGAGTACAGTCAACTCATTTTGAGAATTAGGATATTAAAAATTTTAGAACCATATTTAAAAAGTCTTGCTAATGACCTGATAATTAGCTGGACTGATGAGTATAATTTAAACTAGGTTGCTAAACTCTCATGTGCCGTTTAAGCTGGTAAACAGTGGCCTTCTGAGAGCAAGAACATGATTTCTAGTTTCCTTCCAAATCCCCTTTCCTAGGTCCTGGTGCCTCTGGGTCTCTAAGGGGTGTGAGAAGCAAGTAGCTTTGGGTACTGAAAAATACTTTGTCTCTGACAGCATCAAAAGAAGAAAATATTTCCAACACATGCCATTGTTTTTCTCATTGTATAAAAAAGTCACAAAGACAAATAGAAGTGGGAAGTCCATCCCTGTAGGGAAAACTCAATTGGAAGCTCCAGCTGACGGTCTCAGTTTTCCCACTAGACTTCTGGTGGAGGTTTGAAAACCTCCAGTTCATAATGCTTCATTTGGTACCTTTACATGCTCTATTAATCAGGTTATTAGTTATCTCTGATGAATACTGTAATACACTCATGCATACACACACCCACACACATATACACACACAAACACACACACACATACACATACAAACACACACATACACATATACACACACACAAACACACATACACATACACACACACATATACACACACACAAACACACATACAAACACACACACACACATACAAATTAAATAAATGAAGCCAATCAAACTCAAGGACTGAGGAGATGGCCAGGTGGTTATGAGCACCTAGGGCTCTTGCAAAAAACTAGCTTTGTTCCCAGCATCCATGTCAGGAGGCATGCAACCATTTTGGGAGATTCAATGCCCTTTTCTGGCCTCCAGAGGTACCCACATGCATGTAGAGAAACACACATACACAAAAAATAATTTTTTTAATCTTGGAAAAATTATCATTCTGGTTTGACAATGCTCTGCTGGCTCCTCTGTGTCTCTCTATGTGCCTCTGACTATTTGTCCTCTTTGCATCTGCTTGCTACATGCTCAATAACCTTACCCATTTCAAGTTACTCAATAAACTCAAACTCAATGATGGCTACCAATGACCATTCTCTGAACCATCGAGACAGACCAAGGAGGAAGACAACCACACGTGTTTATTGTGTTTCCTACTTCACTGCTATTTTATACACTGTGAGATATGACCTATGCCAGACAATATGATTACTGGAGTAGGACATGAAAGAAATGGACAGACAATAGGAAGAACATATAGTATAGAAGAGTATCTTATTTGTTTTTTGTTGGCGTTTTCTAAAGATTTGTTTACTCTATGTATATGAGTACACATAGCTGTCTACAGACCCACCAGACAAGGGCAGAAGCCTATTACAGATGGCTGTGAACCGGCATGTGGTTGATAGGAATTGAACTCAGTTCCTCTGGAAAAGCAATCTGTGGTCTTAACCGCTGAGCCATATTTCTAGTTCATATGCTATTTATTTTAAAAAACATGCACACAATATACAAACATTAGGATTGTGTCCCTGTGTGTGTATGTGTGTGTGTATGCGCATGTGTGTGAATGCAGAGAGAGAAAAATGTGATACAGACTGTTTCCGGGAATCAAAACAATACAATAAATGCTGCCGTGTATACTAAGAGTGATGGTAAGTAAATGTGAGGGAGAGCAGCCATTTCCCCCCTTGTCACTTAGGAAAATCAATCTCTTTTGTCGAGACTGAGCTGATATAAAAAGACCTCTCCCATTCTCTTCAGCTGATGTTCACACTGATTCATAGCTTTCACCTGGAGGTTTCAACTCTTAAGGTCCATGTGATACCACACCTAGCAGAAAGAAGAAGGGAGAAATGGGAAAGCAGAGATGTGTAACTGTGGGAGTTGGGACATAAAAACCTACATTCCTACATGAAACATAGCCAAGACCTGTGATCATTCCAAGAGTAGGCAAAGACACAGTCAGATCCTCTGAGGATCTGCATCAAGTTCATAACCACCAGAGCTTGCCAGCATAAGAAGTTTACATCACTAGCAGGCTCTCTGTGGTTTGTTCTTGGCAGGGATTGAATTTTTGCTGCATGAAATTCTAGAGGGGAGACCCAGAATCTCAACAACATGTATAAAATGTACTCCATAGGATAAACACTTGCATCCTATTCATAGAGAGTAACACGGAGAGACAAGCAAGAATGAGGGAAGGAAGTGAGAATAGAAGGTATTTTTCCAGGTTCTCCATTGCACAGCTCCACGTGGAGCAGAGGGAATTGTGGAGCAATGACTGGTTTATTACCAGAAGAAATAGCACAACCTAAGACCACACTCCACAACCAGTTCTTAAGCAAGCTTACAAACAGGCAACCTAAAAGGCAGCATCAAAACTACTTAAGACTCTTTAAATAAATATAAGTACTGTAAAAGGTACAGAATCAGACTTTGATTCCTAAACTCAAAAACAATCATCAGAGATGATAGTCACACTCATGTAGTTTCAGATGACAGTATATAAGCAAATGCAACACACACACACACACACACACACACACACACACCCCTTTCATGGCTTGCTCTTGTCTATCAATTGTTTGTTTCCCCTCTGTAAATCTTTAAGATCCCTGGTTTCTTTTGTGGTTTTAGTTTTGTTATTTTAAGTACACTCACATATATTGCACACACATATACCCTGAGCTTCAGTACACTCACATATATTGCACACACATATACCCTGAACTTCAGTGAAATGGCTTGGCAGGTAAAAGCACAAAGCGCTTGTTGTGTTTGTCTGACAACCTGAATTAGATCTCTGGCAGTTATGGTAGAAGAAAAGTGTGAACTTCCCAGAGTGTTTCTTTAATCGCCCATATGTCTATTGTCACATAGAAGTCCTGCACTCACACATAGTAGTAATAACAATAATACAATAAATACTAAGAACGCAACACAGACTTAGGGTCAAGATTATCAGGGTGACTCAGACATGGTACTTTTACTAGGTAGCACAAACTATAAAATGATGTCATGTTTCTGAAATTTAACCTGCCCCGTGAGTGAAATGGGACAGCTAGAGTTAACTAGCCCTCAGCTTATGGAGATGTTTGAAACTGAAGGCAGCCAGTGGTGACTCAGCACTGAGGCCAGCACAAAATGACTACTGGATCAACAGCAGCTGCTGTTATGATTATGGAGAAATATTAATGTGTACACAGATTTAGAGCTCAAAATGAGAGCATTCACTTCATTCAATATGCATTTTAGAGGACTTTTGTGGTGGGGATGAAAAGGAATAAAATTAACTTCTTTGCCTTGTGAGAGCATAATGTAAAATACCCAGAATACTCCCTAGTAGGAGAATGTCTTTCTTCTCAAAGGCTACAGGACAACTTTCCCCACGATCTGAGAGAAAAGGAAACACATTACACTGGAAGACCTGGAACACTGGGAGTCAGTATATCCAGAATAGACAATCAGAACATCATCAGTATAATATATAAAAGTGGAGTGGAGACAGGGTTTCAGTGGAAAAGAGGGAAATTATGAGGACCTGAGTTCAAAGCCCCAGCATTCCTATTATAAAGTCCAGGCATGGAGACTGGAAAAACTGTTCAGAGGTTGAGAGTACTTGTTTCTCTTGCAAAGGATGAGGTTTCCTTACAAGCATCCACATGGGGGCTTACCATCATCCCATTCTATGGAATCTAAAACATTATTTTTATGCCATCTGTGGGCACCAGATATATACATGGTGCCCATACAGAAGTACAGGCAAAACAACTACACTATAAGATAAATAAATCTAGGAAAATGAAAGAGCACCCAAATCTGCTCATGTGCCTACAACCTAATTGCTGTGTGTGGCAGAGACAGAAGTATCTCTGGGCCTTGATGCCAGCCTAGCTCGGTGTTCACTGAGACTCAGTATCAAAGAAATAAAGTGAAATCTGTTAGAGAAAGACATCTGATTTTCTCCTCCAACCTTACCCAAATATAAACATACACTATCCACTCATACATGTGTGAAAATACTACACACAGACACACACACACACCACAATAGATAGTCAGAGCACTTAATACCAAAAGAAATTGATAGGAAATTTAGAAAGCACACTGTTAAATTATCAAACTCTATCTTATCAAATCTAGGCATAGAGTTTGTGTACTATGCTCAAAGTTCATAGAAGTCTGTGCCATTTTTATTCAGAAGAAAATAGTCATGGACCATTCAGTTATTCTAAAAGCAGCAAGAAGTTTAACCTAAGTCTACAAGATGAGAAAGAACACTTTCAACACTGTCTTCCACAAAGGGGATGGAAGGAGTCCACAGCCCAGGATAGGCAATAAACTCTAATTACTAACATGCAAAGTGTGATTCTCTTCAGTGATATCAAAAAATTTTTATGGTCACAACATCAGTAGAGCAGACATTCAAGAAATCTATGTGAGCTTCTGAGAGCAGGTGCCTAGCCTACATCCACACAGACACCTGCAAAACTCAGGAAATATGCCCTGTCTTCGTTTAGTGCTTGCCAGTATGTTTATGTCCTTAAGGGAGAATTAAGGGAGGAAAAGAAATACTATCTCTTCTCCAGCAAGCTCTAATCAAAGTTAGAATGCATGTGAGGTGTCCAATTTACCCATCAATTTGGTTCCCTAAACAAAAGTATTTCAGAAGGCTGAAGCAAATCAATTCTCTCTCAGTCTTGGAGTTTTAATAGAATCCTTCTTCACATGATTTTCTTTAATTAAATGCAGTATCCAATAAAAAGTAAATACATATAAATATTGTAGAATGTAAAGAATGTTTGTTCTTTCTAAAAACTGAAATCATGAGAACTTATTAGAAAATATTCCAATAGAAATTAAGGTCCTTGAAAGATAGCTCAGCCCTTGCTCCCCGTGCAGAACCAAGTTTAGTTCATAACAACCATATTGAGCAGGGAATCCAGCGCCCTCTTCTGACCTCCACAAGCAACTGCACTTAGGTGTGTGCACACATATAGAAAAATAAATCTTTCAAAGAAAAGTTTAAATAAAAGACAAAGCAATAAGAGAATATTCACTTCTGCACAAATGTATTCTCAAAATGGAAGGAAACCAGGGAAATTGAACCAATTATATATTTTATAAGGGATTAGAACTTGAAATTTTCAATAAAAAATGATACGAAGAGGCATGAATAAATCTCCTGAAGTGGCCTGTGTGTGATATATGTGTGTGTGTTAAGATAGCACATTAACTTTTATTAATATACTCAAGAGCATATTGACCAAAATAAAATAAAAATTACAAAGTTAATGGAGTGTGGGTATTTGTAGCAGAAATACTACCCACAAATAAAAATATAAAATGCTTAAAACAACTATGATCTAACTTTATAACAGATTGCATCCACTGATAAAAGGAACTGGGTTGCTGGTGTTCTTGCACCATGGAGGAAAATCAAATATGTCCTATTAAAGGTTATCAACCACTAACAGTAACATATTGTATCATATTTGCTTATATGACAGTCTGGAAAGCAAAAGTCCACTTGAACAAAAAAGACAGCACTGTTTACTAAGAACTTTGAATTAAGTAGAGAACAAGAGAATGACAAAAAGGTTTTAGGACCTGCCCCATGTATTACTTGTGGTAGGTATTACATTGCTGTATACAAACACTCATGATGGTTCCCTAAAATGGATGGTTATGATATGTAGTCTCTCCAAACCTTTGCCATTAGGACAAAAGGAAAATGAGTTATATGTATTCCAGCTGGGGTATTTAGCTTCTTCCTAAACTTCAACATAAATATTGCTAAATTATTCCATGTATTTAGGAATACAACTTCACACTGGTTATTTTACTGTTAAATGCAATAATCTGCATTGAGATGAATACACACCGCTTTTTAAATTTTTTATCAAATACTTAATACCTCAGGGCTGGAGAGATAGTGAAACAGTTAGGAGTGTATGCTGCTCTTCCAGAGGACCCTAACTAAGTTCCCAGCACCTGTACTAAGCAGTTCACAGCCAACTTTAACTCCAGGCTCAGGGAATCCAAAATCTTGTTCTGGGATCTGTGGACACCTGCACATACCACTACTCACTCACACATATACACACATAAGTAAATACTTAAAGAACACTTTAAATTTCTTACATGTCTACATAATTTAATCAATGTGGATTTTATAATTTAAAAATTATAGGAGAAAGAAGCAAATGCACACTTTATAAATGGCACTAAGCAACAATATAAAATTAAGTGGTAGGTAGATTAGTCTCATTTTTGTCCTCTGTTTATAATAAGAAAATAGTGAATGTCTGTTACTTTGTCTAACAAATAAGAGCATCCTAGAAATAGGACAATTTAAATGTGCTTTCTACCCTTGCATGTATATGAAGCATATATTTATGTCTGTAGTCAAAACTTCTGTGCCTTGGTTTGGAGCTTCTTGTTTTGTCTTACCAAACTCACTGTGAAGAGTGTTAACTACTACAATTCGATATACAAAGGTAACTCAATTAACAAGTAAAATCGAGGGTCTAGAAAGGTAAATTGAAAGAAGTGATTTTGCTCTGAAATCAATTTACCCCTTCCAGATAATTTAATTAAATTGCAGCTCTTCTCACAGCTACTGGAGCTACTGACTTGATACAACTGTTATTAGTCAAAATGAGCATTTTAATAAACTCCTTCACAGATAAAACTCAGTAGAATGTCATTTCTAAATTATTAAGCATTTTGTACCTGGGAATGCAATTGCTTGCCACAATACTATATGAGAGTTCAAGGATTGTGTTCGCAGTTGTTCTATTTGCTCAGATTGATAATCACCCATACACTCTGAATCATTAGAGTTTCAAAAATACGAACCTACTATGCCTCAAGCAAACTGCAAGGAAGTATAAACACTTTCATAGAGTTAGCTCATAATATCTTCATCTTTCAGAGTTCTGGTTATCCCCTGATAGGAAAGCTTTGCTTCTGCATTCATTCACAAAGCCACACATTCATTTTCAGAGGGAATTCAGTTATAACTCCAAATGCATTAATTTGCACGTATACATGATTAATATCGGTGTGGTTGTTAACATCACGAATCAACAATCATTTGGGAGATAAGCCTACAGATGTGTTTGTTGAGCTAGTGTCTTGACAGTGTTCACTGAGGTGGGAAGATGTGCACACCCATGTTGAGTGGTGCCATTCCTTGGCTGGGATCCCAGACTGCTTCAAAGGAGAAAGAGAGCTGAGAAGTAGCACTCTTTCATAGCTCTCATCTTCCCAATATGGAAGTAACGTGATCAACAGCCTCAAGCTCTCCTGGTCTTGTGTCCCCAACCATGATGGACTATATCCACAAATTATGAGCCAGATTAAACCTTTGTGATCCTTAAGCAGCTTTTATCAGAGTATCTTATCACAGCAACAGGAAAAGAGACAATAGCAGTCAATATGTCATTCAATGGATGTAGGTGTTGTTTAGGCCTTTGTGACTCTTGGTCCCTGTTATTGGGCCTAAAACCTGACAAGGGATCAGTCAATGCTTATTGAATGCACTACCTGTATATTTACTGATTTAATATTAAAATGAAAAATTCTATATAACCATCTTAAATAGTTTCATGATATCCCAAAATATTGATATTGCTCTTCAGTGCCATGCATTGGTGGATTGGACTTTGCTTCTAACTTCCATGACTGGTGCTGATATGTAAATATTCAGGATCATCTCTGTGTATACTAGAAATCAATTTTTATAGATGTCCTAAGCTGATACCTCCTAATTCTTCCCCATTCAGTCTGATCTCAGCAGTTATTTCACTTATTTCAGGGTGCCCTGAAAGCTTCAAGCATGTTCTTTTTTGCTGGAAAGAATGTTTACCAGCTCTTTTGTAGTTTTTCATCATTTTTTAATGAAGTTTTTCTCTGTCTTTTCAGAAGTACTCACCTAATGCCCTCCAATCAACATGTTTACATTCTATTAAAAACTCCTTGCTCATTTTGTTTTCTTGAAAAGCTTTTATAGATGCTATCTAATATTCTGATTCTTTGGTACATATACTTTGTGGTATATGCCAAGGAATGGTAGTTTATTTCAAGGCAGTTTCAATTTTTAAATTATTTCTCCACGTCTCTGTAGTGAAAAATATCAGGAGAGTCTTAACTCAGTTAGGGTCCCTAGCGCTCCCAAATGCTGACTGCTATTACACAGTTAAGTAGTCCTTTCCTCTCCCTACCCCTCCTTCTTTTCCCCTAATTTTCTAGCTTTAAGGGAAGACATTTAAATATCCAGTCACTGAGTTTTTCTTTTACTGCCCAACTAGATGTAACCAAGCAATACATACATGTACATGTGATCTGATATGCTGAAAACTCTTGTAACAATCAATGAGTATTTTAATAAAGCATGGTAGCAGGGTGACATAAAAATATCAACTAAACTTTTTTAAGATCAAAATTGTAAGCAAAAGTTAAATTCACAGGATGGAAACTTTTAGTAGACTTGGCATTCCCTTAGTCTTCCCACAGCTTTTGGCCTTCCCTTAGTCTCCTCTCTCTCTCTCTCTCTCTCTCTCTCTCTCTCTCTCTCTCTCTCTCTCTCTC
>JADRCH010000032.1:4580775-4642874 GCA_019843965.1 Rhynchomys soricoides | reverse complement strand
CTCTCTCTCTCTCTCTCTCTCTCTCTCTCTCTCTCTCTCTCTCTCTCATGCATGCACACGCACACACACACACACACACACACAAACACCACACACACTGACCTATTTTAAGTATCATTGATAATTCAGCAGCTTTTGTACTTGCAAAGTCTTCCCAAGGCAACATCCATCCTTTAAGACACTGAAAGATTATTGGCAGATATGTGGCATCTATTTTCATGAGTCAAAATTCATTTACAATTAGACTTATAAATGTTCATTAAACTGATTACCCATGCTAGACTTTTGCCTTTGAGTATGCTACTCAGAATCACCCAGGCAACTGATTTTTATTAGTTTCTTCGGGATAAAAATGTCCTTGGAATCACAGAGGATGTAATAAAATGAGCCCTAAATTTGCATTGGAAGAGCTAGGTGTTAAAGTGTACATCTCAGGGCAAACTAATTAAATGTGGACTTTATTTTGATTTCTTGAGCTGATTATGAAAAGGAGATGGATTAAATCGCCTGCACATAGCTTCTAACCTACTTGTGGAGATCATGATTCTAAACCAGAAATTACAGCCTACGAGTCTCAGCTCAACTGGCGCAGGGAGTCATTTGGTTGGTGAACACAGCCATTTACTTTGCTTCCCCTGTGTTTTACTGCCCTTGGGTAATATTTGCATTATTGAATTTTTTCTAGGTTCCTTCTATTCATTCACAGTATCTGTTTAGCCTTCTTGGAGATCTTCACCCCCACAGAGTAACACACACAATATCAACGCTACACTTATGAACTTGCTTTCATTCTTTATTGTGTGTGTGTATTTGTAGGGAGTGGGGATGGGGTAGGTAGATGTGCCTGAGTGTGTGTATGAAGGTCAGAGGACAGCTTTAATGTGTGTCCTCATATTCCGCCATGTTTAGAATTAGGTTTGTGGCTCACTGGAGTGTATGCCAGGCTAGTTAATCCAGAAGCTTCTGAGGTTTTCTTATGTCCATGTTCAATTTCACCACGTGAACATTCGGATTTCATGTCCCAGTCTTCAAGCTTGTGTGGTAAGCATTTTACCAGTAACAATGAGCTATGTCCCCAGGCCCTGAACTTGCTTTCTGGTACATTCCAAAACATCTACTCTCCAGAAAGCCATTGGATTCTCTTTTCCTCCAGCTGAGCCAGGTCTGCTAAAGAACCTCTCTGAAGCCTAGACTGAAAATAACATTGCTTAGTCACACTCAGCATTTATAACACATTTGTCAGCTTCAAACAGTTAGAAATGAACATTTAGTTCAGGCAATCTTTTGTTGCCTAGATCTGGCTTTAGAGGCAGAGATAAACAGAAGTGTGAGGTCCATGTGGGCCTGATAGTGTTGTTTACAGAAATTTCTGTCATGTCCCTTTTTTATTTTTACCCTCTAAAAATGTCTAAACCATTCTTAGTTCACATTTACAAACACACAGGCTCTGGGGGCCATGCTTTGCTGATCCCATCATGAATGCATTCCAGAATGTCCTACCGGGATCCACATTAGCATATGCAAATTTATATTAACATATGCTGATTTGGATGCATGAAGTGAGCCAGGTGGTGGCTACAGGATGCTAAGGAGAACATCTCCATTTGAAGACAAATTTGTTTTAGCCAATGCATTCACACATGCAGGTGAGCCTGGGGTGGCTAGATTATTAATATTTTAGGAAAACTTAAAAATAACCATTTTCTCAGAAAAGAGTCTCACTATGAAATGTTGTCAACAAATTGGCAATTGCAACCACTACAAAATGTAACACCTGGAAGAAGAAAGCCCAAAACTGAACCCATAGAAATATATATGCAGTATATATTGCACTAGGTCAACTCAGTTTAAAACTTGTTATTATTAGGTTTGTTTTGAGATCCAAATTAATTGAGTTTCTTTGTGGTTCTCTCCTTTATTAACTATAAAATATTTTAGTTACAGATAAATAAGTAAAATATGAGTACATCATTTATAAGTGCATATAGAATACATATGTGAATACATGAATATAATAATAATAAATAAGCCATATGAATTACAAAGTATACTTAGTACCCCGTATAGATCTCAACTGTATCTACTTTTTGAATCTCTCAGGAATAAATACATACCTTTGTCTTAGTCTTGACACCATCAGCTAGCTAAACTCAAAGTTTAGGTAGGAATAATTGCTTCCCAAGCTCATTTGTGTAAATGACATACAGCTTCATGTACAGGATATTACATGTCTACATTACATATAATCATTTGTAAACAAACAGCTCTGTTGTACCAATTTTTCGAAACTTATTTCTCTTTGTAAATCATTAAACTTAACGTTTCCTCTGTAAGATCAAATGAAAAGGCTTTCTAAAGGTCACTAATTGGAATTACACAGCATTATTTTTGTTTTGCCGTTTGCACAGACTCATAAAAGCCATCATCAGCAGTGCTAATGTCCATGATTTTGACAGCTCCACATAGATACAATGAGGGACCAAACAAAGAAAGAAATGCAGAATAATGTCTAAAAGCTTGGATTAGTGTTCGGTAGCCTTCCTGGCCAAGGACAACTGGCATCTAAGTCTCCCTGAGCAACAGAATCCTTGTCTTCAAATGGGAACTTCAGTTTTGATAGTGTGGAGCTCAAATGAAATTGAAAGGTGCTTTAGAAGATCACACAGAGGACTCGAAAATACCAGTTGTTGTTATGAAAAAAATCACTCTCATCAAGTATCACACTTCAGCAGAGGAGGGTAACTAACTGGCTCAAATGTCTCTAGTTACTGATAACTTCTGAAGAAAATGTCACCCTTTCATGTTTTCCAGGAAGAAAAATGTGAATGCAGAGGTGTATGTGTGCCCTGACAGTCATGTGGTGATCAGAGCATCATAATTGCCAGTCTTTGCTTTCTTCTTGCTCGAGATGAGATCTCTGTTCGCTGATGTGTAGTCTTTCCTTTGCTGCTATGACAGACTAGTTGGCCTGAAATTCTGTCACCATATCATATTTTCTTGTAGAAGCACTGAGATTACAGACATGGGCAGGGTACTACCGAGTCTCCCTATAAATGGGCTCTGTTGATGTGAACTTGAGTACTTACATTTGTGTAACAGTGGTTTTACCCTGCTGGGTTATCTTCCCAGCCAAAATTTTATTGTTATTAATACAACAGGTATTCAAGAAATCATTATTGAACAAAAGGGGAAAAAACAATGTGGTTAGGTTTTTCCTCAGATTTATTCCTTTGTTATTAATTAATTAATTAATTAGGATAAGATTTCAAGCTGCAGAAAGATTCTTGTGTTAAGTACTATATGTGATGTTTTTCAATCATCTGGAGGATGGTGAGTACAGTTACATTTTATTAGCATTTTTGGTGTGTGTGTGTGTGTGTGTATGTGTGTGTATGTGTGTGTATGTGTAGAGAGATTTGAGTGGTGCAAGTGTATGATCATGGATGTGGAACCCATTGGTCAACCAGGGTGTCCTGTGAATTCTCTAACTTTTTTTGAGAAAGGACTTCCCACTTAACTTGTTGCTAGACTGACTACCCAACAAACCTCCAAGATCCTCCTGTTTCTGCCTTTCAAGTCCTGGGTTTATAAGCATGTGCCACTGTATATACATGGTTTTAAGGTGAGTGCTCAAGATCCAAAATCAGGTTGTAATGTGCATGTTACAGTTTACTGACTAAATCACCTCCTGGACCCCTAAGTCACATTTAAAATTGAACATACTTGAAATTCACCATGAATCAGCTTCTTGTCTGCAGAACAATAAGCAGAGAGATACCTGATTTAAGAATGGAGTTATGGAGTAATGCCCTTTAATTGAAGTAAACCAAATATGGAAAAATACCTATAATCAATATTGAAAATCCAGAATCATGTGATTATAAATATGTCCTGAAAACATGAAGTCAATAAAGAAATGTATTCCTTCCATGAATAGAAAGTGGGAAAATAAATACAACATTTATTTTTTCACAGAGTTCAGTCTGGATACCAAA
The DNA here is from genome assembly GCA_019843965.1 of Rhynchomys soricoides. Lineage (NCBI taxonomy): Eukaryota > Metazoa > Chordata > Mammalia > Rodentia > Muridae > Rhynchomys > Rhynchomys soricoides. The sequence continues at coordinate 4,638,879 of JADRCH010000032.1, read as the reverse complement.
TTTTCCTCCCTTTAAACCTGTGGGTATAGAGAAGTCTGCCAAGAACTATATTGTACCTACTTTGTAAGGAAGAGTCAAACCTGTTTTCAGAGACGGGAAGTAAGATGGCTCAGTGCTGGCTATGCAAGTTTGGTGACCTGAGTTTAACACTTGGGACCCTTCAAAAGGGTTGAGAAAGTAAACTAGCCCCACTATGTTGTCTACTAACCTTCCCATGCATGCCATGGCATGCAAGTACCCATAGAAAATCAAAATCAGTCTCTCTCTCTCTCTCTCTCTCTCTCTCTCTCTCTCTGTCTCTTTCTCTCAAAAAAGAAGTAATTTATAAATTGTTTTCACCTCTTTAAAAATCATTTCTTCAAATATAACTTGAATTTATGGTTCCTTGTTGATATCAATGAATTAAAAAGTAATTATTTTATTTACTTAGATAAATAAGGTAGTGTATTTTGTCATTGAAAACTAAGATGTATAGCATTAATGCTTCTGAAGCAAATAGGTTAACTGTGACATCCCTTGGAATATATAATACTGACCTTTTGGTTAAATGTATATAATAAAAGTTATCATGAATTTGTCAAAACATAATGAAAAGATTTAAAACAACACAAGGAAAATCTCAAAAAAGCCAGAAATAAACTGAATTTTTTTTGACATTTTTCTGAAAAACTTGGTTCAGTACTCCTTATCTCTAGAGTTCAAAAGTTTAATTACACTTGGCAGCTGGGATACAAATATACAAATGGTATCCTTCTGAATGTAAGTCAAGAACGTGATGTAAGAAGGAAAATTTACATAAAACATCCATTCAGTTCAACATATATTTACTGAGTTCTAGAACAGAAATACTAAGTATGTCCCTGGCAAGACATTCATAATTAAGTCACAAGAGCTGCATCTGCTATTGAAAAGAATACAATCTCCTGGGTCAGAGATCAAAACAAATAAACACAGTGAAGGTTATGGGACATATGGCCAGTAGACAAAGAGTATTAAGTTTTGAATGTGAAACATTCCCCATAGGCTCACAGATTTCAGCACTTTGTTCTCAGCTAGAGTTGGTGTTTTGAAAAGCTAAGAACTCTTAGGGAAGTTGGGAACTGTTGGAAGAAGTGAGTCACTATGAGTATTTATAACCCAGCCTCATTTTTTGTTAAGCTCTACTTCCTGACTAGAGAGACTATGTCATCAGTACCTCAGGTACCTGTTGCCATACCTTCCCCACTCTGTGACCAGCACTTCTTTGAACTGTCAAACAAAATAAACACTTCTTTCCTTGAGTTGCTTTTGACCAATATTTATGTCTCAGCCACAAGGAAAATGGTCATCTCAGATCAGCTAATGCTCATCTTAACCCCCTCTGAGGTGTTAGAAAAAGGGATGCTGGCTTTGAGTTTCAAGTAAGTAAGGAGTTCAGAGAGCAGCAGCAGGACAATGTGGACATTCCAAGTATGTTTTGGAGAGGAAGAAACCATGTAAAGAGATGCTAAGGAAAACGACCAGCCTCAATGGTGTAGTGAGCACCAAAGGTACAGTACAGAGAAGGGCTTGGCTTCACATGCAGATCCAATGGCTTAGATATGGTGGTGGGGGACTCCAAAGCAAAATTAAATCCACTGTTCACCTGAAAAGTCCCTATGGTGACATTTCTTTTTAGTTTTAAATGTGTGTGTGTGTGTGTGTGTGTGTTGTGTGTGTACATGAAAATGCAAGAACTCATAGAGTCCAGAAGCATGCATTGGATCCCTTAGAGCTGAGAGGAGGGTGTGAACTATCTGACATGGGTGCTGAGAACCTAACTCACATCCTTTTCCATTCTTTCCACACACACTTGGGTGGCATTGAGATGGCTTTCTTCATTTACCTACACTAAATGAATTAAACCACTGCTCTGCCACTGATGAGTGTCAAACACTAAAGGAAAGACCAACTCATAGAAATGCTAACTCACAGGAAAAAGGAGAAATGCAAGTCAATATTTAAAGTAAATATCAAAGACACTTGGCTATAGGTAAAATGTTGCTCTCATAAGCATAGGCCAATTGCTACCAGAACTTATAAACCTAGTTCTGGGACGGTAGATCCAGGAGGATGCCTGACACTTATTGGTCACTTAGTCTTCCTGAATTGAAGAATACCTTGTTCAACCTGAAAAAGAGCTTGTCTCAAGAAATAAAGTAGGGAATGATTGAAGACAACATTGATATTGAACCCAAACCTAGACACATAGAAACATATAAACACATACACAAATATTAATCTCTAAATTAATAACTATATCCCTTGACCACAAACCCAGAGTTAATATCTGATGACACAAACATACGTTATGTATTAGCCTTGTATATCTCTTAACATTTACAGAGAAAAGACAAACTCAAATTAAATAACTATTACTTACTTTAAAGTTGGAAGAATTAAAATGTAAAGCCATTAGATAATTAACCTAAATCCAAGAATCAACTTTATAATGGACCTAAGACTCACAACTAAATTACAATAGTTACCTTATTCTGTACTTCTGATTATGAATATTCATAAGAGTCTCATAGTGGAAATGTGGAAAGAAGTATGTGAACTAGATCTTCATAATCAAGAGCAGCTTGCAAAACAGATAAGTGGATATGTCTATATGTTTGACTCAGAAAGTGTGCTGTATTTGTTCCTGTGACTACACAACAGCATGGATTGGGCTGTGCTTACACAGATACATAGGAAAGTTTGGAAAATTTTAAGTCCCTTGGTCTTACCATAGATAGTGGAAGATACATTTGTGGTTTGTTTGTTTTTTCCTCTCTCTCTCTCCAAACCTCAAGTAAGATGCCATGTGGTCTATGATTTTAATTTAAGGATTTTTTGCATGAAAAATCAAAACCATGTGACCTATTTCATTATATTATTTCATTATACTTTCTCCTATTCATATTGACCTAGTAACTTAAAATTATATTGTCAAAGAAAATAACTTGAGTACCTCTACAATGAAAGCAAATGATCCTTTAAGATTCATTTTATTCTTGTATTTGTGTGATTCACATGTATGCATTTATGTGCACATGTGTGCTGCCTCTATGGCTGCAGGAGTGATGGGTAGTTTGACTCAGGTCCACTGGAAGGGTGGTCATTAAACTTAACCCCTGAGCTATCTTTCCAGTCTCTAAAATACTTTTGAAAATTTGATCCAATAACTAAATTTACTCTTTGGAAAGGCACAAACAGATGCACAATATATTTGTCAGCAGAGATTATAACACCAGGTGTTTCTTCTAATATAATCGTGGATACTGACATTACAAAAATCCATTGAAGAGTTACTATAGAAATAGACTATAATTACTCCTTATGTAATAACACATTTTAAAAATAATCCTAGTGGGTAACAGCAGGTTACAACTTCTCCTGCTTTTTATGATCTAAATCACTGTGATGATTAATCTTGATTATCAACTTGCTAAGATTCAAAATCACCATGGGTCCAGAATCATCACCTCTGGGCCTGTCTGTGAGTGAGTTTCTAAATGCTTTAACTGAGGTGAGAAAACTCACTTCAAATGTGGGTACCATCCAATGAGCTGGTGCTAGATTGAATAAAATGGAGAAACACTGGGCGAACAAGATTATCCATTGTTCTCTGTCTTCTGGCTGTGGATACAGTAAGACTAGGAGCCTCATGCTTCTGACACCATGACTTCTCCATCATGATGTACTGCACTCTCAAACTGTGATCCACAATAAACCCTTCTTTCCTTCCTTTGGTTGCTTGAGTCAGGCATTTTGCTATAGCAACAAGACAAGTAACTGCTGAGGTTTAGTATTTTGCTATGTATTTTAATGCTAAATACTGGCCTTCAAGGCCTAGTTGCCCACAGGCACAAAAGAATCTGCACTTAAGATGTGACCTTGCTCCTTATTTTAAAATTATTGGTTAAATAAATGTGCTGAAAGCCTATAGTTGGGCAGGAGATGGGCAGGGTTTTTGTTGCCCAGGCTTGGGGTATGAGAAGAGACCATAAGAAGAAAAGGGAGAAGATGGAGTAAGGAAGGGATGCCATGGGGTAAGAGTCTTGAAAACCTAGCTATGAGGGCTGGACAAATGAGGATAAGTGCAGCCCAGACAGAACATGGCAAGTCATATTGTTGGTTTATTGTCAGGGAAGAAGACAAAACATCTTAGAGGTAAATACCTAGCCAGCTTTAGTGAGGATTAAGGATTATCATAAATATAAAGGTTGTGTGTCTTTTATCTGTGAACTGAATGATCAAAAGTGGGGTAGAAACTCTGGTTTTCCACAACAAGCAACTAATACAGTTACATCTATACCATAGCTTTCAGCCTATCTACCAGCAAAAGAGGGGACTCAGAAAGGGAAGACACACAAGACAGCAACTGGAAGAAGCCTAAGAAAGAGTAGGTTGAACACCCAGAGGCCAGAAGAATGCCTAGGGTCACAGTTCCATCAAGGAAGAAAGAACATATTGAGAAAGGAAAGAAGTGCATGAATGTTACTGCCTGTTCAGGTTCATAGAGAAGTAAGCTTGAAGTCTTATGTAGCTCTGGAGCTAAAAGCCAATGCCATGTGAAGGACAGTATGGGTCCACTGAATATGATGAAATTAAAAAAAAAAAATGAAGTTGAAGCTGGGGAGACAGGTTAGATGGTAAAGTGTTTGCCTCATCAACCATGAAGATCTGCCCGATTTTGACACCCAGAGCCCAGGAAGGAAATATCAAGCTTAGTGCTGTGTACTTATTACAATTATAAAAGAATAGCCAGGATAATCCTAGTGAAGTGGGAACATGTGGATCCCTAGGTCTCCCTGGCCAGTCAGTCTAGCTTATTTGACAAGCTCCAGGCTAGTAAAAATTTGTATCTGGGCAAGATGTACAGTGCTTGGGAATGATATCATTGTCATCTGGCCTCTTCATGTATGCACATACGCACACCTGCACACACATACACATGAACAGGCAGGCCCATGTTCATTCATATACATACAGATTAAAAGGAAGTCAGAAAACAACTCTGTACTGCCTGTAGGCAAACATGTTTAGTGTTTTAATTAATTAGGACCTACACACAGTACATACCCAATGAATTATTATCAATACTCCCCTATCAGTGCCTCTCAATGTCAGCTGAACTGCCATGAATCCCAAATGAGCTTTTGCATCTTAACATTACTTCTGTTGACAGAGATCATTTCGAAAAGTATGCTGAAAAATCTACAGTGTGAAAAAACAATTTCAAACCCTTTAATGGACTGGGAAATGAGGTAATACTCTCGGGTCTGCTTAACCCCAGAAAGGATGCCTGTAGCAGCCACAGAATTAGGATAATCAAGCTTTTCATCAACTTGCTGAAAGCCAGAGTTGTCACTAAACCATCTTCATGTGCTGTTGCTTTTATTCCTTACGTTGAATTGGCACACAGACCAAACCCCCATTCATTCAGCACACACAACTGTTCTCAGTTCTCAGTCTGCAAGGCATTCCCTGCTCACCGGCCACATTGGCCTGGATGTTGTAATTCCTGTCTAGGCCTCCTTCCCAACTCGTACTTCTGAAAGTCTGCCTTCCCAAACAAAAGAATTCAAAAAATCAATTACAAACATCAAATGCCATTTACTGGGATTATTTCACCACATTACTTTTGTTCAAAAGAACATTATAAATTCTTTGGTTATTGTATGTATGGTAGAACTCTTGGGAACTTGACTCAGTTTATATATTTCTTGAACATGTCTAGGTAGTGGCTCTAGTAAGATTAAAATTAACGCACTCTAGCTACTGCTAACTGACTCTTGCACACCTTACAGTGTATGCAGCCATTCAGATCCATTTAGATCACACTAATACATAGGTACTATGTAGACACACACATGGACACTAGGGAACAGGTTAACTACATTTGTACAACTGCAAAGAGAACTAAGGAACAATCAGATGTGACTGAAACAAATTGCAAGTTGCTCTTTCCCAGAAAATGAAGGAGGGCTCACATTTGACCAGCTTGGTCACACGTGTATTCATTAAACAAAACTTTGCCACCAAGGATGGCTGAGGCAGCACTTCCATGAAGCAGACAAAAAGAAAGGAATTTAACATGAAAAGAGAAGTGAACTCTATGTGATCAGTCAAGATAAAGGGATGAACTGTGGAGAATATACAAGAAGACCTGAGACAAAACAAATGCTGATCCAGGCTACAAAGACGAAGAGGAAGAACTATTACCACAAGCTTCACCTTGGGCTGGACAGTGGATAAAGAGACAGTATTTACTGTGAATAAGAAAGATATGAAAAGGGTATACAATAGGCTTGAGTTTGCTTGTTCTTTTTCATATCAATGCTTTGGGAACTGTTGCTTTCTATTCCCAGGAACTTCACATAATGTGCAACAATGTGTAAATGAAAATGTGTGCTATCTTGTCAGGTTCTGAATATTTGTTTCCAAAATGAGTCCTCACGGCTCAGTTGGTACAGCATCTATCCCCAGAACCATACCAATCAGTGATAGTGGCTGTCTTACTTTGGGTTTTATTGCTGTGGAGAAACACCATGACCAAGACAACTCTTAAAAAGACAGCATTTAATTGGGGCTGGCTTACAGTTTCAGAGGTTCAGTCCATTTCATTATGGTGCCAAGCATGTCAGTGGTAAGGCAGACATGGTGCTGAAGGAGTGGCAAGTCCAACATCTTGATCCAAAGGCATCTAGGAGGAGACTGTCTTCTGCAGGCAGGCAAGAGGAGGCTCTAGATCACACTGACTAGACTTTGAGCATGTAAATGAAACCTCAAAGACCCACCTCCACAGTGACTCACTTCCTATAAGAAGGCCACACCTCTTCCAATAAGGCCACATCTTTTAATAGTGCCACTGCCTATGGGCCAAGCTTTCAAACACATGAGTCCATGGGAGCCAAAACTATTCAAACAACTACAGTGGCACATGTCTCTCATCCAGTACTTGGGAGGTGGAGACAAGAGGATCAGAGGTTCAATGTCATTCTTTTGCTACATGAGACCTGCGTCATGAAGATAAAAATAAGCCACATGAATTCTCACTCCAATTACGCTTTAAACCTCACAGAAACCATCTCCCTCGAGGACAGATTACCCTATACTTTGTGCTCTGCAGCCTTACCAGGGGTGTAATTAATAACCAGTTTAAAGATAAATTAAAACTTAGGTCCTAACATTGTCTTGGGAGTTATTTGTGGTTAGATGAATTGATGAAATTACTTATGTGATGTAAAATAATCAGGGCTGATCACTGAGTACATCACTATTTTGTACTTATATAAACAAACGTTTATAAAAAATAATGTTATGAATTGATCTTTGAAGTGTTCATATTACATAATGTAATTATATGATGAATATTATATTATATTATGAATATTGAATCCCTTATGAATATTATATTCATCCCTTACTCTTTCTTAAAACTCTCCCTAGTGGCCCCATCCTAAACCTCTTGGCATTACATCATTTTTCAAACCTTATTAATAAAGCCCTAAGTCCAGTCAATGCTGTCCATATGTCCACACATATGAGGTCATACAGTGTGTAGGGACAGCCTACTGGTTGTCTATTGAATGACATAAATACACAAACAGTTATAATGTCTGTGACCTCATGAATGTCACAGTCAAGTCACGCCCAAATGACAACCTGTCACAGCACTCCTCACAATCCACTGACTCCTAAGATGAAAATTCTTTTAACCCTTTCTTCCACCATCTTTTTAGCATTATTTTGCAAAAGACGTAAAATGCTGTCCCAAATCCACATGTAATAAACACAGTGTAAATAACTCTGGCATTTTCATAGTGAAAGAATGAAATATTCAGTCCAATTAAGGTGGGTCGCATACAACTGATGTATTTGAGAAACAGATGAGCAATAGTCCTGCATATAGTATCGGGTGACATTATTACTAGTTCCTTTATTATCCCTGTGTGTGAATGTATGTGGTATATGTATTCATGTGAATACACATGTGAAGGTGTATTTGCCAATGCATTCATGTATGTAGTCAGAGGACAATGCTGGATATCTTCTCTCCCATACTTCATTTTGTTTTTGAGACAGTGTCTTTTACTGAACCTGAAGTTCACTGTTTAGATAAGAAATGCTGGCCAGTGAGTCCCATGGGTCCTCCTGTCTTTGCTTGCACTCCAAAACTGGTGTTGTAGACACATTCCAGTACATCCAACCTATGTCTGTTTTCTGGAGTTCTAAATTCAGATCCTCATAAGCACTTTACCTCCTGAGCCATCTCCCCAGCCTGTTATACAGTATAGCAACAAGGAATTTTAGTATATGATATATGTAAATCTCATGTTAAGTATCATGAAGAAAATCAGTATTATATAATTCCTATCTGGATAAACACCATTAAACATTAATGACCATAAGGTCCATTAAACACCTAATGACCTTCCAGACACATCATGCTTTTCATGTGTTAAGAGATGTAGGGAATCTCTGAGTATAACAGTCTTTTAAAAGATAGTCAGAAGTGTGTGTTGAAAGTAGAAAGATTCTGAACTGAAGGGAATATTTTGGCCATGCTAACCCAGGCTCTGTGATGTCAATGATTAGTGTGTACCTCTTGAAAGAGAGAACTGTTAGTGCCTGTCATGTCCATAGGACTGATGCTTTCCAGAAGATAGGCACTGCTCATACTTTTTACTTGCTATTAAACTGCCTCACATCTTCAAAGCAGTCGGTAATGAGGGCTCATGCCATAACGGAGTAGAATAGAAGTCCACCCAACCTGTTTTCTAAAGAGCTAAAGTGCCAGAGGGAACAATACGAATTTAGTTTAAAGGTAACATAGATAAAGATTAACCTTACAACCTGAAAATTAGCTCATTTGCAGATAAAGTACAGGTACTTGACAAAGGCATCAGTAGGGCAGAATTTCATTGAGAAATAATTGCAGGTAAAGGTCAGAGTTATGTATCCTGGGTTATTGCTTTTGTGTAGCCCACTGTTAACTCAACTCATCAAATGGTTTTGACCTGTCTTGTACATGAGTACTTAAGCAGAACATCAAATAGCTTTGACTAGTATTCACTTGTTAAGGGAATTGAATAATAAATTGAAGGAAAAAAAAAAAAAAACACCCGAATAAAGTACTTGCTGTCTCTCTCATCTCAAATATAAGGGAAAAGGGTAATTGGTTCATTCAATCTAGTTCTTGTTTTATTTATGTATTGTATGTGGGGGGGGGGAGAAATTGCCTGAAGCGGTGTGGAAGATGAAAACTGACATTGATAGTTGTTCTCTGAAGTCAACACACATGATAGCATGTCCATACCACACTCACATACATGAGCACATACACACATACATAAAGGATTAAAAGATATTAGTTGCTACAGTATAACAAAATGTAGCAAGTCTATAGCAATAGTTATGCCATGTTTTTAAAAAAATAACAAAAGCTATTAAAATTCTGCTCAAGTATTTCATATATGAATTATTTCAACATATTTGATTCATGCCCACATCTGTAGAATGTTATAAAAGGGGCTGGAGATATGGTTGAGCAGCTATAAGCACTTGCTATTCCTCTAACTGAGCAGTGGTCCTCACACAAGGCCAACCTTGGAAATGATTTCAGATTCTATGTATCAGACAAATCAGGAGAATGTAGCAATAGGTGTGACATGAGCTATGCTTGTCTCGATACCTGTGCAAAGTTGGTCTTCTGTCTGCCCTTTCAGATCAATTCAAACTGTAATATCAGCCATACTGTTAGCAACACCCATGCTCTCTGAGACTGCTGTTTGTGCCCAGAACCGTTTGGATGTGTGGCTCGTACAGTTGCAGATACCTCTATGCTTCATCTCACTTCCCCAGCATCTCTCCTATTCTGTAAAATCCCAAAGGACAGCCCGTGTCCCAGTGTTCTCACTCAGAGCCTACTCCATCCCCTGGAACACAAATGGTGATCAATACTTGCTTAGTGAGTAATGTGGACAAGTGTGGTAGTTACAGAATATAAAGCAAAAGTTGGATCTACATGAAAGCATCACTCAAAATCAAAGGGCCAGAGGCTCTGCCTTTCTATGCTCTAGGATCTTTGTTTTAGCAACTAGTAATTTTAAAGGAAATTATTCTACTCCATTCTGAGCAGTTAAAACTAAAAGATGATAGTAATAAAATTTAATATCAATTAGAAATAGAGAAGATATACAAAGTTTTGAGGGACAAGAATCCTGAACTTAGCTTTGCTACTAACCAGCTTTTAGATTCATACAGAAAGATTGGAGCTGGGAAGATGGTCTAGTGGGTGATCTGTGCTGTGGTAGCATGTGGACTCTACATATTCCTGGCATTTACATAATAATCAGGTGTCTGCATCTGTAACCCCAGCCTGCAGTAGAAACAAACAGATCTCTGGGACTTTCTGACCATCTAGCCTACCTGAAACAGTAAGTATGAGGCTTTAATGAGAGATCTGGTCTCAAAATAATATCCAGGGCTTAAGGAAGACATCTGACATCAACTTATGGTCTCTGCAGGTATACCACAGGCAAGTTTACATGTGAATATACCACACACACACACACACACACACACACACACATACACACAACTTATATAAGTGTTTAATTGCCCCAAGACTTTATTTTTGTATCATAAACTAAGCAATTTAATTAAATCCAGGCTCTAAAATGTTGTCATTCTTTAACTAATAGCTACATATTAGACTACAGACATATACAAGGAAACTAGCTAAGACGTACCAGATCCCCAAACTTCTTGCTAACACAGTGCACACAGTTTAAAATGTTCCTCTTTTCTGGATTTCTACAGCAGGCAGACTGTAGACTATTTTTTCTCACTCCTCTCTTGGGTACTCTTTTCCTAGAACACTAGTTTGGCCTTGGTATTATCCTGTTACAAACTCTCCTAGAGATTTCCATTGATCTCACTACCAGTTCGCTCCAAAGTCTTTAACACAATCCTATGCCCCCTGTATTCTCAGTTCTGGGAGATATTTTAAAGCTGAACTCTTTTTGCTGACCCTCATCTTTTCTTAGATTTGTATCCTGTCTGTTAACCTATATAATTTGGTGGTCCTTAGAACAAACTCCATTAGGTATCTTAAAATGACCTCTGTCATTTAATATTCAATAAATGTAATGACATATAGCAAAATTCCTTAGATGCAAGAAACATTCAATTATTAATGACTAAATACATGCTAAATGGTTCAAAGGTCTGTAGATATGACAGTGGTTATTCTGCATCCGATTTTGGACCACAGCAACTGTGTAAAGTTAAATGGCCATGATATACTACCCATAAACCCAGGTTTTGATGGTGGAGATAGGATGCCTACAGTAAGGTGGCTAGCAGGACTAAGCATACCTGTAAGTGCTGGATTTATTAAGAGAGCCTGCCTCTTAATAAAAGTGGAAGAACAGTAAAGGATAATTCCTAACATAAATCTTTGGTTTCTATGTGTTTCTCTCTCTCTCTCTCTCTCTCTCTCTCTCTTTCTCTCCATACACCCTTACACACGAAATAAATTGAAAAACAAAAGAAAAAGAGTCAAGCCAGAGCAGAGCATTTTTTTCTTTCTCTTTGAAGGAGTACAGTAATTCCTTTTTTTTTTTTTCCACCATGCATGCCATCACCTTGGTTTATAAAATGGTTCACAACACAGGCTACCTATTGCACTGAAGAAAAATTGAAGCTAGGGAAGCACTAATTGCCAAGACTGCTGAAGGAAAACAAATACTCTTCTGTAACTATGCACCGGTTACTCTCCAAAATGCAAAGCCAGGCTAACTAGCGAGACAGCTGCAACACGCACAATGATATAATGTGTTTGCCGATCTGCAAAATTGTTTGAAAGTTGCTGCTTCAACAGCTGGTATCTGGAAAGTGTAAGCATCGTTCGGGCTAGTTAAAATTACAGAGAGCCAGAATGTTTACTGTGCACACAGAAAGGAGATTCAAATGTTGAAGCTACAGCACTTTTCAAAGTCTGGAACAGTCAACTGAATGCTTGTTGGCTGCTTCAAGCACAACAAACTGTCATATTCGATTGGTCCCATACTGTTTCTCATTCCACACGTCTTATGATCATATCTTTGAAGTTTGTTAAGGAAATTATTCTTGTCCTCAACACTAAACGATGAAGACAATTTAAATACAAAATACAAATCTGTCAGAGAGACAGCACCTTCACTCCTGTTAAGATCATCGGTTCTTTGACAAACCATGGACTGAGAATGAACAAAGAACACAAACATGCCTAGCAATGATAGTGCAATTTCACATGGTTAAGCATTTAAAATGTAAATAGAAAAGCAATTGTTCCTAATACTCTAGAAAAATGAATAACTATAGCCTCTTGCTACTAGATACTATGAAAGAGAAGGATGAGCTTTGCTGACTAGGGCCATAACCTGGATGCCCCAACCTATCTCCTACCACAGCTACTGCTCTGGCTTCACTGTGATGCCTCAATTTCCCACAGTAATCATTTATTTGGGATGCGTACCTATGTACACATGCATGTGTACATGCACACACCTATTTGAATATCATTTCTTAGTTACAGTCTATCTGGGGTTTTGGAAGTCTCTCAGTGATATCTGACACGCCAAGTTGACAGGAGAAACATCTTTGAGATCTGCCCACTGAGCCAACTCCTAAGGTTGGTGTAGGCATATAGGCCAACAAATATGGCCTTATTTTACAAGATGGAAAGATTTGCCTTAAACATTGCCAAATGGTTTGTCTAATCATGCTCTTAGAGCTTTGGGAGTGGGGCTGTTATTAATTGTTTCTCTCACATAAATCTACAATTAGAGCTCTGCTTGGAGACTTCTTTTTTAGAGAATGTTCCAACAATGTGAAAAATCTGTTCAAAACATTGATTTAAGGTGTTATATAGTTAAGGAAAACTAAATGTGATTTTCCCATGACATCTACTGTATGACCTCATGCTAACATATGTGTCCTCCACCTGGCACATTTGTTCAGAAGCCTTGTAATCTGATGTAGAGAATATCACTTCTTTATCCTCATATTATCCTAAGAAAATGTGTATGCATTTGTATAATATCTGTATGCATATGAAAATTTTAGCCTGTGAGAAGCTTCCTGGGAGTGGAAAGCCATTTCTCCGCTCTGAAAAAAAAAATGGTTTCTATTGCCTCCTTTTGGATTCTGGTTATTCATAAATGTCTCCCTGTTCTTCAGTGGGAAAATGTGCTTTGCCTTATTGGAGCCAGGAGATTGTCCTTGTTGTGATAAAGTATCCTGAAATAATTATGCTAAAGAGAGAGTTTACTGTAGCTCATAATTGCATGTTCCAGTCCATCATTGCAAGGAAGTCAAGGCAGGAATTTAAAGCAGTTGGTAATATCACAGTGAAGTCAAGAGTACAGAGAAATGAATGTATGTATACTTACTTCTGCTTTGCTCCAAATCTGTACTTACACTTGATACTCATCCATAATCCCTTGCCTAAGGAATGGTGCTATCCACAGTGGGTTAACTCTCCCCCACAAATTATTGTATAATCAAGATAACCCCCCACAGACAGACTGAGAGACCAAACTGATCAAGACAATAATTCACCTAGGCTTTCTTCCCAGCTGATTATACATTGTGTCAAAATGACAAAACTATCACAGAGATTAATTTGAACCTTTTCCATTTTCTCCTGTGATCTGCTTTACCTTCAAGACAGTTCTTTCTACAGTCAGAGTGAGAGATCAGGCATTCATTTTTCAAGAGCACTTCTTTTAACCTCAAAATACCCATCTGTAAAGTGAGAGTCACAACACAAACTGTGGGGCTAAATGTTGATTATAATATTCACTGTGAAATCCAAGCAGTTTCAAAAGGCACAATAGATATTATGGTTGTGATTCAGTGGTAGAGTGCTTGCCTGACATAGGTAAAGGTCATGGGTTCAAGACCAAGCACAGAAAAGAAACAAAAAAGTCAAATGCACTTGAATCAGGTGAGGATCCACTTCTTCACGTTATTCTTTGACCTCCAGTCACAAATATATAAAGCAAAACAGTAAGTCACAATAAGTGACTTTATATTTCTGTTACCATTACAAAATAAACCTATATGACAGTTCTACCTAGAAACAGCTATATCTCCAAGAGTCTGAGTACTTAGCTTTATATACCTTTGCATGCTGAACAGCTAGTGCTTGACTCTTGTTGAGAGAGCCACTTCCCTGGAGGCAAGTAGATTATTTCTTTTCTATTTGTGCTGTCAGACTAACCCAAGGGAGGAGTCACCTTGAGTTCAGAGGTTATGAGCTCACACACTGCTTTATATTGTAGAAGAAACAAGTAGATGTAGTATAACGGATTTTTTTAACTATAGAAGATAATTTCACTAATTAGTGAAATTTACTCTTTTTTTGACAGGTAGGCTGAAAGTAGGCTAGATCAGGCAGTGAAAGAAAATTTACAACCCAGAGGAAGAAGTCTCTTTTGTTTAAAGCGACCTTCTCTTGAGTTCTGTTACTTCAGTGATACCCCATGAAGTGTCAGGATTTCTCTATGATGTTAATCTTAACATAAAGACTTATTCTTAAATATGAGTTATTTTATTCTTATAACTATGTAAATATCCATGATCAGAAAAAAACCATTATATGCCCAGGAAGTGCTTTGATTAATAAAGAAGGTGAAAAATACTAACAGATAAAATATAATATTAAGCATAAAGTATTTTTATAGATATAGAAGTTCATGAAAGAGATTCTTTATAGATAAAGAGATTCATGAAAGGCCAAAGGCAAAACGATATCTTCTAATGTCTTCTGGTAGGAGACTCTGTGAGCATGCCTGTGTGTGTGTTTTATTATTTCCATAACAGCAATACATTTATTAAGATTTATTTTGAATTGTGTGTGTGTGTGTGTGTGTGTGTGTGTGTGTGTAAAAGTATGTGCTTGAGACTGCAGGTATTTACAGAGTTTGTAGGAAGTTGTTAGATTCTCTGACGCTGGTTCTGAAGCTGGTGGTATGGTAAGTTGTGAGATCCCTAGTACTGATGCTGGAAACTGAACTTAGGTTCTCTACAGTAGTAACATGTGGCACTCTACATCCACATCCAGAGCAGTATACTTAATGCACCAGATAATAGGAAGTAGATAATGATGGAAATTGGGGATCGTACTATGCTCAACTATGGTCATTTTTAGAACTCAGCATCTCCGTCTTCCAACAATTCTCAATAGAAGAATGTAAATTAAAAACAAAAAACATGGTTTAAGACCTATCCATCCTTTCACAAAATATGAATCTGATCACTGTGGTTAAAAGAGTGCTCCTGTTGTCACATGACCAGGTCACCAGGACATTCCTTTCTATGTCCTTTTTCCACTTTGATGGTCAATCTCTTCTTTAGAAAGCCATTTCTAAACTTAATTTGGCCACTGTGTTACTTTTGTTTCCTATTGCAGTGATAAGGCATGATTAAAGTAATTTAATGACAAAGGGGATCCTTTGACTAAAAACTCTAGATATAGTCCATTATATGAAGGGACTCAAGGCTACCAGATCTTAGAAGCAGCAGCAAGCTTTACCATTAACCTAAATTAATGGATGTATGTTCATGTTTAGCTTTTTCTCTCCTTTTTTATTAAGTCCAGGGTACCACCCTCATTCAACTGGTTTTCCCATTAATTTAGGTGGGTCTTTTCACCTCAATTAACTCAATTGAGAAAAACCCCCTACAGATGTGTATACACGTTAACATACTATAGATAGATCCTCACTGAGATTCCTATTCCAAGTGACTCTAGGTTTTGTCAATTTTATGATTAAATTACATATCACAGCCACATATTGGCCTTTACTTCTTTCCAAATATAAGCTTTGACTCCCAAAGTTTTTTTTTTTTCTTTTCTGACTAACACTTTAAGAAAAGAGATCTCTGGGGCTGGAGAGATAGCTCAGCAATTAACTGCCCTTCCAGAGGTCCTGAGTTCAATTCCCAGCAACCACATGGTGGTTCACAACTGTCTGTAATGAGATTTGATATATTTGATGCCCTCTTCTGGTGTGTCTGGAGAGAGAGAGAGAGAGAGAGAGAGAGAGAGAGAGAGAGAGAGAGAGATTGTTCATTTGTGTTTGATAAAAGAGGGGAAAGCCTCCTATCCAGTGTAGCCATCAGAAGCCATTCCTACTGACTACCTCAACTTAATCTTGCTAAAATTTGACAAAGTAAAAATTTTACTAACTTAGCTATACCAGCCTACTAGATAGTTTTATGTTAACTTGACACAAACTAAAGTCACCTGAGAGAAGGGAACCTCAATTTAAAAATTGTCTCTATAAGGTTAGGCTGTAGGCAAGCCTTCAGGACATTTTCTAAGTTAGATTGAATAGGGAAGGCCCAGCAAGGTGGTACCATCCCTGGGCTGGTGATCCTGCATTCTATAAGAAAGCAGGCTGAGCAAGCCATAAGGAATAAGCCAGTAAGCAGCATCCTCCCATGGACTTTACATCAGCTTCTGACTCCAGGTTCCTGCCCTGTTTGAGTTTCTGTTATGACTTATGAACAGTGAGATATGAAAATGTAAGCTGAATAAACTCTATCTTCCCTAACTCGACTTTTGTTCATAGTGTTTCCTCACAGAAACAGAAACCAAAACTGAGACACCAACTATATTCCAAGTATTTCTTAGTCTCATATCTATATTGGACAGACACAATGCATTTTCTCAGCATACAGTTATATTAAATTAATGATACTTTATAGTTTGAAAAAATGTTGCTCTGAATGAAGGAAGAAAAAAACAAAGAAGAATATAAAGAATTCAATTTAGACCCTAATTGTGGTATGCTCCAAGACAATATGACTGTCTTTGATACAGACTTTCTAAAAAAAGAGTAGACAAATAATTCGGTTGCAAGTAGACTAAAGCCAAGTAATTATATAAGTCTTAATATGAGCTGAATTGATTAACTTAAATTCCAAAGGCTTTTAATCAGAAATATTTAAAGGAAACCAATCCACTGAGCAATGGTTTCTCCATGTATTTTTGTGATAAATGAGGGAAAGTTTTCCTTGAGATATTTGGTCATAGAAAACTGCTTAATTTATACTCGACAACCTTTATTTTTAAAACTTTTAACAAATATTGAAAGTGTATCTTTTTTTAATTTAAATTCTCTCTCTCTCTCTCTCTCTCTCTCTCTCTCTCTGTGTGTGTGTGTGTGTTTGTATGTGTGTATACACCAGAAGATATTGACAGATCCCCTATAGATGGAGTTGTAGGTAGATCTGTGGTGCCTGAATCTGAACTCTTGTTCCCTTGAAGAGCAGCAAGTGCTCTTAACCAGTGAGCTATACCTCCACTCACTTTGGCTGATTTTAATCAAATGTAAAATCATCTTCATAGTTAGCATCTCAAGAATGTGTTAAATTTGGATACCTTCTTGTTCTTAAATTCCTGGTCCTAGGACACACTGGCCTGAAAGAACCGAAGATACTCTAAAGAGTCACTCACTGTGCACCTCAATTTGACTATTGGATTCTTGATCAATAGAGCTCAATAAGTGAAAATTTCTCCCAGAAATCTCAAGTGAGGAGGAAGAAAAAGCTGAATTTGGCACTAGCCAGAGAGGGAGCTTGTCTCCTGGAGAGAGATTGCACAGTTCTGACAAGTTATCAGATCATCCTGCAGGAGATACTGGAGCCCAGAAAACAATGGGTTAGTAGTGAGCAGGACCACACCTTGACAGGGACTGCTTAGATATGCATGGCCCTGGTCCTTTATTTAGATTTTCATCTCTGTTCAGAACACCAAAGATAGATTCAAGTCGGGAAGTCACTGGATCTCTTTTGGATCTCTTGTCCCACTTCCCAATTTTGCCACATTGAATAAATATCTTGTACCAGTTTGACTCTTCCAATTGGCTTTCTGAAGGAGAGGTGATCAAATCTAGATGATTGGGGTATACACTGGGACACAAAGTTTTTCTTTAATATTTTATTTCTTTTGTAAACACATTTTGCAGTTTACCTTGATTTGCTAATTTCATGCATGTATATAATGTTTCTGTGGTGTTCTAACCCTCTATTCCCTTTGTCCACCTTCCTCCCTCTCTTGCCTGTTGAACTTTCTGTCTTAGAAATAGGATCCTCTCTCCTATACTTCATGTTTTGTTTTACTGTGAAGCCATGAGTTTAAGCAGGGTAGTTTGTATGAAAAGTAGTGAGTTTATTCACTAGAGCTTTGACAATGTTTCTTAGTGCAAAATCTCCTGATGAGGAAGCAGACTTCAATATCCAAAAGCACAGCTCTGAAAGCATCTCAGCCTTCCTTGTATACCTACTGCCCTGTGGATGGAAAGGGAGGGATTGGCCACAAGTGGTAGATAGAGGATGGGTCAATTGATGTTTTTCTACAAAATCATTTGTACAAAACTTGAGGGTAGCATGTGCTTTAGAACAAAGATGTACTACTTTCCAAGGAACTTTTCTGGTTTCTTTCTTTCTTACTTTGTTTCCAGGCCAATTACAAGATCCTTCTTTATGTCTTTGTCAGCTGGAAAGTGGTATGAAAACCTGAACATCTTTCTTTCAAAGAAAACAGACAAATAGTTCTGTAATTTAAAGCAAATGTGTTTGGGAAAGGATTTACCAATAAAACAATTTCAAGGTGTCTTCCCTCACCCCATCATCTTTTTTATTTTTAGCACTTAAGGTCTCACATATTTTCTTTGTTAAAAAGTATTTTACTTTTTTGATATTTTTCATATAATATTTATTCATTCATGCCAATGAGTTTGTGAGGGGCTAGAGGGTAAATTAGGGGTCTCAGGAATTGAACACTGGTAGTTTAGATTCATAGTAAGCATCTTCAGTTGCTGAGCCATCTCACAGCTCAAGTTCCTCATTAAAAATGTTTAACAAAATCATTAAATTGATACAACTTACTAGGCTATTTCATAAGAATGCACCATAGTCAGTGCGCGCAAACACTGCATACTATTTCATCAACTTTCTTCAAAATTCTACTATTACTGCATGGTATAAGTGCTCCAAATGTATTCTTTTATCATTTTGAAAAGTAATCATTTAGACTCTTAATACTGTTAAGAGGGAAATCTAAAATGGGAACCTGATAGTGTTATGACTCGAGAACCAAGAAAACTCCTCTTGTTTCCAAATATTAATGTTCACTTTCTTCCTTTCCTAATGAAGAATTAGCATGTCCACTTCCTCACTATTAGAGAAATTTCTTGGGGACTGAGCTCTGAACTGCTTATGAAAATGGAAATATATTCATTCAAACAGCAATACTTTAACTTAAATTTATATAAAACATATTCTGTCTCATTATGTGGAAAGACTCAATAGAAAAGCATAAAGATTCATGAACTCTCATGACCATGAGGAAGCAAGAAAGGTCAAGAGGTTGAGATGTACTCTAGAGTGTAGTTCTAATGAGAACAAGAGGCAGAAACTGGTCAAGTAGAGCAAGAGCCCCAAAGCAGTGGTCCTAAGGCTGTCCTTGATGGAGGCTAGCAATGAGAACTCTGGTTCCTGTTCCTTTGTTGCCTCTTAAACCTCTGTCTAATTATTGTGTCAGTCTATATGACTGAAACTCAGGGGAGACACATGGACACCTGGTTGGGCAACCTGGGCCAAGCAGCTTTCTCCCTCCCATACATCACTAATTTTTCTGCCGTAAGTCTAGTAAAATCCTCATACACTAGCAGCTGGATGGTACCCTAGTTCCTGGGACCCCATAGGAGCTCTGCTCTCTGCCTGTCTCTGTTTCTCTGTCTCTCTATTTCTCTGTCTTTCTTTCTGTCTCTGTGTCTCTCTCTGCCTCTCTGTCTGCCTGTATGTCTCTCTCTCACCCATGAATCTATAATAAAGCACTCTCTGAATCTCACTCTCTCTATTTTATTCTTTGGATTCATGAAACAAGTACCCCCCAAACTCTACAGCTCAGAATGGTTTTAATAGCTGTGGAATTTTCCAGGACTCCAGCTCCCCAAGAAGAAAAGCACTCTGTCATTCTCAAAAGCACTTCAATATAACCATATCAGTTCTAGAAAAGCGGTAAGACACTACATGGAAAATTACTACTAAGCACAGAAACAAGCACAGAAATAGGTTAGCAGAGCAGAGTCTCACTTATAAACTTCTCCAGGATTCTGCTTGGTTCAGGAAACAATATTCATATAAAGGCCTATCCTCCCTAATAAATAATTCATTTCCACCAAACACACCAAAGAATATGCCAGAGTTGTTTTCTGAATGAGTCTCTTTGTTGTTACTTAATCAACCTTCATTTTAAATCTGCATATATAAAAGATTAAATGTGAGGTGCCTAATGACTTTGGGGGAAAAAAATTACTGAATGCTTAATCTCACCACAGGGCTTCTTGTACACTTATGAGAAAAATTCAAGAATTACAGCAGAGATTGGCAGTGGTGAGAGTTATTTGAAAGCCAGGCTTCTATACAACAAATGCTCTCTCTCAAAGCCTGCATTCTTCAGAAGCAGCACTGCTCAGAGTGGAAAAGATGCCCAAACAAACCATCTGTCAGGGAAGATAGAGTTCAGCTGGAGAAGCCAGTTTGCTTTGCTGCAATCTTAAACATCCTTGCTTCAGACTAATGAACTGGGATGGAGACAACAAAAAGAACTCTGCTTCCCCATGCAGCAACTTCTGCCCCATGGAGGTCTGAGGAAGAGGTTGGGTGTTTTGTTCTATCACTCTCACTCTCATTCTCCAGCCTCTCTTACCAACAGAGCTCATGTGCAGACATGGCTGGCTTTCTAAATGATCCAAACTCAGCTAAGAGTGCTCTTACCTATGGAGCTGTCTTCTCAGCCCCTCTATTTTGTTTTTAAAACCCCAATATTATGACTGGGTTTCATCGCTCCAATTATCAGGCTGACGTTTTCATGTATTATTTGACAGGTACCTAAACTCAGATCCATATGTGTAAATTATGCCTTAGGAAATCCAGATATTTTTAACCAGCCCATAAAGACAGGAATGAGATGCCAATCACAGCATGGTGACTATCTTATCTATCTATTCATTGTACATGCAGAATGTAAGGAGTACAGTATTGTAGACTGAAAGACAGTAGAGACAAGAGGAGGTGGAACTGTCAGTTTTGAGATAAAGGGCTGCTGAAGCCATGCCCATATGTATTAGCCTCTTTTTACTGTAGAGAAATTACAAGCCCTTTACTGAGAGTCTGTCTGTGAATTTCTAAATGTTTAACATAATACTTGGATTCCTGGATTTCAGAAGGATGGCAGGTGTCATTCTTGTGTGCCAAGGAAGTTTATAGGTCTAGGTTACCAAACTGAGACATCATAAAGCTACAGGTACCAGGCAGCTGGGCATCCTCTTTTCATATAATGGGTACAACTGAAATAAATGTGCCCCTCTTTGGCTGTATTCTTAGAGGGGTTCATACTTTCTCAGGAAATCTCTCCCCTCTCTTTGGCAACTAAGAATCAGAGACTACATTTATGTCTGTCTACATAAAATCTCTCCTTTCTTCTGAGACTTATACAAAGTGATGCCCTACTCTGATTTCCAGAATATCACCAGAGACCAAATATGCTGTCTGACTATCTGTGGCATTGGTATTTAAACTCCCAACAGGGATTGTTGTGATATCCTTCTGCCTGTCTGTGGTATTAACAATTCTCCCACTAAGTTTCCTACATAAAGGACAACTCAAACTCAACCCAGTGTTCCCCTTGAATATCAGCCCCCAAAACTTCCAAACAGAGAAGGAGAATTAAATGAACAAAGATAAAAGCCCTAAGCAGATTGCAATATTTCTTTCAGTATAATTCAGGATATAAGGATGGTATCAGAATGGGGAACACTCTAAGTCTCCCTGTGGTTAACGTATTCTTCAAGTTATTTGTTACTTAACACCCTAGAAATTCAAAAGGGAAGTACACAAAGGTTGGATTCTTTAGTGCAGAAAGTTAAAAGAAGATTCAGAAGACAAATTAATAGTTACCTTTAATAGTTTATGTACTTAGCTCATAAAAGCCAGTGCATTACATACAAAAGGGTTCACAGAATTGTCTGCAACTAAAATTCTCATAGCTAAAGTGAAACCTACATTAGAATGGATCATAGATCTCAACTAGAAAATAGGTACATACATACATGAACATGGAAGAGACAAATTTCAAGGAACAACTGTGAAGATTCCTGTGAATCTCAGGCTAGATAGAGGAGACAGCAGGTAATGGTGCTTGCTGCCAAACCTGAGCACCTGAGTTTGTTCTCCTGGACCGATGTGATGAAAAAAGAGAACCAACTCTTAAGAGTTGTCTTCTGACTTCTACAGGAACCCATGGGACATACATCTCTCTCTCTCTCTCTCTCTCTCTCTCTCTCTCTCTCTCTCTCTCACACACACACACACACACACACACACACACACACACACACACACACAGGAAAAACCCCAGAGCATGATGGCAGAGGATGCTGTCATCTCAGCACTGAGGAGATAAAGATAGAAAGATTCCTGCAATACATTGACTAGTCAGTCTAGTCAGAGGAGAAGTGACAGGTTCCTTGAGAGAAGCTATCTCAAAACACTAGATGGATGGTGATACAGAAAGAAATCAGCCTATTGCCTTCATATGCATGCACACACATACACATATAATAACACATACATATATACATATGCTTACCCTACCTAAAGGGAGAAGGTGATGAGGGGGGAGAGAGAAAAGAGGTGAAGGAGTTGAGTTTAGGGAGATGACATTGTTGAGTCTTATAGATCTTAAACATTTCAAAAGAATCCTGTTTTGTATAGCTTTCTTTTTCTGCATATGACGAAGGACAATTGAGGATATCAAACTGAGGGCTTCATTTGTACCATTACCTAATCTGTTAGTACTGACAAATAGATTTTAATTAGTATTGGTGCAATTTTATGGATCATTTCCAGGAGAGCAGGATTGAGGGGACCACAGCAGTGTGCTGAGAATGTTCAGTGAGTGAGGAGCTCACACATTGCTAAGGCAGTGCCCCAAATCACTCAGCAAATTTCAGGAAGTGTTTCACAGGAGAAAATGCACTTTGTAAAGCCAGAGGGGCTGTTGACATGGCTTAATGGGTAAAGGAGCTTGTCATCAAGTTTGATGTTCTGAGTTCAATCCCTGCGATCCATATGGTGGAAGAGAAGAGCAGACTCCTCTGGGAGTTGTCCTCTGACCTCCACAACCATTCCTTGGAATATGTGTTTGTCCTCACCACTCTCCAGATAGATAGATAGATAGATAGATAGATAGATAGATAGATAGATAGACAGACAGATAGATAAATGTTTTAAAGTCATAGAAAATTATTATTACTTATTGTGCTCATAGGTCCACTATAAATTATTGTAATTATTCTGCAAGTGGTGGTGCAAAGGCTCATAATAAGACTTAGCCTACACAAAGCAATTACCTATTCTAATTCTAGTTCACATCAACTTAAAATATAGTCTTTTCATCATCTTTAGTATACTTCTAAGCCTCAGTATCTTGCTACGTTGCCAAATAAAAGACAGAGTGTCTGGACTATGCCAACAGTCAACTATTTTCCTTTTGGTATATGTTTGTATGTGTATGTGCATGTGTGCTAGTGGATGCATTAGTCTCTCTGTGTGTCTCTCTCTCTGTCTCTATATCTCTCTCTCTGTCTCTCTGCCTGTCTCTCTGTCTCTATATCTGTTTATGTCCCTCTGTCTCTCTGACTCTGTCTGTCTTTGTCTCTGTCTCTGTCTCTGTCTCTCTCTCTTTCTCTCTCTCTCTCTCTCTCTCTCTGTCTGTCTGTCTCTCTCTCTCTTTCTCTCTGTGTGTGTGTGTAGGGGGCATGCCCACACACGCATGAAGACCAGAGGTAGACTTTGGATGTTCCTCTCTGTCATGTCCCACGGTATGCTGATAGGTAGAATCTCACCCTGAACCTGGAGCTCAACTGTGTTGACCAACTGGCCAGCAATCCTTGAGATCCTATCTCTGCACTCCACCACTGGAACTATGAACATGCACATCACACCCAGCTTCTGTGTGGTGCAGATGATATAAAGTCAGGCCTTTGTATTTGCACACCAAGCACTTTACCATCTAAACTATCTTCCTTGTCCTCTAGTAATCAACCTTTACAGCCAAGAGTTGCCAATATTCCAACTTCCAAACACCCAGACAAATCAAATCATCCTTTGGGTTTCAATGTAGGCTCTATGTACAGTGAGAATATTAGATGTCATTGTCTAAAGAGAGCCAATAAGGTACTGAACTTAAGGATGTAAATTCTTAGTTGCATTCTAGTGTTGAAATTAGTGATACTGGATGTGGGGAGTACTCAGTAGAAAAAGAAATTGCCATTCAAGGATAAAATCAGAGTTCCTATCCTCAGATCCCAGTAAGAACTGTGAAGGAATAACAACCACCCGTAATCCCGGTCCTCCAGAAGAGAAGCCAGGTGATCCTTTTAGCAGGATGACTAAGATAACTAGCTGGATTATGGGAGTGTGGCTTTTTTATTAAGGCCATGTCTCAATAAATGAAATGGAGATGAATCACAAAAGACATCAACATCAACATCTGATTTCCAAAGCATATGTGAGCATGCACCTACACACAACTGTTCCCATTCACATGCAAATATGCATACAAGAGATGCCCACCATACACTGTATTTCCTTTGTCCAAATAGTTTATATTGACTGAAATATAGCAGCAGTATGTCACTTAATTGTGGTTGCTCATTTCTTATGTAAAATTCTTTTAATAATTGTTCAAATTATTCTATGAGTCTATCCCTCAATTCATTCTAACCTTCTCCCTACATAATTTTTATGTGCCAATAATCTTTACTTCACAACAGCTAGGCTATGCTTTATTCATTGATTTTCAAGAAGTGATATGGCTCTGAGAATAAGAAATGCTTCCCTTTTCTGCTCTACCTGGTTAGCATCAGCTTGGGAATTCAGTTACCCTTGTGCTTCAGCCACACTGTGATTGGCCTCCAAACATGCCTGTAGTAACCAGCTTCGGGCCAGTCTGATTGAACACTACAGCCCACTTTCACATGTGGGGTGGTGGACTATGACAGGCAGCCCAGCCCCTGTTAAAACCCAGGGCGACTAGCCCTGCAAGGGACCAGAAGGCATTATGCCAACGTTCGGGGAGGGAGGGGGAAGAGGGCTTGGCTCCTGTCAAGTAGCTACAACCCAACAGCCCCCTGTAGAGAGGTCTGTCAAGTAGGAGCAGCACACCAAGGCTTCCCACATGCAGATAAAGTATCTCTAAACTTTCAAACCAAGCCAATCGGAAGTACCTGTTGTCAGACCCCTGACCCATCTCAAACTGCATATTAGACCATCCCAAACTGTATATTAAAGATCCCATCCAGAAGGAATAAAGGTGTGAGAACTACTCTGTCATCTGAGAGCTTCTGTCATAAGAGCTGTAATGCTGCTGCTTGGTAAGAGGTCTGCTCTCCCAAAACACCACCAGAAGCTTCTAGCACTCCTCGCCAGCTAGTTGGCCTCTTGTGGGCTCAGCCCAGACAGACTCAGTTCAGGGCCAGGGCCGCAGGTACAGTGTCTTGGAGAAACCAAGGCAGCAACTGCAAAGGTAACTCCTGTCCCTGCTTGAGTTCTCCCCCTTTTGTCTGAACCCACACACTTGACCGGGCTAGAGATCTCTGTGGAAAGCCTCCAGCACACAGGCCCACATTCACATATAGTAACATTTGTGAAAGCTGTGAATTTATAGGCCTGCAAATATTCATCAGTGCTTTACAACACAACCAAAAGCCTTTGCCCCGTTTTATTTATACTGACAACAAATGCTAATAAAAAAAATTTATAAAGGTGTCTTCTTGTTGGTGAAGTGCTTACCTTCTTTTTTAAATATTTTTTTCTGTTTTCTGCTTTTAACTTGGCTTTTTAAAAATTTGGATATTTTATGTATTTATATTTCAAATGTTATCCCCTTTCCTGGTTTCCCCTCCAGAACCCCCCTATCTTATCCCCCTCCCCCTGCTTCTATGAGGATGCATCCACTCTCACCATACCATCATGGTGTTCCCCTACAATGGGGAATCAAGCCTTCACAAGACCTCCCCTCCCACTGATGTCAGACAAAGCCACCCTCTGCTACATATGTGGCTGGAGCCATGAGTCCTTCCATGTGTACTTTATAGTTGGTGGTTTAGTCCCTGGGAGCTCTGGGGGGTCTGGTTGGTTGATATTGTTGTTCTTCCTATGAGGTTGCAAACCCCTTCAGCTCCTTCAGTCCTTTCTCTAACTCCTCCATTGGGGACTCCATACTCAGTCCAATAGTTGGCTGTGAGTATCTGCCTCTGTATTTGTCAGGTTCTTACAGAGCCTCTCAGGAGACAGCTAAAACAGGTTCCTGTCAGCAAGCACTTCTTGGCAACAGCAATAGTGTCTGGGATTGGTATCTGTATATGAGATGGATCCTCAGGTGGGACAGTCTCTGGATGGCCTTTCCTTCAGTCTCTGCTCCACACAGTCTCTACTCCCTGTATTTCCTTTAGACAGGAGCCATTCTGGATTGCAAACTGGAGATGAGTGGGTGGTCACATCCTCCAACCTGGGGCCTTGCCTAACCTCTGGATATGGTCTCCATAGGTTCTCCCTCTCTTTGGTGGGCATTTTAGCTAATCTCATGTCTATTGGGTCCTGGGAGCATCTTCCTTTCCTGGCTTCTAGGACTTGTTGGTTGCTATCCCCATTTCCCCATCCTCCATTGCTACACACCTCTGTTCAAATTCCTGACCCTCTCTATATCATCCCCATCTCCTCGCATACCTGGTCCTGCCCCCCTTTTCCCCCTCTCCATCCTCTTTTCTTCCCACCCCTATCTTCTGTGAGTATTTTGTTCTGCCTTCTAAGAAGGACTGAAGCATCCACATTTTGGTCTTCCTTCTTCTTCAGCTTTATATGGTCTGTGAAATGTATCTTAAGTATTCCGAGCTTTTGGGCTAATAACTACTTATCAGTGAGTGTATGCCATGTATGTTCTTTTGTGACTGGGTTACCTCACTCAGGATGATATTTTCAAGTTCCATCCATTTGCCTAAGAATTTCATGAAGTCATTGTTTCTAATAGCTGAGTAGTACTCCATTGTGTAACTGTACCACATTTTCTGTATCCATTTCTCTGTTGAAGGACATCTGGGTTCTTTCTAGCTTCTGACTATTATAAATATGGCTGCTATGAACATAGTGGAGCATGTGTCTTTACTAAATGTTGGAGCATCTTCTGGGTATATGCCCAGGAGTGGTATAGCTGGGTCATTAGGTAGTACTATGTCCAATTTTCTGAGGAACCACCAGATTGATTTCCAGAATAGTTGTACCAGCTTGCAATCTGACCAACAATGGAGGAATGTTCCTCTTTCTCCACATCCTCACCAGCATCTGCTGTTACCTGAGTTTTTGATCTTAGCCATTTTGACTGGCATGAGGTGGAATCTGAGGGTTGTTTTGATTTGCATTTCCTTGATGACTAAGGATGTTGAACATTTCTTTAGGTGCTTCTCAGACATTCAAGTTTCTTCAGCTGAGAATTCTTTGTTTGCCTTACCAAAAAAAAAAAAAAAAAAAAAAAAATGACTTGACTTTGGGTCTACAGAAACCGTGTAAAGAAGCTGGGCATTATGCATAAAATGTGTATGAGCCCAGCTCTTCATGATGGACTGTGGAAAATGCAGGAATGCTTTAAGGTCCATAAACCAGTTAGTCTAAGTTTTGCTGATGTGAAAAAGTACTAGGCCAAAGAGAGATCCTAAAACAAACAAAAGGTGGAAAGTGACTGAAGAAATGATTTAGGCTTTCTTATGCCTTTCTTACCTAAGTCATATGTGTATTCATATGCCACACTAACACAGATTTTCCAGCTTCAGGGTCCAATTAGTCTGCTAAAATGTGTGCAAATATAGTTTTGAAATGTCAAGGTCAGTCTTAACTACTATAGATTTTTAAATTTGTAAATGGATTATAAAAATCTGCAAACATTTTGAATTCCCAAACCTAGAAACCTACATATTTTGGAAAGTTTTCATTACAAAAATATCTTTGTAATGATAATTTTAGAATACTTTTCATGATTAAGGATAAAAACTCAATGGTTATCTAGTGGGACACGATCAATATGCCAAGCCTGCCTAGGAGTTAAAGGATAGGTCCCAAAGCCAGGCAGATATTCTGCCTGAAACTGAAGATATTCTGATAAATATTGGACATCTGCAGGAAGAAGATTTTGCAGTGACCAGAGACATGTAAGTTGAACTCAAATTCTTTTGTTTCAGCTGAGTTGGTTCTTTTTTTAACATGTCAAATAAATTGGAAAACCATGAGAGAAATGGCTAGGAAAATAATGTGGGGCTTGATAGATCACTCACAATTCATAAATAAAATGAACATCTGCTTCCCAGAAAAATGACATTTGGATGAGACGTATGTTCTCCTCCATTCTGAAAACGCTTCAGATTGGCATGAGATATTGCTTCTGTGGACTCCTTTTAAGATGTGTCCTTTTCAGATGTGTCCTTTCTCTGGCATCCTCTTCCTTTAAATATGTAATTGCCATAGAAAATGCAGTTTTTCATCAAATTTAAAGCAATGACATAGACATAATGTACTGCGTATTGGGGTTAGAGTAATGGTAGAATATTCTAGCATGTGTTGAACCTGTGACAGTTGCTGTTGAGGTAGAGTGGTACATATGTTTTTCTGGCTATTAAAGGAAGGAGAATCACAAAGCAACACCAAGACAGGAAGTTAAGAATTCAGTCACAGCTGGGCTAGAGCAAGGCAGAGTGCTTTCTTAGCAAGTATTAAGCACAGTGTCTAGATACCAGCACTGCAGAAACTAGGCATTGTGTGAGGTTGCATTCCCAACTCTTCTGAGGTACAAAGATTATCACTTCAAGGACAGCCTCAGCTATATAATAGGCATGAGGCTAGCCTACAGTACATAAGACCAAGTTCTCTTAAAGTTTGTTCATTATTCTGTTTACTCCTGGGATCCTCTGTCTCTGTAGCCTCAAAGCTGGAATTTTTGTTGGATCAAAATACCTACTTGGCATCTATATGGGTTCTGGGGAGGTTGTTACAGCTTTCTTGCAAACTTGGCAAGCTCTATAACCACTGAGATATCTGCCCTGCTCCATGTCAGAGATATCTTACAAATTAACACCTGCAAATGTGAGATCTAAGCTGTGCATTCACATTGTATGTTGAAATCAACAACTGCACTTCAAATTGCCTCTAGAAATAAACTCACAATTTTAGTAGACATATGAGCAAAATAAACATCACTCCATAAGCAGAATATTTTCAGCCCATTGCTGTGAGCCTCAAGTGAGACAGATCATAGGGGAGCAAGGTCTCACGATGGAGTAAATTCATTATCATTGTAATGGTCAGGAAACAGGTACAGGTTATCTGTATTCACAGGCTTTTTCCTTTTACCCACCCAGGAATCAAAGTTGCCAATCCAATCAAATATTTCTTTCAAGGGTTGTCAGTAATGCAGTGCGGTGTTTTCTCTAAATGTGAATATAAGTAATGTGTAATTTTAACATCTTTCATGGCAAACAATAACAATATATCACAAAGGGGCAAAGACCACATCACCTTAGAGATATGTCTTTCTTGAAAGCCACACTGAATCAGAAGTAGATGCTTTTATAATGTGTCATGAGTGCAAAATGGGTTTTGAATTAGAGCCTCACATTCTCTAATTACTATTCTGCTTCTTCAACATACATTTGCCAAGTCTGCAAGGAGGATTAACATGCACCATGTATTCATAGTGTACCCTCACATCCCCACAGACATTAACCTCCTTCAAGGTAATCAGGGTTGGAAAAGTACACAGGAGGGAGCTGCCCTCCTGGGGCATAACCAGCAAGGCATCTTCCAAGATTAAGTTACAAGAAATGCTGTGTGATTTGTGCCGCATCCAATATATTGCCTTATACCAAGTGTCACACAGAAAAGTTCATTCTACTTCCATGCCATCACGATTCTCCAGGGGTTCCCAGCATGTTGTAAGGCAGCAGAAAAGAGGAGCTTGAAAAATCATTTTGTACTTCTTCTCTAGGCAGTGCATTACCCTGAAGTTCTCATTCATCAGATCAAAAAACCTTGGGGAAGCTCTTTAAAGGACAAAAGATTTATTTCACTTCGTTTCCATCGACTTCATTACAGGGTCAGCTGGCTCTACACCCTGAGTCATTGGGTGTACTGAGATCATCATGGTCACCAGGATACAAGATAGAAAATATTTCTCAACTCATGGTGGCCAAGATGTAAGAAAAGGCATACTCTTACTAGCTGGCTTTCTCCTTTGCTCCCCTTTGGTTCCACAAGGTCACCAGCCTGCAGGGCAGTTTCAGAGTTTGCCTCCTTTCACTCATCCTCCCTGGAGACATCTGTAGGTATACTCACAGGTGTTCTTTACTAATTTCGTAGTGTGTCTCAGTCTAATATGACAATCAACATTGGCTATCAGCAGCAACATGGAACAGTATAGGTTGGACTGGCAGAGAAGTCAGAGCCTATTCTGAAGCCAACTCTGCTAGAGTTCAAAAGAGCATACTTCTGCTTCTTTGTCCACTTGAGAAGGACAAAGGTATTTTTCTCACATGCAAATTCCCAAGTATCAATAACAACACTTCAAAAGGGACCAGCAAGAGGGCTCAAAGAATTGATACAATCACTGCCATGCTTGGCTAGCTGAGATCCACTCTGCGGTACCCACATGGCAGAGGAATACAGGCCTCCCCTTTGTGTAGTAGTGTATGAACCCCACCACACACACACACACACACACAAACACACACACACACACACACACACAAACACACTCACTCACACTCCAAAATAGGATGAGTAGAAGTTACTTTACTGGCAATATTTTTTCTTGATCTCAGAATATTATACACTGCATATAATACCAAAGTCCTGTGTTACTATATTTAAAAATCATTGAAAGAGTTTCTACATCTTATGTCATCATAAGATGTATGTATGCATACATACAAAGAGTTAATAGTAAGAGATCAATTTCCAACTTAAAATTTCATACTTAAAAGTATGTGAACTATGACAAAAGAAATTCTACAAGATAATATATATTCAAAGAAGAATATATTCTCATCTTAATGTCATCTCTTAGCCTTTTATATTTTGGGAGTGGTTTTAAGACATCATTTGGGTTGGCCTCATGT
Source organism: Rhynchomys soricoides (assembly GCA_019843965.1). Lineage (NCBI taxonomy): Eukaryota > Metazoa > Chordata > Mammalia > Rodentia > Muridae > Rhynchomys > Rhynchomys soricoides. Next base: position 4,607,584 of record JADRCH010000032.1, on the reverse strand, counting down.
TTTCTATCTCATCAAAGATGGCCTTGAACTTCTGCCTGCCTTCACCACAGTGCCTTCTCCTTCAGTGCTAGGATTGTAACTGTGTACTTTTAATCTTGGCTTATGTGGTAGTAGGCATCAAACCCCAAGCTTCATATATGCTGTGATAGGTTGAGTAGGAATGACCACTGTGCGTTAATACATTTGACTTTTGAATACTTGGTCCTCAGTTGGTGACACTGTTTGGAAGGGATTAGAAACTGTAAGCATGTCCCTGGGAGTATGCACTGAGGTTGCAAAAGAATCAGCCCAAGGCTCACTTGCTTACCTTCCCTCTAAAACCACCACCCTCCTCCCTGCCTTAGGACTGTAGATCACTATGTGAGTTCTAACATATTTCTGACTACATGTCTTTGCTCTACAATCACAGACCCTAATCTTCAAACAACATAAACACAATAAAATACTTTGTAAGTTTTTTTGGTCATGGTGTTTTGTCATAGCCTAATTTTGTAGAAAAGTAACCAAGATAGTAGAAAAACATTCTTATCAACTAAGCTATGTACTTAGCCCAATCTTTTATTCTTGGAAATTTTATGTATTTACATTTCAAATGTTATCCCTTTTCCTGGTTTTCCCTCTGGAACCCCCTTTCTCATTTCCCTCCCCCTGCTTCTACAATGGTGCTCCCCCACCCACCCACTGACTCCCAACTCACTACCATGGCCTTCCTCCATACTAGTTAATCAAGCCTTCACAGGACCAAGGGCTTCTCCTCCCATTGATGTCAGGCAATGCCACCCTTGCTACATGTGTGGCTGGAGGCATGGGTCCCTCCATGTGTACTCTTTGGTTGGTGGTTTAATCCCTGGGAGCTCTGGGGGGATCTGGTTGGTTGATATTGTTGTTCTTCCTATTGGGGCGCAAACCTCTTCAGCTCCTACAGTTCTTTCTGTAACTGCTCCATTGAGGTCCTTGTGCTCAGTCCAATGGTTGGCTGTGAGCATCCACTTCTGTATTTGTCAGGCTCTGGCAGAGCCTCTCAGGAGGCAGTTATAACAGGTGCCTTCCAGCGAGCACTTTTTGGCATCAGCATCAGCCCCCTTTTTATTAATGTATTTTGACTAAAAATCGTATATCATCCCTCTTAGATTAAAAAAATGCTAGCAAATAATATGTACCTCTATCTACCTGGAGTGTGTACAATGATACCAACATTATATACATATACACAAATATACATATCTTAGTATAATATAGTATACTATATTTTTAATAATTTTTAGACAAATGCATTTTATTTGTGAGGATATTCTATAAAATTATTCACAATGAATAATCTTAAGTACACTTCTTTTCATATTTGCTTCAACACTCATTTCAACAGTTTAGAAAATGTATTTCTAAAGTTGTGATTGGTACATTGAAGGGTAAAACTGCATTCAGTTTTACCAGATGCTGCCAAATTCCTCATCATTTTGGGTAATGTCATTTAGTATTTTGCTCATACCCAATGACACCTTGTGCATTTTAACAAATGTTTAGATTTTTGCCAATCCAAAAGTTGGTTGATGCTATTTCAGTGTGTTTTAAGTTTCTGTTTTTATTTTCATAAACAAATATGAAGATTTTCCTATATATGTAAGAAGCAGCTGACTGAGACAGACATAGATACTTGCACCCAACCAATGGACTGAAGTCCAGGACCCCTGTGGTTGAATTAGGGAAAGGGTGGAAGAAGCTGAGGAGGAGGAAGACCCCATAAGAAGACCAGCAGTCTCAACTAATTGGACACCTGAGATCTCTCAGACACTGAGCCACCATCCAGGTAACATACACCAGCTGGTCCAAGGCCCCTGACACATATACAGCAGAGGGCTGCCTGGTCTAGACTCAGTGGAAGAAGAAGTATCTAACCCTTAGAGACTTGAGGCCCTGGGGGTAGGGAGGCCTGGCAGGGGGTGGGAAGTTAGTGAAGGTGGAGTGGGGACATCCTCTTGGAGACAGTGGGGAAAAGAATAGGATGGGGAACTATGGGAGGGCAGACCATGAGGGGCTAACTTCTTGGCTGTAAAAATATAAAAGCTTAAGTAAAAAGAGAAGAAGAAGCACGTGGGATTCTTCTTTTCTGTATGTCCTCTGCATTGATCGTTCCTTGCTTTCTTGTATTTTATCAGAGACTGAACTTCTTTTTAGACACTAAAATACAGTTTGCTTTCTTAATGTCTCTCTGCAGGGTTAAATTACTCCACTAATGGTCTCTTTTAGTTAAATTCAATGAACATTTAGCAACCGTAATGTGTTAGAAATTAGCCTAAGCTTTATACAGAAGGTTCTAGTCATCTGACATTCTCCAAGACCTTGTTTCCTCAATTACACTTGTTCCCACACCTCCATTTGATGTTGCCTGGAACCCACAAATACCCTTCGATTCTCTATCCTAGAAAAAGGAACCAGAGAAATGATAGTAATCAAAATCTCCTGACTTCTACATGCCTTCCATCTCAGTTTTCATTCCTCTTCTCCTGTTCCTTATAAACTATCATGATATTTCACTTCAGTCTTTTTACCCTGTCTTCCCTAAATGCCATAAAATATGATCCTAATCATAGTTCTCTATGCTTCTTAACTTGGAAAGCTGTAGTCATAATTTTTTATATTCCATTATGCTTTCTTCCTGATTTTGTACCAATTGTTCTGATCATTTGATTTTGGAAGCTGTGATTGACTTCTCTTCCTCCATATGAGATATACTTGTATAGACAACTTTTATTCAAGTTTGTATTTATATAATATATGGCTTCCAGCCATAGGTATGTATTGATGAATATGTACACATGTGCATGAATTTCTTTCATATTCATGTGTGACTTCCATCCATGTACATATTGCTTCTCCATTCATATATATTTTGCATTTTATTTCATCCATATATATGAATTTCTTCCATATATATGTTATATGACCTAAATCAATATGTGGACATGACTTGCATCAATGCATAATAAATAAATAGATAATACTTTGCCATTGAACAGATAAAGCTTAGCACAGCCCATCAATTCCCTAGTTTTCACACCATTTCTCCTTGAGGATTTAGACTCATATGAAAAAAGTTTCTAGTTTTCTAGAGTTCTTGCCACACCCAATTAGACAAGAGTAAATGTCTACATTTATGTTATTTTTTTGTGGTTTGTTGATCATAATCCAAACTCAGTGGAACTTTCTTGTGGTTTCCTCCATAAATTTAACAGATTCAGAATTTTAATAAAGGGTAACATCAAGTTAAAAGATGTCTCAATAAGCATTTAAATTTTGTACATTTCTGTCTGATTTTGGAAAGACCTTATCATTTTTAAGATTCTTGTGGTTAATCTTTCATGCATAATTAATTTGGTGAAATGGTTCATTAATATTCTGTGAGTTTGTTTTTTATTACAGTCGCTTGCCTGATCTATTAAAATTTTTGTCACTTAGTATTTCTCTTTATTGAAATGCTCTAAGTAATAGGTTAGTGGATGTTGATATTCAAAATTACTCTGGGTGTGAGTATGTGTGTGTGTGTGTGTTGTTGTTTATGATGTGTGAATGGATGGTGTATGATGTGTATTTATTGTGTATGTGTGTGTGTTAGTATGTGTGTCTGGTTGTGTTTATGATGTGTGTGCTTATGACATCTGTGTGCATTTATATGCATATACGCATGTGTAGTATGTGTTTATGATGTGTATGTGTTTGTATGGTGTGTGATTATGGTGTGTGTGTATGTGCTTGTGGTTCATACATGTGAGAGGGTTCAAAAGCCTATGTGCACACAGAGGTAAGAAAAAGATTTCAAATGTGCTGCTGTACCCTCCACCACATTCCCTTGAGTTCATTGAACATGGAGTCAGGATGGCAGACAGTAAGGCCCAGCTATTCTCCTGACTTGTCACCTCAGTAGCACCAGGACAATTGATATATGGAAAGGACAGATATTTTACATGGGTACCTCGGATTTGAACTTAGGTCATGCTCATACACTAAATTCTCTTACTTACCTTGTCACATACTCCACAAAATGTACATTGACTTTAAGTTTTCTCATGAATGAGATGTACTTCAGCATCTAATAATATTAACATAATGTCCACGAGCTTACAAATCATTGTATAATTGTAATCTAGGTATTTGTAGAACGTTTCCCCATCTATAAAAACAAGTCCTTGAAATAACAACCTAATGTGCAGTGAGTTTTAAGACTCAGAAACGTCCTGGCAATGCCATTTGATTATTCCTATTAGTTGACTACCTTAGAGGTATAACCCACCTGTGATCTAACTTATGTGATGTCCCTAATACAACTCTTAAAGGAAAAATATAAAATATTTTTTATACCACTATAAATGCTGTAACGTGATTGATGCAGCAGTAAGGACTCTCTATAAAATTTAGTTTACCTCAACTGTTGATGAAACTGTCAATAAAGTATCTCTTAATATCTTTAATATTCTTTGTAACTTTTACACAATAGTAAATTATTTCTTTCTGTGAGTGGATGTCTTTAAGCCTATTTAATGGCATAGCTTCTTTAAGGCTTGTCCCCAGTCACAGCTCAGATTCAGAGAATGAGAGGCAGCACATGCTTACACTCAGATACCAGTCTCTTGTACAAATGTTTGAAGGTGTGTTGGGTGATGAGATAAACAGCTGCCTTTCTTATCTAACAATTATTAATATCCAAATACGGCAGAAGCTGATGTTGACCTTGACCATTCATTACAGCTGGCTTGACTTCACCTCTTGTAGCTCTCCCATGGGTGACTACTGTGCAGCTGTGATGAATGGGCACATTCCTCAAGGGCATCCTCCAAAGAGGACGTTAGTCTTGTCAGGCCTCTGCTATCATCTCAGAAAACAGCAGAATCAGAAGAAATATGACTTCACATGTTGTCTCTTCGATATTCATGCAATCTCTCTCTCTCTTTCTCTCTCTCTCTCTCTCTCTCTTTCTGTGCGTGTGTGTGTAAAACTTCCTCTTGATAATCCACATCATATAAAATATAACAGTATAATAAGTCAAAGTATACATAATTCAGTTTATTGACATAGGTCTGGTATACTGATTTTAGTAGGTCCATATCTGTTTTGAAATAAAGATGAATAACCAAACTTTGTTTTGCAGTCTTTTTGATAACTATGACTGGAGAGATACCTCAGCAGTAAAAAGTGGGTATTGCTCTTGCAGAGAACCCAAGTTTGGTTTTCAGGACCCAAGTTGGGTGACTCATAGTTGCTTGTAACTCCACTGCCATGAGTACTTCTAATCACACACACACACACACACACACGTACTTACACACATATACATATACACACATATACTCATATAATTAAAAAAGAAATAAAACATGCCACTGCGAATGACTGCTATCATGTACCTTAAGTGGTAACAGGAAAAATTTTAGAAAAATATTCCATAAGGAATGTCCCCATTTTCCCGAGGACCCCAAAAGTTTCTCCCAAATCATTCCCTATCTGAGAAAAGTCTCTGGCTGAAAATGTTGAATTCTCAGCTCTCCCAGATTTGCTGCTTGTTTGAGCTTGCAGTACAACAGCGTAGGATTTGCAGTGCCCAAATTCATTAGGGTAATTACATATGCCCATCTTTCTAGGCATGATTACCATCTTTAAAGAACAAGTTCTTTTTTTTTTTTCATGTATAAGGTGCATTTACAGAAATCTACTTGTTTTACTTTATGATATAAATTTATTGTAAATGGCTATAATTTCGACAAAGTTAAAAGATTGTTTAGGAGTTGGTGAGATGGCTCAGTAGGTAAATGTCTCTTGGCTATCAAGCCTGATGACTTAAGTACGATCTCCAGGGGATACCCATTGAAAGAAAAGAACTAATTCTTGTAAATTGTCCTCTGACCCTGACATGTGCACTACATTATAGTCATGCCCCTTAACAGTAAGCAAATGAGTAAACAAGTAAAGAAATTAATATAAAAATAAAAGTATTTTAGAATATTAGTTAGAAAACAGAAATTTCTCAATTATATAGTATTACCAAATATACATGTTTGAACTATAAGCTTAATAAAGATGATTGTTTTATACTTATGCACATTATTTTAACTGGAAAATGAAATCTTACATTCTTATGTAACATTAGAAAGATGGATTCTTCTGTCTATTATAACTCATTTCATATTAAGTGCTCATAATGGATTATGGCACTCACATCTTAGGGCCACTTTCATCCCTAGAATGTGTTCAGCACCTAACTACCCTTCAGCTATGTACCCTTGAGCATGGCACGATGTTCATGACTATTCATATTGTGAATATAGCTGTATGTGAGCCATAATAATCATATGATGCTCCGAAGGCAAACATGGTTGTAAATCAGTGCTTTTTTCTTTATTTGAGACAATATCTCATGGTATTTTCTATAATATATGCCAGGAGACCGGTGAATTTCTAAGGATTCTCTTGCCTCCATCTCTGATGTTACTGTAGGAGATCTGGGATTACAAATGAATCCTTGGTATCCAGATTTGCATGGATTCTGAGGATATGAACATGTGTTTAGGCTTGTTGATTACACTCTAAATATGTGTTAACGGATGTTGACCTCTAAACTTTCATGGAATTAGTGGGAAAACTATGTAATGGGGGAATAGGATACCTAAGAGGAGAGTAAACTCTTGCATTCTAGAGCAGGGAACAGCTGAGGACAGCCCTGTGAATAGCTCTGATCATGCCCTGCCTGTCTGAATTTCTCTCTCCTCTCTTGATCTGATCCACCCTTTGCCTTCTCCTTCCTCTTCCTTCATTTCTGTCTCTCTATCCCTCTCTGTATGCGTGTGTGTGTGTGTGTGTGTGTGTGTGTGTGAGAGAGAGAGAGAGAGAGAGAGAGAGAGAGAGAGAGAGTCAGTCTATCTTCTTGCTCTCTTTTTTTCAACCTTGCTCTTAAGTTCTCATCCCCCTCCCTAGTTCCCTTCTCTCTTTTGATAGGGACTCGAGTATCCCAGGTTGGAATCCTACTTGCAGTATAGCCAACAATGACGTTGAACTTCTTTTCTCTTACATGTACCTCAAGGGTTGGTATTGTGGGGAGTGGCTGCTCAGTTAGTTTGTGTGTTCCTTCAATTAGAATCAAGCTTTCTACATACTTCAAGCTTCAAGCTTTCATACATACTAGGATAAAACCCTCCCACCTAACTGAGTAATATTCCCACGTCTTGATGATATTTCTGAAATGAAATGGAGATAGCTTTAGGCCTCCATAATTTGTGGTGATACATCATGGAGTAAAAATTACAACACAATATGCCTAAATACTTCTCTCAATCTCCCCAAGTAAAGACAATATTTCACCAGAGTTTTCATTTATGACTTCTTACAAAACAATGAAAGTTGCTTATGGTGTTTGTATGCCAAAACTCTCTGAAGATTATGTTTCATGTTTCAGAATAAAAGGAACAGATGTGTCTTGTCTTGCAAGGTCTTCCTGTAAAAGTTGAAGAGGCTTTATATTATGAAGTGATTTCTAGTTTTCCATTTCCACAAGCTGGATTGTGTTGGGGCATCATCTGGATAAATGGCATACTATTTTAGAAAGAATAAAAAGATCCTTCTTGCTTGGACTCATCACGCCAATAAAAAAAATAAAAATGGAGGGAAAGCAGGAGAATGGAGGGAAAGAGAAAAGTAAGAAAGATGGGAAGGAGAGACTAAGGAAAAAGAAGTAAGGGAGGAGACTGCAGAAAGGGGAGAGGAGAAGAGATCAGGAGGGAAGGAGAGAGGTGAGAAGAGTTTGCAGAAAGAAAGGAAGGAATAGAGAAGGAACATAGGAAGAAATAGGAAATATGAAGAGAGAAACAAATTAGGGCAGGAAGTAAAATAAGTTATTATACTCAGTCACTCAGAGTTCACCCTGTCATTCAACGTTATTTACCAATATTTCACTAAATATAAGGACAAAAATGTAGGATAGTTTTCTTTGTTCTATTCCTTTTTCTCAGAATATAAGGAGGACTCTTCCCCCCTTCTCTTTTTCTTTCTATGTGTGTCTGTGTGTGTACACATGCGTGTGTGTATTTCTTTCTATGTATGTATGTGTATATATACATGCGTGTGTGTATTTCTTTCTATGTATGTCTGTGTGTGTACACATGAGTGTGTGTATTTCTAGTGGTAGCATGTTGGCTATTTCTAGGGAGATAATTTACAGAAATTGATTAACGTTGTTGTGAGACTAACAAACTGGTGAAACAGACTTGTGTGCGCCACCTAATATATTCAATGCCCAGAAATATGCTAACTTCCTGGAAAACTGTTCTTTGTCACTATGACTATATTTTATGGTTAAATGTCTGCATGAGTTTGCAAAAGACAATGTCTGATTTAAGAGATCTTAGATTATAATACACCAGAGGGTTGATTCCTTATGAGATAAATAAGTAACCTCCACCTGGCCTTTAGGTATGGAGATGTGGTTAGTTTTTCACAAAAATGCACCTTAAATCCTGTTCATTCAGGATTGCTGAAAAGCAAAGAAGACCCTTTGTGTCATTTCATATCCATTCTCTTTTTAAACAAATTAAATACATATTTGAAAAGGAATTGCCACAATCTTATTTGATTTTCTTGGATGTGTTATTGCCTAGGAGAACCTCCAGATATGTGAAATACGTGAGAGAGACTAAGGACCAAATGTCTACAAGCTACTTCTTGTTCTGCATCTTGGCTTCCTTCTTTTTAAAAGATATATTTTACTCATTATGATTATATTATATATTACTATCAATTTATATTTTTTCTTTTATAAATATTTTCTTTATCACCCAACTATAAACCTTGTAAACTACCATAGTGGCCTGCCTGTCAGATATACTAGTGTAATAGTGGCGCAAATGTTATGAGAGTAACCAACAACTTCTAAAAATTGTATTTAAGGACTACTACATGAGATGGAACCCATATATGACATTGCTAAAAGAGATAATAGCTTGACACTAGAGAGGCTATGGATCTATATGAAAACCTTGTCCAACTCTCATCAGCAAAGCTTTTTCTTGAAGTAGATGGGAGCTAACATAGAAACTCATAGCTGCCCAATATGCAGAGAGTGAGAGATTTTGTAACATTCAATCATAAATGGGATGTTGTTATCAAAGTCCTCCATTTAGGGCTCAGGGATCTATGCAGAAGAGTAGATAGAAAGATTTTAAGAACCTGAGGTGAAGAATGACTTCATGGAAATAGAGTCTTTTTGACACAACAGGACTTACACACATATGAACTCAAAGGAAATGTGGCAGCATTCACAGACATGAACAGAGTGGGGGAAGTTGACACAGGGTCCCACCCTTAGCCAAAGAACTACCTGAAATTGATATCTGCTGGCAAAAACACTATCAGTTTTCTCCAGTCAAGTGTAACTGGATATATTCACCACATTTTGATGCAGGGCCCATGCCCTCATGCTTAGAGTAGATGACCAACACAAAATGAATTCAATGGAATTTCTGTGCAGTTTTTGGTTTTGATTGCGTTGTTTTGGTAGGTGTTTTGTTTTGTCTTATTTTCGTTTTTATTTATTTATTTATTTATTTATGCCTATTTGTTTTGATATTTGTTTTTCTGGAGTTTTTGTTGTTGTTCTTGTTGTTTCTTGCTTTTTTTTTGTTTTATGTTTTGTTTCTTAGGTTTGTTCTGAAAGATAGAGAGAGAACATGAAGCTGGGGGCAGTTTGGAGAAGTTTGGAGAAGGGAAACATGATCAAAACATGTTGTTTGAAAAAGTTAATTAGAATAAACAAAATATATTATTTTTATTTTTGTATATATGAGTGTGTCTGTTTGTGTGTGTGTGTGTGTATGTGTGTGTTGGGAGGCCAACAGAAGCCAGAGGAGGATATAGAGCCCCTTGGATGTGGAGTTTCAGGTTGTTTTGAGGCATCTGAGGAGAATGCTGAGAACTAACCATGATACTTTGGAATTAATGGAATGTTCTTAACCTTGCTGCCTGCCCTGTCATATTTCATGTCTCTAAGACATAGCTGTCATGAAGCATTAGAAACTAAGTATTTTTCCAGTTTTTGTTGCTTTTGAGACAGGCTCAAACTTGTTAAAAGTACAGCATGATTTGACCTGCCTTACCTCCCTAGTATTTGGATTAAACATTGGGTCTATTCATTGCTGGATTTGAAACCCAAGGCTATATGCATGCTAGCTAAATACTTGACCAATCAGCTACACTGTGGCCCAGAAGCTGAATACACTTTTTAGTGTTATGTATATGAGAAAAGAAGCTATTTGACTTTAGCTCTCTAGTATTCATAGAATCTTAAATGCAATAAGAAAGCTTATTTTTCCCAAATGTCAAGAACAGTTTAACCAAAAATTCCTTTTGTGAAATGGTTTGTAGTCTTCTTTAATGGACCAATAAAGCATTCCAATACTGCTATTTTTCTTTCTGGCATATTTTAAACTAATTTTCAAAACTATCTAGCAGAATTGATATTTGCCAAAATAAAATAAATAACTAAAAATTTAAAAATGCTTGTTATGTCTCTTGGGATCTTCCCCTACTACTGGTTGGCTGCACCCAATCTTGATATGAGAGTCTTGTTGTATGATGTTGTGTCATGCCTGGTGGATATTCCTTGGAGATCTGCTTTTTTCTAAAGGAAAATAGAAATGTAGGAGGACTGGATTTGGGAAGAAGGAAGGTAGGTAAATTGAGTATATTTAAAGCAAAGAAATAAATAGAAATGAATAAAATTTTTTAAAAGTTAGTTATGCTTAGATAGGTTTAAAATATTTCTCAGCTTCTTAAGCTCCTGAGATATAAAGGACATAAAAATCTAGGAGCTGATAATTTTTTGAAGTAATTATTGTTTGAAAATAAAAGTGAATTTAAGGAAGGTTATATTTTTAACTTCCCCTCAACAAAATATTATCTTTCCTGTTCACTGAAAGATCATCTATAGTTATGAAAATATACAGCTATTTTGAGTTAAACAAGATATGACAATGATTTGTTTAATTTCAGTGTGTGTGTGTGTGTGTCAGTGTGTTTGTGTGTGTGTGTGTGTGTTGTATAAATGATATGAAGAGGAGACTTCACACAACAGTTCATGTGTGGAAGTCGGAAAACAACTTTGAAGAGTTGCTTCTATCCTCCCTTAACCTGGGTTGGAGGTCAAATTTATAAAGTCAGGCTTATATGGCCAACAGCATTCATCTCACTTGCTCATAGCAAGATTTTCAAATAAATGTGCCCCCTCATCATACTGTGTTAAGCTCACAGAACATAAGAAAGTGCCACTGATGAGATTATATGGAAAGTTCCTATAATCCTTAATAGTAATAAAAAAAAAGTTCCACAGTGCCAGACCCTGTCCAAGAAAGCCTTTGAGTGTCACACAGCCAATCTCTATTCTTACAACTATTACCATAGAAAATGCAAGGTCCTTGTTATGAACTTTTGCATTATTTTTTCCAAGTACTATCTTTTTGACATGAATATTTCATGAAGCATAGAATCCTCTCTCTGCCCTTCTACCAGCCCACTGGGATTGGCTCATCAACTCTTTCCAATGTTTTGAAATATTTAAATATGTCATTTGTTCCAAACCTAATGCTTAGAGATGGAGGCATTTTCTTTATACAGTAGACATGCAAAATGTATATGCCAATGGTATAGAAATTAAGATACCCATGCCTATTACATACTTGTTTATGTGTACCAGTGTACAAATACGCAGTATTGAAGTGAATACCAATGGACAGAATCCTTATGATGACAGTCATCTCCCTACCACTGTGAAAAACTTCTCACATAGTCAACTTAGGAGGAGCGGCCCTTGGGCCTGAGGATGTTCAATGACCCAGTGTAGGGGAATGTCAGGGCAGGCAGATGGGAGGTGAGGGGAGAACCCTCATAGAGGCAGAGGGAGGGGAATGGGATAGGGGGTTTCCGGAAAGGGAGACCTAGAAAAGGAAAAACGTTTGAAATGTAAATAAAGAAAATACCCTGAAAGGAAAAAAAAAGAATCACCATGGGAGGGGGGAGAAAAAGTGACAATGATATATTTAAGATCTCAGTTCAGAGTTTAAATTGTGGGTCTTTTATTCTACTGCTTAGGGGTATGTGAGTAGGGAATGAACAGAGGTGGCAGAGCAAATCTGTTTACTCTGCATTAAGCAGCTAGGAAGAGGTTGCCAGTGCTCAAATGGCCTCCTGGTGGTAACTTTCTGAGAACTCAGCTTTCTGCTTATAGACCCCACTGATCCCTTTGGAGTTCTTAGTCTCAATAATAAAAGAACTTAGAAAGGACTCAATGGGAGTTTAGAAGATAATTTTATTAGATTTAGCAGAGCAGGAAAGCTGTGAGTTTCTTGGCAGTTGAGTTGCCAGGAGAGGGAAGCTAAAAAAGAAAGAGCACACACAGTGCAGCTTTCTGGGTTAGGCTGGCACACTCCATAGGCATGCACGTGCCAGACAAATAGGCTTCAGCGATTGGAAACAGGGCTTTCAAGGAAATGGCGAGAAATCTGCGAGTGCCAGGGAAAGCATACTTCACCTTTGACTATATCTGGAAATGGAACGAAGAGAAGAGAAGGAAAAACTATGTATCTCTTGAGTCTTAAGTCAGAAAAGAGAGGTACAACCCCCAGGGAAGCAGCTACAAGCATTTGGATTAAAAGGAGGCTTCTGGAAAGGAAGAGAAATAATCTCTACCCAGGGCTCGAGATGTAACTTAGAAGGAAATCAGATGCCATCACCTTTTCCTATGATAATTTGAATTCCAAGCAATGGCCAAGCTGATGTTTGTATTTCTAGTGTGGGGAAGGATATAGGAGATGGGGTAAAGCTTTAACACTGAAGCACCATGTCTTTCTACTACCTACAAAACTCACCACATGCTTCAGGCACAACTTCCCATACAGGAGCCAGCCATGGGAGAACATTCTAGATGTAAACTGTAGCTCCTTGAGTTTTGCTTAGTTGAGAAGCTAAAGGTCAGACTTATGTGATCTCAGGGAGCTCAGCTAGGAAATATGGAAGCTGTCTTTGGGTCACTCACATTCTATGCACATACATGGAATTAAAAACCACAGCCTCCTCATTATTAGACTGAAATTAGTGACTTGATCATTAATAAAGCTGAATGATCATCTGATCTCTGGTTAATAAATCATATTTGGCTCTCTTTCAATATACAGAGGTAGCAGACATACCAGTGGATATAGAAATGTTGGAAGGAGCCCCGTATACAAATTGTTGTTCTCACACTCTAGTTAAGGAAACTGAGACCAGTAAAGTCCAATAGTCTTACTAGGGCCATATGACATAAGGCCCCGTCTTACCCTTAGCTGTAATTCTTAGGCATCTACAGCCCTGATACTGCAGGAGGCTACTTCTGTCATGATCAGTAGGCATACACTGTTCTCAGACAATGTTCTGTGAGGAACCATGTCATCTGTCCTCTGTATGCCAATCAATGCTTCTATACAAATGCATCAAGGCTGTCATAGAAGCACTATTCCTAGAAACCTGTGCACAGTTGTGTCTAGCTTTATGTCTGAGTGCTCGAACTCAGGTCTACATATACATGTAGTAAATTCTTTCTGCACTGAGCCACCTATCTGGTTTTATGAAACAGTCTGATGAATGTGTTCTGTCTATGAGAGAGAACATGAGACATCAGGTATTGGGCATCTGACTTAAACACAATGTCCACAAATCTATGTTGCCACAAATGAGATTAGCTTTTCCTATCTGGATACATTTCCATTATATACACACCACATTCTCTTTACCCATTTATCTCTAGATGGGCATCAAGTGTGATTCCATTCCTTAATGATTATGAATAAAGCTAAAGGGAAGAGGAGCTCACATATTCCTCTTCAATATTCTGATTTAATTTCCTTTGCGTCTTATCCAAAAGTGAGAGATCTGAACCATAATACTATTCTTTTAGGGATATTATTATTATTATTATTATTATTATTATTATTATTATTATTAATGTTGGGTGTATGATCTATGTGTGTGGGCATATATATGCCCTGGCATGAATGTGGAGGTCAGAAGAAGACAACTATCAGGAGTCCCTTCTCTTCCTCAATCATTGCCAGTGTTCTAGGGATTGAACTTAGGTTGTCAGATTTACATGGCAAATTCTTTTACTTACACAAGTACTTAGGCATTTTCTTGACCCAAGGTCTTTTGATAGAAGCCATTCTAATTGGGGTGAGATGATAGCTCATTGTGATTTGACTTGCTTTCTTTTGACACTTAATAAAGTTAAGATTTTGTTTTGCTTTGCTTTTGTAAGTTTATTCATCATCAGAATGTCTTCCTTTGGGAAGCCTCTACCTTACAATCTCACCCATTTTTATAGGATTATTTAGCAGAGTTCTTAATGATGTTATTAGATTCCTAATATCTCATTAATATACTATAGCTCTGATGAGCAGTGTTCAGGTTTTCTACTCTGTGTGTTTTTCTTGTCACTCTATCTCTATCTCCCTTCCTGTGCAGAAGCTTCTCAGTTTGATTCATCTGGTTTGCTTATTTTGGCTTGATTTAATGTGCCTAATCAAATACCATGTTGATTTGCCATCAACAGGAAATCCTGGTCCTCTGTTTCATACAGTTAAGACAGTTACTATAGCAGGTTGCTTGCATGTGATAGGACAGCATCTTCAACTACCATGCTCTTGGGAATGTCATAACCTCAACCCCACGTTTGTGAGTCTGTAATACAAGTTGCACCTGGAGCAGGAGAGATAATTCAGTGGTTAAGTGCACTTGCTGCTCTAGCGGAGGACTGTTTGGTTCCAGTGCTTATGTCAGGAGGTTCACAGTGCCTCTCACTCCAGGTCCAGGGAATTTGACATAATTATTTAGTGTGCTGGTATTTGTTTTCATGTGGTTGTGTTTGTGAGAGGGATGCTACAGTTCATATGAAGAGGTCACAGGAAAACCTGCAGGAGTCAGTTTTTGCCCCGCTTTCTGTAGGTCTTTGAGACAAACAGCTTGTCAGGCTTACTGAGAAGTACCTTTACACTGACCAGTCTTACTGATCCAGAGAAGCATCTACGTAACAAAGGGCTTTAATAGAATCAAATGTGGTTTCAGCTTTGACTGCTGTGTGTTATATATGGAGTGTATAGATTCAAATATTTATCTAGTTTCAATGATAAGAAATAGCTAGTAGTGTCATCGCTAATATTTATTTTATTTCCATAGCTAGAATGAAATCACATGGCAATAGATTCTTCAGAATCATCCATAGTATACTTCACCCTGGCTAAAGACATAAATTAAGCTTAGAGAGTTTTTGCTGGTGAGAAATGAAGGCTCACTTCTGAACACAGAATCCAGAAACCAGTCATCATCTGGGGATAAATGCAGACTTCTAGTCTTCCACTCCAATGTTTCTAGATTAGAGTTTGGTTTTTGCTAACAACTCCAAGTGACTAGTATGCTCATAGGATTCTCATTAATAGTTTAAATTTGACTTCATAATACAGTAACCCCTAGCTGTGTGCAGCAATTCTAAGTTAAAATTAATTAAAACTAAGTATCCTAGTTTCATTTCTTTTGCTGTGATGAAAATACCATGCTAAAAAGCATCTTAGGGTAGAAACAGTTGAATTTTAGCTCACAGTTGAAGGCTCACAGTTCATCAGAGAAAGTCAAAGCATCAGGAATGTCACCTTTGCAGTCAAGAGCATAGGAAGATGAATGCATCAATGCACTACATTCTCCATTCTCACACAGTTAGAATACCAGCCCAAGAAATGCTATTGACCATAGTGGACTGGATCTTCCCTCAGCAACTAAGAAATACTTATTAAGAGAGTCTTACAGGTAATTCTATATTATGTTGCATTGACAATTTAAACTAACCATCATGTTAAATAAAAGAGAAAACTGAAGTTCTCAGGGATCCAGGGGTTTTTGTAGGTTTGATTCCAAGCACCGAGCTGTTGGCTCACAACCTTTTGTAATCTCAGTCCCAGAGAATGTAATAATATCATAACTTCCAAGCATGCATACACACATGTTACAAAGATATATATGCAGATTAAACATTCATATATGTAAAATAAATAAACTTTTAAAAGATTAACCTAAAGAATCAACTTCTGAGGAGCACAAACTATAAGCAATGTATTCAGTAACCACATACAGATGACGGTGACCAGATTAGAAAGTACAGACAGAGAATACACTTAATTTTCTAAATAGACCTTTGGACAGTGTCAATATACAATTTCCTCAGAATCTACTAAGATGGGTTTCTCTTAGAAATTGAAAGCCATAACAGGAAGATAAGTTTTAATAATTTATAATTTAGTAAGTTTTCCTAAGCACAAGTTATTCACTGAACCCTTTTGTGTAGAGCATATGAATAATCAGAAAAATGTATTTATGAAATGCACACAAATGGCTAGCTAGGCAGATAGTTAGCAAAGTACTTGCTGTACAGGCACGAGGACCTAAGTTTATATTCCACAGCACACTTGTAGAAGCTGGATATGGCTATGTATGCCTGGAACTCCAATTTTGAGGGGCAGGCAGAGAAATGGATTCTGGGGGTTCACTGGCCAGCAACTTTAAATGAAGCAGTAAGCTTGAGGTTCATTGAGAGACTGAGACTCAACGAGGCGGAGAAGTGATTGAGGACGTGTCCAATGTCAACCTCTGGCCTCCACACACCATGTCATCACTCTATCTTTGGGGGATGAACAAGTACAAGTTAGATATAAGCTGTTAAGACCCTCTGCTTGTTAAAGGAAAAAAGGAAGGTATGGTGGAATTTCAGATCCGGAGATGTGAGAAGAACATGTAAGATACTGGCTGCCAGGGAAGTATTTTATGAAGGAAGAAAGACTTACATGTCTTAATTCAGACCACGTGGGTGTGTTCTCACCCTCTTTCTCATGACAGCTGTGAACACAGCCCTCTCCAGGGACAATGGCCCCATGCAATTTGATCTGAACCTCAGTTCGGAGAATGGCTGTTCTCTCTGTTGTGTGCAATTATCCAATCTCATCTTCTGCAGAGAAGCTATTTGAGATTAGCAAACTGTTCTTCTCTGTCCTTCAAAGACACCTGGACCAATTTGTGGGGAGGAAGTGACTAGCCTTATTGGATGACTGGCTGAGTTCCAGGACATCGTGGCTAGCGAATCGACTCTGACACTTGAAGCTCCATAGGGCCTGTAGAGAGCTTTGATAAAACTGCTGAAGAAGCTGGCTGTGACAGCAGATGTAGGCTCACACTGCATCGTACCCTATTCTAAAGTTAGTAATGTAAAAAAAAAAAAAAAATCAAACAAACAGACACATGCAAGAACTGCAAATAAAGCTTGAATAGGTCCTTCTCTTAAAAACCAGCCTGGAAGACTGGGTACTCAGCCCCTATGAGGCTGTGATAGGGGAAGGGCAGGTGGATTCTGGAGGCTTGCAAACATATTAAAGCAGAACTAGGATGTACTCACTATTTATTATTTAACACAGACTCAGAGTGTGTAAATTTCGATGTTAATTACAGAAGGCAGATGAGTTGGAAGCAGGGGAGACGGTTTCATCAGTGAAATACTTGTTTTGTGAGCACGAAAAACTGAGTTTGATTTCCCGGACCCACATGAAAGGCGAGACACTGTGGAATACAGTTGTAATCACATCACTAGGGAAGTAGAAACTAGAAGATACCTAGGGTTCACTGGTACCTAGGCGAGAAATAATGTGGTAAAAGCTACTGAGATTAGATTCTGACCTTCACATATGTATATATACACCTGTATATACAGGCCCACACACATGTACATGTACACATATTCTCGCACAGGGCAATAATAATAATAATAATAATAATAATAATGTTCCAGCAACAGCATCAGCAATAATTTCATCAGACCTGAAAAGCAGATACTAACTTTTGCTTTGTATACTCTGATAATGCACTAAGTACCACAGAAACAGTTCTCTGAACTGTATGAACCTTTCTTCCCTTGTCTCTCCTCCTCAAGTGGTTTGAACTGAATTTGCCCTCTGGATGCTTCTTGTATTGATGAGTTAAATTCTTAATGAACGTTTATTATTTCCTTATGTAAGAGGCATTTTTTTGGGGGGGGGTTGTTGTTTGTTTTTGTTTCTTTTTTCATAAAAAATTTTGTTTCTTTTTTCATAACAAATTTTATGTGAATGTGTACATGCAGACGTACCCACATACATGTGTGTATGTATGTATGTGTATATGACGCATATATGTATGGGTTGGGATTCTCAAGTCAACTGTGGCTGTCATCCCTCAGGTGCTGTTAATGCTAATTTTTGGAGACATAGTCTCTCAGTGGCTTGGAACATGCCAAATAGACTAGGTTGTTCAGCCTGAGGGCCTCAGAGATTCACTTGTCCTTACCTCCCTGATGCTGGGATTATAAGTGAATGCTACTACATCCCCCTTTTTCTAAAATATGGGTTGTGCTGGAGATTGAACACAGGTCCTCATATTTGTGAGGCAAACACTTTACCAACTGAGCCATTCCCTGCCATGGATAAATACCTTCTTTCTTCATGTCCAAACTCCAACTAGTTTTTCTAGTCTCTGCTACTTGACAAATAAGAGGGTCCTTCAGCCAAAGCTTCCACCAATCATGACAGAGCTGATCTTGTCCCTCCCAAGAAGAATCTATACATAAAATTTAATAATATAATATCTGATATCCTGAAAATGAATACTATTAATACAAACATTGTAACTCAGCTGGAACCCACCCACTTTTGCTCTCACTGACATTTTTCTTTATTGAAATCATCACAGACAAACAAACAATTTTTATAGGTCTGACAATTGAAGGTTACTCTTATACTAACTTCTCACCTGGGAGAGACTGATTCTGGTATTCAGCATACCAAATCCATCAATGTTGTGGTTAGGTAGGTTTATTGCCTGTGTGTCATCATGATTGTCAACTGGGTGACAATTGTATGATTAGTACCATGTAGCTTTTAAATGGTATGTACATTGTATAGAAAAATGACACAGTGAGTTTCCAGCACGCTTACTAGGCAGTTCATAACCACCTGTAACCTAGCTATAAGGGATCTGATATACTCTTTTGGCCCCATTGGGCACTTGTACCTACATGTACATACACATACCCATACACAGACACATGCACATCCAAATAATTAAAAAGAAATATTTTTGAAAGGTATATGCTATTAAAAAGAGGAAATTACACAAACCATATTTCCTTCTTCAACATCTCAGAAACATAAATAGGAATTCATAGTGCCTGTTAATAGCAATGAGCATCTGTAGATTTCATATTGGCCCTTTGTTTCCTCTAAAATCCAGGCCATTTAGTATTCCTCGCCTTAAACACATCCACATGGATGGCTATTTCTCTTTAAAAATTGGCTTCGGGAAAGTCAGCAGATGGCAGTGCACTGTTATGGTTTTATTTAATTTTGTATCTCTTGTATAACCTCTCTGGGTGTTTTGACCTCTCTAAAATACCTGTTCCTACTTACAGAGTAACTCATTTTGAGGTTTATATAACAATTATGGGCTTGTTAGTTTTACCACTCCAAATCAGCAATTTTCTATCATGATGCATTTACCCTGGTTTTTCTTAACTAACAACTGGCCTATGTGACCCATAAGCAACTCGAAAGTGACATTTTCAAGCCCAGGCAGCTAATCCTAGATTGTATTTACCTATTTCCAAATATTTGCACCATCTGTGATTCCATATTGGTTTTTCTGGCTTCACTGTTACATCTCAAGGACTGTAGCTTGGGAAAGAAATGAAGCAACATCTTGAATATGGAATACATTATAAGCACAAGATGGAATTTATCCCTGAGATGAGGACAGGAAATAACAAACTCAGGAGGCCTGATGCATATGCAGTTTGCCACCTTCAATGCCCAAACTCTGTTGACTTCTTGGCACTGATAGGAATATATAAATAAATGCTACATATTTCCTTAACCAATTCCCAATGCATGTTTGCTCTGGAGCACAGCTGACTCCACATAATCTTCATATCAACAAAATAGGAGCTCAGTAATAAAGGTGACCTTCAGTTTCTGATTTAGGCAAAGCAATAGGAAAGGCTCTTTAAAGCCCCGCCCCCATGTTTGGTAACCTCATATTCAGTATAATTTGATTTTCCATAACACTACAGAGATCTAGTCAAGCAGAACAGCACATTAAGAATCAAATGAAAAATATTGCATCTGTCAGTCTTTCACAGGTGAAAAGTCCCTCCCTTGGTCCACCCTACCAACTACAGTAAGGACATCACCCTTTTGCTTCCAGGTGCAATATTAAATTCAGAGGGGGACTGAGTAAAGGAGCTCAATCTAGAAAGTCAAGGTTCTGGGGTTCAATGTGAACTTAAATAAATAGCAATCTCTAGTTCTTTCTACCAACAGGAATTCTTCATGACTCAAGAGTTCTTTATATAGATTGATTTATTCAGCATATAAATATTTCTCATCCCTGGTATTGGAACTTGGTTCCTTGGCAACTCTGTTTATAAATGAAATAATCACACTTTCTGTAATAGAAATTATACCTACTAAGAAATCCATCTACTCAGGGTTTTGTGTATATGTCCATGCAAGTCTCTTTCTATGTGTGTATGCACATATGTAAACACACTTCTGTATGTGTTTGCTTTATGTGTCTGTGTGTACGTCTGTTCATGTGTATGTCACATAAAATGCTTGTGAAAACTCTAAAAACATACTGGTGCTCCATTTTTACAAGAGTTGCAATTCTAAAGCTAAGTGGTTAACAGCTTCATGGGTAATGCACTTGCCATGCAAGCTTGGGCATCTGAGTTCAGACTCCCACAACCCATGTTAAAACACCAGATGTTGTAGTACAATGATAATCTCCTATATGAGAAGGAAGGCAGAGATGGAAGCCTAAGAAGACCACCTGTGTGCCAGCTAGCCTGGTGTGTGCAGCATTGAACAGTAAGGACTTATGCTTCAAACATACTAGGAGGCATAGACCAACACCTAAAATACTCCTGTGAGCTCCACATCCATACTAGGGACTGTGTGTACCTTCACTCATATACACAAACGGTCACATACACTACCCAGAAAAATATTTTATGAAGAATCTGAGTGTGTAGATCAGTGAATTCGGATACAAGACAGGAGGCCTAAGAACGATCACATCTGTGTGAATAAAATGGACACTATTTCTTGCAGCGGTGAGTGTCACAAGGAAGATTTCTAGAGATGCCAAGTAAGTTTTGCCCCTGGACTCAAATTTTTAGAGTACGTATACTAAATCATGAAAAGGTCATAATAACAAGCTTTATTGTGAGATTTCATAAATGTAATACATTCTTAGCACATTAATTTCTCATTATTTCTTTAGTAACCTGCCTCTTCCTGTTAGTCACATTTCTCTTCTAACAGACTCCCAGGTGTACTGTGGTTTTGCTTTTCATGTGTATTGTGTATTCAATTAATTTTGCTAATAAAAATAAAACACATCATCTCAATCTTCTTAAAACATGCTTTCAGTCATAATAAATAATATGGTGAAACTATATGGAGATGTCTCATCTGCTAAGAACACTTGGTGCTCTTGCAGAAGACTAGAATTTACTTCTCAGCACCCACAACAGGCCACTCACACCCACCTAGGAGGATATGCTACGTTCTTCTGACCTCCACAACATTCTACTCACATGGCTACAAACATAGACACACACATACATAACTGAAACTAAAACTACAAAATAAATCTTAAAAATATATTTCTTTATATTTTTATATGAAAAGGTAACACTTTGTCAACAGCTAAGGAAACTAAAAGTAGCATTCTGACACCATCCATGTAAACAGTCAACTCTCACATAAAGAGGCATCCAGCACCCAAAACAGCTTCTAACTCTATACAATCCATGATTTGAGATGGTCTGCTTACTTCTGGTCCATGTTGCATTTTTGATAAGCAGGCTGTTAGTCTGAGGAAACAATAGTGTTTGCCAGACCATGCATGTCTTTGCTCATGTTTGGGCTATTTGCAAGAAGGGATTTGGGAAAGCAAGGTGTCAGCGTTCATTCTTCATGCCAGGGGATCAAGTTTTGCAGAATATGGATTTCAGAAATTTAAGAAAATAGAATAAACTTTACTGGAGTATGGAAATGGCATGTGTAAAATGGGAGACAAAAGAATCAGAAAGACATTGTTCTGAGAGTTGTAGAGATGGCTCAGCACTTGCTCCAGGAACCTGAGTTCGAATCCCAAGCATCCATTAAAAAAAATCTACACTTAGTTGTACCTGCTTCTGTTATCCCAGTGTTGTAGGAAAATATCTCCTATATTTTCTTCGCACTAGAACATGCCCTCTACAAACATGTATGCATGCATACAAGCATGTACAAACACACACACACACACACACAAACACACACAAAATAAATCTCATACAAAAGAAATAAACTCTGACATTCTGACTGTGTGAAGGATTCAAAGGAAAACTTAATCACACCTCAAAAGACACTAAATTGGGCCCCTGAATTTTAGAGCAATCCACAACCAAGTCAATAAACAGCTACTCTCAAAATATTTTAGTACAAGATATACATGGCACAATTCATTCAAGTAAAGCAAGACAAGAATTCACAATCTTAACATCTTGACTTCACCACTGTTAGCTTGGGAGTTAGGATTTTCTAGCCATTGTTAACATATGTTTTGAAATTATTTTCTTCATATTTTGTCGACTAACTTTTGATGTTTTTTCCTACTACTATTGACATTATTCTTTAATTTCTCTCATTTATATTTGTATTTATGTGTTCTTCTATGTATATTTTTTGTTCTAATGTTATTATTTCTAAGTTAATTTAATGCCTTCTGGATTAATTTGCAGTTTTTTTTAATGATGATTTTATTCTGAGGGTAAAACCTAACATCTTCACAAAATGCAGACAAATAATAAGATACATTTAAACATCTAACAAACAAACAACAAAAAAGAAGTAGCAACTGTTCAATTCATCGGATCAGGAAAAAAAAAGAGAGAGAGAGAAACTTATTGCAGATGCTGACTAGAAGTCAGTGTGAAGGTTCAGTGGATAATGGTGATTCCCACCTAGTTTTATGACTTTACTTTGATCCCTAGAACCCGTATGGTGGAAGATAGAACAGATTCTTGTAGGTTGTCACTGACATCCATGCATATGTCACAGTGTGTGTGTGTGTGTGTGTGTGTGTGTGTGTGTGTGTGTGAGCGCACAGAGAGAAGAGATGCTCTCCAGGTACCAATCAAACCTGGAACTTAATAACATTTAACGGCTGCTGCAGAAGAGATAGCTTTCATTAAGTCTGTGTGGTCCCTGAATATAGACAAGCCTGCAGCATATGGCTCCACCGAGTATGTGAACAGCATAAACCTAACTCAGTTACAAAAATAAATAAATAAAACAAACCAACAAAAAAACAAAACCACATAAAGTCAGAAGGCAGTGTGGAATAGGGTGGATCTCTAAGGGGTTGGGGTGGAGTAGGGCTAATTATGATCAAAATTCACAGTAGATATTCATGAAATTTCCAAGAATATAAATATTGTATATTTTATAACATATTAGATATATCAAAATATGCCCAACTAAAATGCTGAACATCTGTGCCTCTTTAATAGCACTAAAAAGAAAAAAGTAAAATTTATGGTGCTTTGCAATAAAGTCACCAAGGATAATGGACATGATAGAACAATGTTTGCATAAATACCCAGATCCCAGGAAGTTTAAATTATGGAGTAATGCAGCCAACTAAATGATCTATTTCTAAACTGCAGAAATTCTTTGGAATTCAGATTTGTTTCTCTCTTAAGAAGTCATACTTTGTGTTGAGGATATAACTTAGGTGGTAGAGTGCTTCTGGACAAACATGGACCCTTGACTTTTGTCTCCTGCACCACTTGGAACCAAGCAAAGTGTCAAATACCTATAATCACAGTACTTCTGGGAAAAACACAAGATCAGATAATCAAGGCTAACCTCAGCGACTTACCAAATTGGAGAACAACCTGAGCTACATGAGAACCTGCCTCAAGGGAACAGTTAGAAAGATTATTATTTTAAATCTAGTTTGAAGGCAGTCTTTCTTACAAATTTTCATCCATTTAATGAGAAACGCTATTTGGCAAGTTTGTGAACTTTTGAGTTAAAATCTGCTTTTAGAAACACAGACACAAAAGCACATACACACGCACACAAGCACACACACACATACAAGCACACACACAAGCACACACACATACACACGGACATACACACAAGTACACACACACACAAGCACACACACAAGCGTGCACACACACACACACACACACACACACACAAGCACACACGGGGTTGGCTCTATGGTTAAGTGCCTGAGTCCAGTTACTAGTAGCCATTTCTCTTTTTTCTTCATATTTTTATTGGTTACTTTATTTATTTACATTTCAAATTATACCCCCTTCCCACTTTCCCCTCCACAAGCTCCCATCCCCTCCCCCCACCCCCTGCTCTTATCAGGGTGCTCCCGCACCAGCCCACCTACTCCTGCCTCAGAGGCCTAGCATTCCTCTATCCTGGGTCGTCAAGTCTCCACAGGACCAAGGGGCTCCCCTTCCAGTGATGCCAGATAAGGCAATCCTCTGCTACATATCCAGCTGGAGCCATGGATACCCCCTGTGTACTCTTTAGTTGGTAGTTTAGTCCCTGGAATCTTTGGGCTGTCTGTCTGGTTGATATTGTTGTTCAACAATGAGGTTGCAAACCCCTAAAGCTCCTACAGCCCTTGCCCTAACTTCCCCACTGGGGTCCCCGAGCTCAGTCTAAGGTTTGACTGTGTACATATACATCTGTATTGGTCAGGCTCTGGCAGTGCCTCTCAGGGGACAGCTATACTGGGCTCCTGTCAGTAAGCACTTCTTGTCATCAGTAATAGTGTCTGGGTTTGGTGTCAGCAGATGGGATGGATCCCTAGGTGGGGCAGTCTCTGGATGGCCTTTCCTTCCTTTTCTGCTCCACCCTTTGTCCCTGCCAGCTTTAGCTGAGCGGTTACTTCCACAGTGCTTCAGTTCACTGCCTGCTATTTGTACCCAGTAGGCATTTCTACAAGCTCACAACCGTGTGTGACTCCAGCTCCAGGGGATCTGGAGCTCTCTTCTGCCCTCTGCAGACACTGCACTTATGAGCACATACCAACAACAGGCACACACATATACATTTTTAAAAATTAAGTGAAAAAGAAAACATTTATAAATGCAAAATGTCCATGTCTTGAATTTGATACCAT
The DNA here is from genome assembly GCA_019843965.1 of Rhynchomys soricoides. NCBI lineage: Eukaryota > Metazoa > Chordata > Mammalia > Rodentia > Muridae > Rhynchomys > Rhynchomys soricoides. The sequence continues at coordinate 4,582,246 of JADRCH010000032.1, read as the reverse complement.
ATTCCTGGATTCGGAGAATGGTTCATGTATGTACGGGCCTGAAAGTGTTTACTTATTCAGTTCCTCTTGCTGAACATAACCTCGGGTTCCACCAAGAGGGAGGCCTACATCCCCATGTAGGCCTCATCAATGCAATTTTCAGTGGTTTCCCTGGTTCAGTTTTTAAATAAATCACCAGATAGCCTGCCATTCACTTTCTCAATTATAACCCAGCCTTGGCGCCCTGCTCTTTTCAAGGCAGACACCCACTGAATGAAATAAAAACTCGAATGTTCATTTAGCTCTCTAAAAGGAGACGGGTATGAAGCTAATAAAAATGACTATTTCCCTCGCTTGTCTTCATCTGCTTTCTTGTAACCTCATGCATAGCTATTTGTTCTAACCTAAGAAATCAATAGATATGAAAAATCACAATGATATTAAAGTCAGACAGTATGAACTTTGTCGGGAGAGCATTTCCCAATGTAGACTCAGTTTTTACTATGAACTCAACTAACTTACCTTTTATGATTTTTGTTTTTTTTTTTTTACTTTAGGTTTGTGTAGAGAGTCCCCGGGGCATTCAGAGTCCTAAAATTATGGGCATACTTTAGCTGTCTGATGCTGGTGCTGGTACAAACTCTGGTCCGCTGATAGAACAATAGGGATTCTTACTGTTGAACTATTTCTCCAGTCTGTCATCTATCTTTTTGAAAACTTCCATGTGACATGTCACAAGTTCTCAACTGAAATGAAGTTATAAGGCTGTCATTTCTGTGACCTTCTATAAACTTTTGGAAAGAGATTGGTCAACCAAAAGTGCTTAGATAAAAACTTTAATTCTATTGGGAAAACAGGTGTCTATCCAAAAAGTTTTACAAATAAGTGAAGTTGTTATATATATATATATATATATATATATATATATATATATGCATATGGTGTATATGCATTTAATGATAAACGTACAGATACATATCTACTAAGCAGTTTGGCTAAGAAACTTGCTAAATTATACTTTGAATGAAGATAGTGTGTATTCAAGTCCCAAATACCTACATTAGAGGCCAGGAGCAGCAATATGTGTCTATAATTTCAGCTATGTGGAAGGGCAGAGATTAATGGATCCTTGGGACTTGTTGACCTGACAGCTTAGCTGAGACAGCAAGCTTTGGATTCAGTGAGGAACTGTGTCTCCAAACATAAGATGAAGAATGATAGAGGAAGGTGCCCAAAATGGAGAACTCTAGCATCCAGCACACATGTGTTCACATGCACGCTCGCACACATGCACACCCACACAAACACACACACAGGAGAGAGAGAGAGAGAGAGAGAGAGAGAGAGAGAGAGAGAGAGATAATACATACAGACAAAGAGGGTGAGAGACTGAGAGAACAGAAGAAAAGAGGGATGGAAGAAGGGAGGTATGGAGAGACAGAGAAAGAGAGAGAGAGAGAGAGAGAGAGAGAGAGAGAGAGAGAGAGAGAGA
>JADRCH010000032.1:4411015-4580765 GCA_019843965.1 Rhynchomys soricoides | reverse complement strand
GAGAGAGAGAGAGAGAGAGAGAGAGAGAGAGAGAGAGAGAGAGAGAGGAGGGAGGGGGAGAGAGAATGGAGAAGTGAGCATCTCAAGAGATCTAAATGTCTAGAAGCCTGGAAATACAAATGTAAAACTATTATTTTTTTTCTTCCTTGGTTATTCACAAGCCATGTGAGAAACCCTTTCAGGTTTCTCCTCATCCTCTTCCTGTTGAAGCCGTGTGAGTATGATTCTTGAAGGATTGTGGATGGCACCGTAAGTAGTAGGCAGCTTCAACCAGAAGTCTGTTTAACTCTACCCTTAACCCTTCACCTTGCATTTTCTTCTCCCTGCCTCCAAATAAGCAAATCTGCAAAATCCTGTAGTGTTTTCCTCTTCTGTTTGTGCGAACATGTTCTGCTCTTATCAGTGGAATAGGCATATTATCTGAACACTAGTTCAAAATTATTAACGTTTTTACCATTTTAGATAAACGATGTCATGGTAAACAGAAGCTCACTTTATCATGTAGAAGATATAACAATGAATATGATGAATGATAATTTCTGAGCAGTATAACTCAAGATAAAAACCTTTTATCAGTCTTACAGAAATGTAGAATGATTGGAGTGGCAGTCGATGTTTGATTGCATATTCCTTGTGGAAACATAAAAATGTCTGAGTCTCTAGGACAGCTCAACAAGAGATGAATGTATGACAGATCTCCATCATAACTACCTTATCACTTCCGCAAGCACTATTACTTATCTTTCTGTGCGCCTAGCAATGATAATCACCTCTTAGGTGAATATGACTCAGGATAAAAATACCTACCATGGAGAGAGAATGTGGACTTTAATGCCTTAGAGACCATTTGGTTTCTGCATGGAAAAAGTACACTTGTGGCTGAGTCGATGGCTCCTGGGGTAAAGTGCTTGCGTGCAAGCATGAGGACCCAAATTCAGATCCACAGTACCCATGTGATAAGTTGGAATGGACCTGAGACCACAGCTTTGGGGAAACTGGGACAGTAGATCTCAGGGGCTCAAGAGATCTCAAAGAAGATGGGAAAGAAATTGAAAACGATACTTGATGTTGACTTCTGTCTTCCATATAGATCTACTCAGGCCATTTCACTCTCACAGGGATGTGTATATACATCTACACAATTCCTATATAACACAAACACACACACACATACAAACACTCACACCATACAGATACATTAATTATTGCAAAAACCTACGGAAATCAGGCCAATGAAAACTTGAAAGCAGAGACTGGACAAATTTCTCAGTCATTAAGAACACTTGCTGCTCCTGCAGAGGACCAGAGTTTAGTTCCCAGAATTCATGGTGGGCCCCTCAAAGCTACCTGTAATTCCCACTTGAGAGTATCTGACACTCTTTTCTGATCTCTGAAGATACTGTATTCACGTGTACATACACACACACACACACACACACAATTTAATATAATAAAATGAATCTTTAAAGTAATTTAAAAGAAATATTGTACTGAGAATAATAATAAGGTACATACACTTGGTTAGCATCTTCAAAGAGTCACTCAGCAAACAAGAAAAAATATGGGAGTAATTTCGTAATTGGAATAATATATGACATGTGGTGTACACATGTTGCATTGGAACAACTGTGGATAATTTCACATGGGAAATATCTTTGGACTATGCCTGTTCTAGCCCTCCTAACACCAATGATGCCAGGCAAACATCCACCCTGAAATACTGTAGACTCTCTTACCATCACCTGTCTGATAATATTCAATAAACTTCCATAATACATTTCATTTAAAATTTTTATTACATATTTTCCCTTTTGTAAATATCTCTTGCTTTTTGACCATTCCATGCTTGTGTCAAAGACATCCTGATGATGTCACCAAGCTCCCCTTTTCCTCCAGCAAGTGCCCCTCCTGCTTTCATGTCATTTTTATTAATGATTCTCTGGGTTTACGTAGGGTCTTGGACATGTCCATGAGTGTGAGTCTATTTATTGGATCATTGGCAATTGACCAGTGGCTATGCTACTGAAGAAAACTATCTCTGATACTTGATGGCTGCTACAGGACAGAGTCACTTCTCTTTAGAAGTACACTACTGGTAGGATCTCAAAGCCCCTATAGATGACTCAAAGCCCACACAGAAAGACAGGGTACTAATAAGATTTGGTGAATTAAGAAAATTAGTTATTTCTAAAAATTACAAAGAGAGGACATGAAATCAAGAGGATGATATGGGGTATCATCTTTGAGTACAGCTGAAGGAGGGAAAAAGAGGGTAGATACCATCAAATACATTGTGTGGATGCATGAAAATTTCAAAAAATAAGTAAAAAGAAAAAAGTATACTCCTCTTCTCCCTAGCTGCTATTAACTGTCAGTAGTTCCTCAGTGAGGGATGGGTAGGGCCTTATGAGTCCCTCTGCTATCCAGGAGAATACTGAGGAGGTTGAGTCCTGAGCATTTCCACTGAAGATATGAGTGTAATGGCTATGTCTTTAGGATATGGTTCTGGAAATCACATCATTTCTTCAAACACCATCCTTCTCATACTGATTATCTGATTAAGTGAGTTGCATTGGAAACTATATACAACACATTTGATACTAATTAAAATGTTAGAAAACTAGCCTATATTTATTTTTAGCCTGGTTCATTAGAGAATGGGATGATCGAACACTTTAGAAGGATTGCATTCTGAGATGCAAGAAAATCATTTAAAACATTTACAGACAAACCATGTAATCATGCAAATGTTCAGTGAGAGTCTAAAAACTATAAAGTATCTATTAGAGGTAACTTAAGGTCTTCTTTTTATTATTTAAATTTTGGTTAAGCTCCAATTCTCAGACGTTACATTTAATGAGAGGACTGAGTGTGAGACAGGCAATTTTTTCATATTATCTCATTTAATCCTCCTAAGAAACAAGTTTTAACAGTCTCCATCTTTCACAGAAGAAATGAAGATAGAAAATCATCCTGCCTGCCAAAGCTTCATTTGTGCCACTATATAAAAAAAAAAATACTCTGGGGAAAAGCAAGTGAAAGAAAAGGGTTTATTTTGCCTTATAACCATAGGTTACAGTGCATAACGGTAGGGAATAAAAGGTGACAGGAATCTGAAACAGCTAGTCAAGTCACATTCTCAGATAAGAGCGGAGAAATGAATGTTTGCATACTACCTACTCAACAGGCTTTGTCTGGTACATATCAGACTCTAAGACCAAGGGCCAGGTGATGTTAGTGAGGGCAGTCAAGATAATCCCCATAGATACACCTACAGGCCAACCCTCACTGACACTATTTTCCCGGGTGATTCTACCTCATGTCAAACTGAAAATCAAAGCTGGGTCCTTAGGACTTCTAGAAAATACCCACAGTCAAATGCTTGTAAATATTTGTGATTGGTGGTGTGAAAGCTCCCAGTCATAGCCATGAAAGTTGTCTATATGTAGCCAGATACATGCTAAACAAATGAAATATGGCTTTGCGTACTAAAGCTTATAACATTTTGTAGTAATAATAATTCAAGATACTGAAATTTAGAAATTATTTTTTTCCTCAGTTTTGGAGATAATTAGCTTAAAGATTTTACTTTTGGTGTAATATGCATAAGATAATGTAGCATTCATATTTTATAACACAATTTCCTTTAATGTGTTTTTATATCATTTAATTTTTAAATGTGTTGTTTGTTCATTCTTTGAAATAAGTAGATAGATTTAAAAGCAGATAATTCTCAGCAAGAGATTTTTGTGGTCTGCTCTTAATTCAGTAGATAAAATGACTTACCTATAAAATATTTATATTGTAAGTTTATAAGACACACACACACCAAGCAAGACAAAGAATAAGAAATTTACATTCTGTATCAAATCATAGTGTAATCTTTATTCATCCAAAATTATAATTTCTGACCAAATCATATAGAATTCTCACTGTAAATTACATTGTATATTTTAAACATTGATTAGAAGAAAATAGTATTCCCCCACATATTTTATAAGTGGGGAGTTACATAGGCTCCCTGTTGTTCTTTGTTGTGCTTGCTTTGCACACCCTTGCTCTGAAATCCAGGCTGGTCTGGACTCTTGATCACTGAGTGCCTGTGATTATAGACCTGGTTCAAACAAGCTTTTCAGAATCCCTTCCAAGTGTTTTCAAGACTCTATGCTAAAAAGAATAAGTTTTTACTACATTTTGACATGTTTGTACATGAGAAGAAGAAACATGAACATTTTTTACAATTCAGTCTTTAGTGTGCATTTCAAAATTTTAATCAGGCTTGCTGGACAAAGCCTCAATAAAAACATTGAATGACAACTGCCTTATCAAAATGCTTTCCATTAGTATTACCTAATGGTCAAAGCAACATAGCTATACTGACTAATCCATTTAAAACCTATTCTACATCATCATAATTTGTCCATGAGTTAGTTATCAGGAGACCTGCACATGTGCATTGTGAAAACTTACTCTGCTGCTGAAAGTAAATGCTTAAAAGAAAAATGCACGACAATTTTTATCATAGCTGTCCAACAGTCGCTTTTAAAAGTACCGTTTAGTTCGATTTCTGAAAGGGAGTTTATTCTTTTACTTTATTTGAGTTTTGTGTGTGCCCACAGTTGTTTTTGTGTTTTATTTTGTTTTTTTGCTTTAAGAAGACAGCCAAGTGCTCAGGAGGTAACTGTCCTGGTTGGCATCAGCAGAAGGGCGCCACCTGGTGGAATGAGAACAATTTCAAAACCTTGCCTTGCTAAACTCACAAACCTTGAGAATCACCTCACTACCGCAGAAATGAGATAGAAATGTTTTCTAAGTTCCTAATGTATTTGTGATGATCTACCTGATTTGTTACATTGTTTCTAGATTATTTAACCACATGTCTAGTTAATTTTTAATGTTTCAAGAGGCAGCATTTACATAGTGTTTGATGATTAACAGAGACATATATCCATTCGCCACTTAAGGTAATATGCACACACATGCAGAAAGCCAAGTTTGCAATCATTCTGCCTACTTCTCATGAGAATATGTTGTTAAGATTGTGTACACGTAAGGAGGTTGGACTTTCTATTTAAATGAGCCACGTTCTGAAGACAAATTTGATTATGAGGTTCAACTGTTTCAAAAGGGCATTCATAGCATCCCTTAAGTGGGAAATGGAGGCAACGAAAGTGACCTCAAAACACTGCTTTGAGAGTCTAATAGAAAACTGCATTTGATAAATGTTTCCTGCTCAACTCAAGAACATCTGAGCACACACAGCAACTGCTTCAGAGGCGGTTGTTCTCGATAACAGTGAGCTATAATTGGCCACTCAAGAGCTTTAGATCCCTCAATAAAAAATAGGGAATTGATCATGGTAAGTGGGTGTGATTGTATCTGCCCCTGTCAGAGTATTTATTTTTGAACCTTTTAAGAATGTAGACTATTATGAGAATAAAAACAGCTATTGTAAATGCACTCAGTCTTTTTAAAAAAACAAATGAATCAATTGCTATTTAAAAAGGATGATGACTAAAATGATAAATATATTGGCAATGATTCAAAATATTTTTTTAAAATATGCACAGCCCCCGCTGTTTTCTTAGGACTGGTTGCCTCTGGTCAGGGTGAATGTGACAGAGGACAGTAAATCACAAGGGGAAACAGAGATGAAAAGTCCTTTATACGCTATGATAGTTACCAGATTCTGTGATCCCTAACCACTGCCATTCTCAAGAATGACTTTTCTTGCCCTGTGCTAAATGCACATATGTCAGATGCCACAGGGCAAGCCATCTTTGAGGCTCATGAAAATCACTATCACGGAAAGTGAAAGACCTTTTGGACAACATTCATTCAGAATCAATAAACAGGAAGAGAGTAGCTGGAATATGCCTTCTGTTTAATCACTGAAAAGAATTGCATGAATCTGTTAGTTAAGTTAAATTTCGAAATTTTTATTTTGAAATCTCATAGCAGCCAGTACACATATTTTAACATATCTAGTATAGTATGAACATCGTCTGATTCTGTGAAATGCAAGGCATAGTGACTGAATCTGATCAATTCTTTGTGAGTTTCAGACCCTAACTTAAGTCTTCACAGCAACTGTCCACATTATATGGCCATCATTTTATGTATTAATCTTTGGACAAGGAGAGTCCTAGCTACAGGGATTCCCCAGGAATTTCTGAAAGCCTTCTGTGAGGCTACTGCAATAGTGAAATTGACCTAACTTTGCATTTACAAAATCAGCCTCTTTCAATACATGGATTGGATGCATGCCACTCACACATCAGAATCATGTACAAGGATAGAATTTCTTAAAAACTCCCTATTGGAATTAAAGTTCTGCAGATGACCACTCTCTGAATATCTGAAATCGCAATTAAAAATATGCATACTAGAGAAATAAATGAATCCATGTTTGAACCTCTCTTACCATGTGAATTTGAAGTGTCAGGTTAATCCTTACAAAGGGAGTTGCCACGCAGATACACAGAGTGCTTCTGTATATCTGCCTTGCCTCTTGCAAACCTCCCCCACCCTTACAGAAGCTGTCTGCAGCACCTCAAGTTACCAGCTGGTGTCACAGGTTAGTGAGCAAAAATTTCATGGGGAGACTCTCTCCTGGCTAATCATTCTTATCCATAGCATGACTCCAACAGCAGACAAGAGTCCAAGCCTTGTGAATGAAATTTAAGGACTTCAGCCTGAAAGGGGAATGTTACATCCCTGTCCCTCTCCTGAAATATTTTTCAATAAGGCTGCTAACCAGTCTCTACACGGTGATGTGGAGGAGGAGGCGGCAAAGAAGAGGTATTAGAAGTCGGAACATTGTGGAATAATGCTTTAATTTTTGCCTTCTTATCTAAGGGCAAAGGTGTGGGTGGTTTAAGGCAACCAACACTTCATAAACTCTGCAATTTTTACCTCACTAAACGGAGAGAGCAAGAGAGAGCTGTAAAACACTAAAAAATTTCCACCTGTGTGAAACACAATCCCGGGGAGATGGGATGGGGATGAGGGAGGGAGGGAGGAAAGAGACCACAAGCCAGGAGAGATGACCAAGACTGGAATATTAATAACAACCTCCCTGGCATCCCTTCCTCTGCTTCAGCCTAGCTCAGGGCAATTTGGACAGCTCCTCCAAGGCTTCGGTGTTTAGAATACCAAGTGCTGAAGAGCTGGGGTCTACTTGCCTTGCACTGTCCCCTAGCCCAGTCACCCCACTTCTAACCGTGAGCTGAGTGTCTTTGCCTGAAATGCCTCTAGCAGCCTTCCACCGACAGTGCGCTCCTTGGGCAAAGAGCTTGGCGCTCCACCTCCTGCATCTCGCTGAGGGATCCTCTAGCTCCATAGCATTGCGCTGACCAAGAATGGCTCTTTCAGTACAGTTGTAATTGATGTAAACATGATCGCATCTCCGGCAGACTCTCTACAGCCTCGCTCCTCCTCGATGGAGCATCACTTCGCTCCTGACCCTTCCAACTTTAGAAAAAGCGTCACCCAACTCTCAAATCTCCCCCAAACCAGACAGAGGAAACAGACATTTCTCCATAACATTGGGCTACAGATTTTCTAAAGACCCAAACAACACTAACCCAAAAAGGGTGGCAGGTACCAAAGGACGCAAAGGGGACAGTAATAACCAACCAGCCAATACAGGGCACCTTAGTTCTGCAGACGAGACACATCTAGACCCAACAAACCATCAAAGCCAGTACCTTCCTTGCCACCCTGAATGACAAACGCCTTTTATTCTCTTATGCTCTGTTCCACCAGGCAGAATAGAGAAGCCCAGTCCTCTTTTCCCACCCTGCTTTTCCATCATGATCCTCTCAAAAGAAAACAGAAGGGAAACTCTTATAGCTTAAAGGTCGTTTGCCTACTTCAGTATCTCTGGCCAGAGCGCGTCCGAGCCACAGTGAGACAGGGCTGGACCTGTGCAAGAGACAGTCTCCAGGATCGCGCTAGATTCATTCAAAACGCGTTCAAGAGAAGTCAAGACTCCCCATGGCAGAACAGATCATTCCTTCCTCCCACGGCAGCCTCTCCTCTGTGGCATATCTCCAGCCTTTACCTCTCTGCCCCCTTCCCCGCGGCTCTCCACCTTGAGCATCCCGTCGCCCGGCCCCAGAGCGCACTAGGATGCTCTAAGTTCCTGCTGGGTCCATGGATGAGACAAGAGAGACTAGGAGTGAGGCGGAGGGAAGATAAAGAGGCAAACGTGGGAGCAGATATTGAGGGACTAGTGTGTGTGGGGGGGGGGCTGACTGGAGCCACCCCTCCCGGGAGGGATAGTCTCTAGAGTCCAACTCTCACCTGGTCGGCTGGCTGCGACTGGGTTGCCCTGGCCCCGGGGGTGGGTTGCTGCTCCTGCTTCATGGCTGTCATCCCCTTGCCGCCCGCGTTGGAGCTCACACTTCCTCGCGGGCACTTCACACTCGGGGACCGTCACTTGGCAAGCGATCGCATGTCACAGACGCCCCGTCGCTCTCAGAATTGGCGGAAGAGAAGAGCGGCGACAGCGGTGGGGTGGGGGGGGGGGGGGGGGAGCTCCAGGGAGGGGACGGAGAGAACGGCAGCAGAGGCAAGTAGGCTTCCCCTTTTGCAGGATCCCTCTTTTCGACTACCGCAGATCCTCGGACTCCCCACTGTCCCCGCCCCCACCACCACCACCACCCGAAAATGCAGACACCAGACGCTACCAAGTGTCAAGTTAGTGGAGCGGCGGGCGGCTGGCTGCCAGCACCTGATCGCGCCGGAGCGGTGGCTTGCAACGCCGGAGGAGCCAGGCTTTCATTCTACCGCAGTCCGCCACCCGCGCACCCGCACCGCCGCCGGCCCTCGGGGGCTCCCCGCGCGGTGCTCAGCGCGCCAGGTGCAGCAGCAGCAGCAGCAGCAGCAATAGTAGCAGCAGCAGCAGCCAGGCTCTGCGCTCCAGCATCTCCCGAGCAACCGGAAAGCGCGCTGGAGACAGACCCGTACGCGCTCCCTACTCGTGTAGCCCAGGCCGACAGGCTCTGCGGGCTCCCCCCAGCCCCCCGCCCACCCCCCGCGGGCTCTGGATAAAACCCGGAGTAGCGGAGTGTGAACCAGTGCAAAAACCCTTGGTGGCTCCAGAGCGGCCACTAGGCATGCTCCAGCACTTTGAGAAAGCAGGGGTACCAGTGGAGGGGAGTGCGAGGGGGATCCCCGCCTAGCCCCACTGGGCGTGTACAACACCTGTCTGCACCGGAGACATTTGTCCCACATGGTGACCCGAGGGTGCACGCCTACTGACTTAGAAAGGCTTTAACCTCCAGCTTGGATTCCCTAGATGGCTGCCTGGGTAGTGCAATGGAATCCCTAAAGGTTTGTTTAAAAAAAAAAAAAAAAAAAAAAAGACATTAACTACACATGATTCTTCTTTCCACATCTTTTTTACTGCATACATTAAAAAAAAAAAAAAACTTAAGTTCTTCCTCGTCATTCAAGCCATTCTCATTCCAAATATGTTTCCCTGAGCATTTGTCCAAAGGTGGATAAAGGGAGGGGGAACAAGGGAGAGATTAAGACTCTGATCCTCTCTATTTGCCTTCCACCTGTATGCAAGAGCTGAAACTACAGCGTGGAGCCTAGGACCTGGAGCCCTGTTATAAATCAGAAAGTCAGCCTAGTTTAGAAGTGGAGCACTGTAGGCTATAATTATCAAAGGTCACTAATTTCACCCACATGCACCTGCAGGTGGCTCTGTCCGAGGTGCACAGAGCAATATATTTTGGTAAATGGAACACAAGCAATGTTCTAGTCCCTGATTTCTGGGTCCACAGAGGATTGCTCATCAGTGAAAGGGCAAGAGGGAGACAAATATTCCAATCTTGGTTTTCGCCCCCAACCAAGTCCGTCCTGGGGCTTGAACTCTGGTCTTCATGATTTTCAGCAAGTACACTTACCTACAGAGCCATCTTGCCGGCTGGAGCTTTGATAAATTCAGTAGTTGGGGGAGAAGAGAACAGTGACCTTGGTGTTGGCAAGCTGTTTGGGGGTGTGGTTAGCTACATGCTGTCTCCCTGTCCCAGTTACTCTGTCTATGAAATCGCCACTTGTCATCAGACTGCCGTTGCTAATTGTGTTACTACAAAAATTATATTTACTCCCAATGGTCATAATAGCAAACGTGGGTGAAGGGAAACCTTTACTTTTCAAGCATCTGCTATCCCTAGCTTCTTGTGAATGCTCTATTTGTTCTGATTGAATAGAAATAACGTTTTGATGGGAATAATTTTACTTGTTGTAAAAGTATAAAGCATGTATAAAAACGAAATACAAGTGAAATAGCTAGCCCATAAATCTAGCAACCCAGATTTTTCCCTTCTACTTCTATATCATCTGAGTGGTTGGGGGACAGCATGCATTATTCAGAAAATGCGTCCGTCTTTACAGTTTGCTCATCTCTTCATTATTGGAGTGTACGAGACCTCTCAAGCGATTCCGTTTTGGACAATTTGCTCAACGTGAGGGAACTTACTTTAAGACAGATTTCTTTCACATGGAGTAAGTATGAGGCAGGAATAGCGGCTTCCATTTGGGATAACTTATTGGATTGAATTCAGTGTCTGAACTTGCATCCATTTTTAGTATTCAGTATAAAATTTACTTTACTTACAAATCAAGACATATATTGTTACATGCTTCACTAACTCTGGTGCCTGGAAGAGAATCATATTTTTAAGAATAGGTTCTTTGAGTCTTTGCCTTTTGGCATGGATACCTATAGTTTAAACTTCAGAAACTTAATCACATGTACATTGATTTCCCTAAATAAAATATTCTTTCTCTCCCTCTCTCTTCTCTCCTCCTCTATCTCCTCAGAAATGTGAGTGAATGAGACATTGGAACTACAATGTTAGCTTTTCCTACTTGGTTTCTTACTAAACTGAATGTTACATTGTTCAGGGGAAAAAAAAGGTAGATACTTCTTTCTAAGAAATGTTTGCAGGTCTCTAATTACAGCATCATTAAAGACAAAGGCACAAATACTAATTCATAACCTAATATCCATATGACAATCAGTGCTTGTAGTACCCATCCTGGCTTAGGCAGGCAGGCAATTGTTCCTGCTGTGTCATTGTGGAGCTAAGAGCCAAGGAAAGCCAATGGTAACAGACCTCTGCTTCCCTATCTGGTAAAATTAAAATTTTCACACTGTATCACTACGAAGATCCCCACTAGCTCTAAATCTGTATTTTACATGTTCATTTTTGTAAATCAGAAAAGTATCTTCTGAGTGATGTTATTTACCTATGTTTACAACGTGTGGGGAAAATTAATTTTGAATATATACATGTGTATATATCTAGTCATTAATTAAATAGATCAAAGAGAGGGCATTAACATTGCAATGAGGTGGTCACAAGAGGAATTGGAGGGAGAAAAGAGGGGTGGTGGTAATGTATGTGCAGTACTCATGTATGACCTCAAAATAATAAAAATTAAATTTAAGGAAAGATGAGTTAGCTCATGAAATAGACTTCCCTATACTGTTTCCAGTAGTTTCTTATTACATTCACTTGCATGGTAATTATATTGCTTTATTAGTATCTTTAGGATGCATAAATGTAAAATTAACATTTAATTGACATAGCTATGCTGAAAATAAAAAGCTTTATAATGAGCTTAGGGAAATAATTCCTTAACTAGTGTTTCCTGCACACGCTCAGGAACCTGAGTTCGACTACTAAACACTCACATTGAAGGTCCCTGGTGGGGTTCCACACCTGTAATCCTAGAATTGGGGAAGCAGAACTAGGAGGATCTCTGGGGCTTGTGGGAAAGCTAGTCTTGCTGAATCAGCAGGTTACAAGTTCGGGAAAAACCATTGCAACAACAAGACAGAGACCAACAGAAGGAGACACTAGATATGGATCTCTGGGCTCCTCACTTATGTCATGGATGTTCCTAGGCACCACACATACATGCACACACAAAGAAACTCATGCATACACATGTACCATACTTAAACATGCAACATAGCTTGAATAAGGTAAAATAAAATGAGTTTTTGGAGGGGTTCTGAGAGCTTTTTATTATTTTGTTCCTTGGAGGAACTAAAGCAGGGCATTGCACACACTTGTGAGTAGGTAAGAATGGTTGTTTCCTTTCCAGTGATGGGAAATCATGTTCTCACAACTTAGAAACTCCTGATAAAACCACCAGTAAAATACTCCTCTTAAAGGTTGTACATGTATAGAGATAGCTGACCACTTCATTCAAAATAATTTACTAAATTCAAGTCCAGCCTTTTACTGTGAAGACTGAATAGCTCCAATTCCAGCTCATGTTCCCACAAAGACACAATTTACACAGCTGCCTTCTCATGGGATCACTAGGGTTCCTAGAGATACCCCCCAAACTGTTACCCATACAGAAATGCAGACATCTCCACTGGGCATCTCTAGCTGGCTGCCAGTGTCTCAGAGGTGAGATTCTACACTGTACCTCCTTTTCCCCGAGAAGAGGAAGTTGAATCATTGAGGACAGGTTATGAAAGTAGATAATGAGGGAATTGGCTCAAAATATGATTAAAATAATTCAGCGTCCCTGGCAAAGATAGATTGTCCCAGAAATAGGCACGATGTATCTGTTCTAATCTTCGACTTCAAAGTATAGATACTGGGACAAAGAAGCAAAATTTACTCTCTACCAGCAAGCAAGCAATAAATAAGGCCTGGTTAAACTCTGATATGTTAGAGAAAGACAAAAATGCCTTGAGATTTTACAGAACAGAGTAGAGACAAACTTTTCAAATTCAGATAAACTAGATAAAACTAATGTGACCCTGAAAAAAGCTACTTGCATAGCTGCCCTCTCTCTCTTCTCTCTTTTTCCATAAGTAAATCTGCTTTGTCACAAACAACCTGCCTTTAGAGGACTTTCCCCAGCAGGGGCTGGTCCCCCATTGAGTGTCTGTAATGAGCAGAGTGCCAGAGAGACAGAGTTTATAAGCCAAGCTTCAGAGACCTGGCATGAAATGGGTCCAATTAGCTCATTGCACATGAAGATTCGACTTTAGTTCATACCATTTGCTATCATTTGGTTTCGATTTATAAATTACCTCTCCTCACCTCCATAGGCTTCTCAAATTCTCCCACAGTGCTAAAGAGTCTCTCATGTCCTTGGGCAGAAAACAAGTACAGTGAGCAACATTCAGAAATGAGCTGTATATTTCAGAAGGTCTTAGCCAGTAAACTATAACAGACGCTTGTTTTTTTTTTCTTCTTTTTTAAAGAAAAAGAATAAAAAAGAAAAGCAGGACAGAAAGAAAGAGACATTGCCTATTCAAGTGCTATCCATGAAGGCAACTCTGCCTGTTCTGAGCTTTTTTTACTGTTAACTAAACTTTCTGTCACTCTCTGTCTGCGACAGGAAGACTCTCCTGTTATAAAAATTCATAGCCCAATTATGATCTCTGGTGGAAGGAGACAGAGTTGCACTATCCTCAGAGTCATTCTTGTTGCTCACCAGAGACCCGGGGGATATTGACAAACAGCTCATTCATACTGAGTTGCAGTCTGAGAGAATCTCTCTGCTTGTTATATTTATATACCTCACGGCTTCCTTTCACCACACAGCCTTCTGTAACATATATAAGACCATCAAGGCAATAAAACAATGCTGGTGATTTTTCCTGGGGATGATTTTTCTATGTGGAGCTGAGCTGTGGCAATGAAATAACTTGCTAATGTAAGATATCTTTTCACTGGTATTGTTTTACTCACAACAAAGCTAAGCGCAGTGTGTGTGTGTGTGTGTGTGTGTGTGTGTGTGTGCACGCACTCGCACTCTCATGCATGCATGTGGGTGTGAATTACATGGACATATGCATAAGCATGTTCATAAATATGTGGGTGGACAGGTTCGTGCAGGTAGGTACAATTGTGCGTGCACGTTATGTGGAGGCCAGCACTGAGGTTGAGTGTCTTCCTCAGTTCCTCTTCTCTTTATATATTAAAGCAAGGTGTCTTGTTGAACCTGAATATGTAGCTTGTCTGAGGATTGCCTACTTTTATCCTCTGTGTTCTAGGATTATAGATAGGCTGCTACATCAGTCTGGCTTTTAAGTGCATTCTGTGGATGCAAGCTATGGTCCTCAAGGGCTTTATCTGCTGAGACATCTTGCCAGCTCATATTTTTGTTTTTAAAAACCAGACATATGGAGGTGTGTGGGTGAGAGAAGTGTGTAGGAGCTCACTCACTCATGCATGACATTTGTGTGGAGGTCAGAGAACAAGTTGAGAGACTAGGCTGGGAATCAAACTCTGGTTATCAGGCTTAGCAACAAGTGCCTTTATCCACTGAATCACATTGTTGGCACCAATAAAAGAATATCATTCATTCAATTAGGTATTGGCATAGAAACAAAAGGCCTTTTCATTCCTTTCTGTGGATATTAGTGGTAAATTTATTTCTCATATTTGTTTGTTTGAAGACAAATAAGTTTTCTGTGCGCATATAGCAGAAGTAACAATAGGGAACCAGTTTTCCTTTTCAGATAACAAGTCTTTCTTTGATGAATTCATTTATTATTATTTTTTATTATTTTGGAACATGGAATTTCTCATTTACCTAAACAACACTAGATTTTCTACTGATTCAAATTTATCTTCTGTTTGTCCTTGGGAAATACGTACACTCTGTCTCTTAGAGTCAGACATTGTGATCTGTTACCTGCCTTTTGTCTTTATATAATTCACAAGACATCTTGAAACACATTTCCTATGCATGAAGGTTTGTGTTCATTGTCAACTTGACAGAATCTAGAATCTCCTTAGAGGTAGCTCTCTATGTATACGTGTGGGGGATTCTCTTCATTTTGCTAATCAAGGTTGGGAGACCCTTTATAAATGTCAGTGACATCTTTCACTGAGTTAGGGTCCTGGCCTGAATAGAGAAGGAGAAATAAGTTCAGGAGTTATGTTTATTTTTCTGTTTCTTACTATTAACAGTTGCTTCAAGTCCCTTCCAACATGGACTTTCCCACCATGGTGGAATGCATGGACCCCTATGCTAACACAGCCCTTTTCTCTCCTATGTTGCTTTTGCCAGATCATTTTTACCACAGCAACAGGAACAGAAACTCAGAGATCATTTTGGAGAGTCTACCTGTTGAGAAAACTCTACCAATGATCTTGATTACATGTGTGGTGGTAAAGAGGATTTCTATTTTCTGCTCCACGTACCATGTTTATTACTAAAGAGTTATGACTGGATTCATATAGCCAGATGAATCTTCCTCCAGAAACCCAGAGGAAGACCACAAAGAAAATGGGTGACCAAGCCCATGGTATTTTGTGAAAGTATTTCACCAGACAAAGTTATTTGTTTAAACTGAGCAAATTGTAACATGAGGACATCCTTATGTACTGTAATCAAGCTCATTCAAATTCATGTCTAGTTGCTGCCATGCTTAACCTTACTTAATCTATGAATCTCGATTAGTGGCTTACTGTTGATATAGATCTCTCCTTACATTCATCTCCATCTTTCTCCATTCATCCATCCATCCATCCATGTATGCATATATATATCCTTTTGCTCTCTATTGCTCTCTGTATATCATCTATATATCATTCATCTGTTTTTCCACCCAACTGTATATCTATCTGCTTATTATCTACTTATCCATTACTTATCTATGTATCTCTAACATTTATTCATCATCTATTTCTCTTTCTAAAATGATTTATCATCTATACCTATCTATATCTATCTATGTATCTCCTCATCTACAATTTATCTACTCATTTACCCACATCTATGTATCATCTGTTTGCCTATTATCAATCATTTCTCTACCGATCTGTGTTCCGACTTAACTATCATCCACCGGTCTGTATGGTCTGTATCAGTTTTGGAATAATAAAGAAATATTTTACATTGCTAATTTCCTAGCTAAACTTGTACGTCTAAATATCTACTAATGCCACATTCCCTTATTCCAGTCAAAGAAAGAAGAGAGAAAAGAGAAGATAAAACAAGTTAGAATGGAAGGGTTAAAGTTAAAGGGGGAGCCCAAGAGTAGACATTCTGAAGTTGGTAGGAGGTCTCAAGTCTCACATTTTTATTAATGCCATTATAAAGATCTCAGAAACATAATAACCCTAGTGGTTAGTTCCAAAACATTATTCCTGACATTAAATATATGATAGAGATTTGCATAAGTTTACATATGCAATTTTCAGTCCTGCTTATAACCTTCTCATTCTCCTGCAGGCAATTTGTAGTTGACAGTCCCAATTAATTTCAAAGCTTAGCATTTCTTGTAATATTTTATCATTTGTTATATATAACAACTTGACAATAAACATTAGAACAGGAGGTGGAGAGAATCTGTAACAAATAATACAATTCATGAAAATCAACCACTAGAGAAAGGCTCTTCAGTTGACTCTTCTGGGATGTACAGGGTTGGGGTGTTTCATCTCCACTGATAGGACATGGAGAGCTTCCTAAGGTAGACGAACAGTCCTCTTTGGTGGTCTTTTCTCTTCCCCATGGAGAAGCAGACTATGCATTTTCTCATCTTCCCAAATCATAATGAACACCCACCTGCAAACACACTCAAGTTCACTGGAACTTTCTTTACTAACTATTCCTATAGTACCTAACTTACTGTGCACCTCACACCTTTATTCTGGATAAACTTACTCAACACCATGATCATGGTAACTAGAATCTTATCATGTGTAGTAAATTATAATTATTAGAGAAAAGAAAATTGCTCATTGGTACTGGGTTTAAAGTTTTGTGATGTGTATTTTGTTGTTTGTTTGATTTTTGTCTGTAGTACTAGGTAGGAGCCTAATTGTTTTCAGTGCTGAATAGAGGGAGACATGTGAAAAATGTCCTTGAGAGAAAGTCTTTTATCCACTATCTCAGTATTAAACTCTATTGCCTTCTGAGAAATTTTAAGTTTTGGTTTTGTATTTTATTGAAAAGTCACTGTGAGCATATAGGATAGTTACATTATTTTTCAACTTGATACAATGTAGATTCAAAATGGAAGCTAGTCTCAAGTAGGGATTGTCTATATCAGGTTGATCAGGTTGGTCCCTGGAGGAGAAAGTTTTCTTTTTCTTTTCTTTTTTTTGATACTTTATTTACATTTCAAATGTTTCCCCCTTTCCAGATCTCCCCTTTGGAACCTTCCTATTCCCTCCCCTCCCCCTGTCTCTATGGGGGTATTCCCCTACCCACCCAAGTCTTCACTCCTTGGCATTCTCCTATACTGGGGGATCTCTTAACTGGGTAAAGACACAGCCCACTGTGGGCTGGACAGTATTTGATCATAGAAAAGGAGCTGTCAGTTGACCTGACAGTCCCAAAATATTCAAAGAGAAACTCAAATCCTCAACACTGAACATCCAATAAAACAAAGTGTCATTTTGTGTATTACAATATTAACACAGAAGAAAGTCCATTTTCTATTCATCTTTTGCATTCCAGTATTCCATGTTCGTTAGAAGATTGTCCCCCACAAATGTTTTAATGGATATTGTTCCAGTAAACTTTTGAGAGTAGGAGTCACACCTTTCCTTGGAAGAAAATAATTGGGATCCTGAGGTGCAAAGCTCTCTCTATACATAACCCAGTTTGTGAGCAGTTATCCACCTGGGCAGAGCTTTCCTTCCTTGGAACGTGCCAATAAGGAAAGCCAATACAGATATAATGATGCTCATCCTACTCGATCTATTGTTAATACCAGTGGTCTTTGTTTCAGACTCAAAAAGCTTAAGAATTTTTGCCAATGTCCACAAAATGGGCAAGGTTGCAAGCAATATGTATCTATACATCAGGGTTAGAATTTGAAATTATTCTGTTTACTTTATTTTAATGAATGCCATGGGGTCCATGCAAGTACACTGACCTATTCATCCCTCTCCTCCCACTAAATGGCACTTGGTTGTGTAGGTGCATGAATCTCTCCCTCTCTCTCTCTCTCTCTCTCTCTCTCTCTCTGTGTATGTGTGTGTGTATGTGTGTGTGTGTGTGTGTGTATGTGTGAGAGAGAGAGAGAGAGAGAGAGAGAGAGAGAGGAATTGTAATTTGGAGGTGAGAGAACAACTTAGAGTATCATTCCTTGAGATCCATCTACATTATTTATTTGAATGGGGCTACAGGATTTTCCTATGTATGCCTCCACAGCTCTGGAACTACAAGTATGAACAAGCATGTTTACATTTGTTATATCATCCTGGGTCTCTGACACAGATTTTGATGCTTATAACCATACTAACTGAGCCTTCTCCCCAATTCAGACCCAACAAAATCTTAACATTGACCGTCTAGGGCTTCTATCAAATCTCAACCCCATCCATACTAAGGAAACTAGTAGGAGTGGAATCAGAACTGAACAGAAAGTTACAGATAACAGAAGCAGGACACAGGAGAGCTCTGATAGACTGTTTCTACCAAAGACAATATTCGAACAACAGAATCTTCATGTAGTTTCTAGGGGTAGTGTATTCTTCATAGCCTGGTCTCAAGTACACTTTAAACTACAGAAAACAAAATAGCATGAAAATATAACAACACTTTCTCAAGTACAAATCTTGACATTGTAATGTAGCAGAGAATCTTCATGGCTATGGAGAGTACAGGGTAGAATTTGCTTTTCTTTCAAACATTTAAGAAAGTGAAAGTGTGTGTGAGTGAGTGAGTGATTGTGTGTGTGTGAGTGAGTGAGTGATTGTGTGTGTGTGTGTGTGTGTGTGTGTGTGTGGTGTTTGCATATGTGCATGTGGGTGTCAGTATAACTGTGTATGGAGACAGGAAGTGGACACCAGGTGTCTTCCTCAATCAATTTCCTTCCTACTTCTTGTGACACTGAGATCTGAAGTTCCCCCATTCTGCTACATTTTGACCAGAGACCTTCAGGGGTCTTCCTGCCTTTACTTCCCCATTGCTGGGTATACAAAAACAACACCTCTGTGCTTGGCTTTTATGTGGGTGCTGAGTAGGTATCAAACCCATGTCTATTTTTGTATGGCAAATAAAGCAAAAAGTGATCTGGAAAGTGAAATAGCAAGCCATTGTAGATACACTATTTTAGTATATAAAAAAGCTCTATTTGCAGTTGTGAAGGACTTTTATTTATATACAAATTCAAGGAAACATAGCACCATCGAGGTCAAATACTATGAAAAGGTTGACCTTAAAAACAAAATAAGAGAAAGACTGATGAGATAGGTCAGTAGGTAAAGGCATTTGATGGCCTGGGTTCAATTCCTAGGTTCCATTTGGTGGAAGCAGAGAGCTGACTTCTCCAAGACCTCCTCTAACCTTCACACTCAGTGTGGCAAACTCACATGCATGCACACTACAAGCAAACACACACACACACACACACACACACACAATTTAAAAACCTTTACAAATCAAAAAATTAAAAAATAAAGCAGAAAGGGACTATCACTCTAGATCAGGGTCTGAGGAATTCTAATCACAAGTCAAATACAGCCTTTTCCCCCAGTTTTGTAAATAAATGTTTGTTGGAAAACAGTGAAGTGTATTCACTTAGCTATTATCTGCCTCCATTTTTATATCTCAATGCTAGCCTTAAATACTTCTGACAGAATAATATGATCTGCATGATAAGAGAAGAAAGAGAGAAAGAAAGAAAGAGAGGAAGGAAGGAAGAGAGGAAGGAAGGAAGAGAGGAAGAGAGGGAATAAAGAGATTTCCAGAAACAACAACATGTAGAAGTTAAAGGCAGTTAGGCACACAGGTGAGCAGAGTTCCTCAATAGATGAATGTCAAGTAGGAAAATGTATACAGCTTAGAAAGAAACCCTATCATTTAAGATAGTAGTCCTGGAATTTAAACTGTAATCTTTTTGAAAAATTATTTTGTATTCCTGACAATGTTAGCATGGAATAAGTAAAAGTTAATACAACAAAAGGAATTCTTTAGTATGTTTAGTATGTTGCTAAAGTAGTTGATTGTAAAATTAATTCACATTAGATTTTTTATTGGATATTTTCTTTATTTACATTACAAACGATTTTTCCTTTTCAAGGTCTCCTCTTCGGAAACCCCCTTCTTATCTCCCCTCCCCCCGCCTCTATGAGAGTGCTCCCCCACCCACCCACAATACTTCTTTCTAGAGAGAAGAAATAAAGTAGTATATTTAAGAAATCCAAGGACAGTTAAGGTGGACCAAAGTTTCTCTACAATAACTATGAGTGTCAAACACACAGGTTGTAGAGACTCTTACCACTCAGGAAATACTGCCCTAATGAGCATCCTTTAAGGAACCTAAGAATAAAATTTAAAACTCTTACAATGATGAAATCATCACAATTAAGTAAAAGAATCAAACAATAGTGATATGTAATTTTAGTTTATAATCAAATATTCTTATTTCAAAGTGTAGAAAATATTATGAATTTGATACATGATTTATATTAAAAATCTGTGGGAGAGATTTAACTGTATCTAACAAATTTACAAACACAACATATATTTTTCACTTGCAACACACTGACTTAGATTAGTCAAATTTCAACTGCCCAATACTAATTGTGATTAGTCAACACTACAGAGAGTTTAAGTACAGGCTGAAATGAAGATGCTGACCATGCTGAGTGTCCTAGTCAGTTGTAGCTGTCAGCTTGACACAGCCTATAATCACCGGAAAAGTAAGTCTCAGGTGAGGGATTACGCAGATGAAATTGGTTGATGGATTTGTCTGTAGGGGATTGTCGTGATTATTAATCTGTTTGGGAGGTTCCAGCACACGGTGGGCAACACTATTCCCTAGGTAGGTGGTCTTGGGTAAGCATGAGTACATGAAAGAATCAGCCCACAGCAACCTATGATTTCTGCTGTACTTTGTTGTTGTTGTTGTTATAGATAAATTCCATGGTTAGAGGTAATGCTGTGTAGAAGAACGTGAGCATGACTTTGGATTCCTGTTTTGAGTTCCTATCTTGACTTACCTCAGCGATGAACAGTGACCTAGAAATGTAAGCTGCAATAATTTATGTGCTTAAGTAGCTTTTGTTCTGAGTGACTGATAAAAGCAACAGAAAGAAAAATAACTCAGTGAGTATTAAATATTTGGAAACTATAGAACTAAAGTAAATTCATGGTTAAATAAGAATACACAATAGTTTTGAGATCTAACCATGTAGATTTAGCATATCCAAAGCTCACAAATGGGAGAGAACAAGAACGGTATGTATACAAATGTACCATTTTCAATTTTAATAATGGGCTCTGGTGGTATTAGAATATTAATATTTACATAGTGTATTTGTGACTGAGGAGATGGTTCAGTATGTAAAGTGTGCCACACCTGACTTTGAAGCCCACACCTAGGGAAAGCTGGATATGACAGTGTGCATTACACTTGATCTTAGCCAAAAGGCCAAGAAGCGATGATAGTGCGCATTTATAATCCAAATGTTCCTATATTAAGATGGGAGAAAGATAGGACAATTTTTAGGATCTCACTGACTAGCTAGCGTGAAGTAAGCAACAGCAAGCAGATAGAGACCTTATCTCAAAGAAGTTGGTTGATATTGGGTATGGTGGCATTCACGTTTAATCCCAGAACTCAGGAGACAATAGCAGGTATATCTCGGTGACTTCTAAGCCCTCTGGGACTAAACTGTAAGACCCTGTCTCAAAAAGTAAAATAAATAATATATAAAATAATTAAATATGGGAGAAATGGTAGGAGTTGTAGTAGCTCACCCAAGATTGTCCTTTCACCTCCAGATCCATATCGTGGCCTGCACATCCTGAATACAAGCATACCTAGACTCATAGGAACATGCACACATATATTAAGCATACATACACACAATGATTAAAAATAGTATATTAAGCATGTGATATTAGAAACTAAATGACTAATTATAAAATAGTGTAATTCCCCAGTGACCAAAGTCTTAGAATCAGGCTTATCACTAAGTCATGGAAATGGCTCAGTAGTTAAAAGCACTTGCTGCTGTTGCAGAGAACCAGAGCTTGGTTTCCAACCTCCATATTGGGCTGCACAGAACCATCCATAATTCTAGTTCCAGGGATCTTCTACCCTTTTCTGGCCTGTCTGAGCATCAGCACTTCTTATACATATGCTCACATATGAACACACACACACATAGACATAATTTAAAAAAATAAAACAAAACACTTCAAATTTCTCAATCTACAAAAAAGAAGTCTCAAATCAAAAAGTTTCACTTAAAAAGCGTGAAAAAATTCCCTTCCATTTTTCTTCTAAGGCATAGTATTATTATCGTTTCTGTTGCTGTGATAAAATACAATAACCCAAAGCAACTTTGAGGAGAGAAGTGCTTATTTTTATAGCTCCAGATTGGAAAAAAAGAAAAAGTCCGTCACAGAAGGGAAGGTATGGCAACGGAGCTGGAGGTCAGCCTGGAACCCAGGAAGGAGAGCTGGCTATAAGCTGGATGAGTCAGTAACAGACTTCCTTCAGCTCAGATCCATCTCCCAGTAGTTTCATAATCTCTGAAATAGCATTGACAAGTCTTCAAACACATGATCCAGTGTGGGACTTTTCCCATTATGGAGGTAGTTGTCAACATCTCTCCTGCATATCTACTTGCACCATTTCTCAGAGAACTTGGACTTAGATAGTTAGAGACAGTGGCTCACCAACAGTAATCAGTTAAAGAGAAACCATGGTTTCTAACTAAATTTGGCTTACAAATAATCAGTGGATGTACATTTTTACTGCAAGAACATCTCAGGTTTGCTAATCTACAGTTTCAACTAAACTTGTAGTTTTAATCAGTTCATCTGGCAAATGTAGGAGAAATAATCAGATCTTGTACAAAGAATGGGGTAGTAAAAGACATCCAGGCTTCCAAGAGAAGGGTAGAATTCAGACAGAAAATAAGAACTATTTCTGCCCTTGAGCATATTGATGTGAAGTAGTATTAAAACCATCAAAGCTTATCAGTCAGAGAAGAAACAAAACTGACCTTGACTGCTCCGTCTAGGCAAAGATAGAGAGATCTAGTTTTCAATGATGTTGTTCATCAGACATGTTATAATGCTAACTAATTCTCTTCTGAAATGTATAGTCAGTTTATTACCAGCATAAATATAAGTACTGGGTGAAAGGACAGTATAAAGCATTGGACCTGTTAGTTTTTTGTTTTTGTTTTTGTTTTTGTTTTGGAATTAAGCCACTTGGTAACCACATCATAGATGACAGGAAGCATCTCTAAGATGCAAGATTGTTCAACATAATATATAAAAATAATGAATTTGAAAATAAGGTACTATTAGTTTGGAATCTCTGATAAAATATTTGATACATGAACTAAATGTCAATCCGGTTCTGAATAAAGGAAGTACAGATTACTTATAGTGTTGCCAAATGACCCAAGATGAGTCTAATGGAGAATTTTCCTGGACATCTGCAGGAACTGCAGAATATGCAGATTGGCACCAGGAGTGTACAAACAATTGAGCCACTCTAGGGCAGACTCCCAAAGACAACAAGCCCAAGTTTACAATAGAGTCATTTTAAGGGATGGAAGAGAAGTTTAATTTGAGGGAAGAGATGACTGGTTGATCAGATTATATAGCTAAAGGGCATTTTGATTTGAAAACTGATGACAAAGCTATGGTGCTCCAGTTTGTACACCTAAAAATAAGCCATAAAGAAACTCAAGAAAAAAATGACCATTAGTGAGCTCAGGGCTGTAGCTAGTTTTGGAAGATTGGTCAGAGCATATGGATAGTTCTCTAGGAGTCCAGAGGTTTTTTATACTTTGATGTGTGTGTGTGTGTGTGTGTGTGTGTGTGTGTGTGTGTGTGTGTGTGTGTGTATACATGCACTTGTACTGGGGCTCAGGAATAAAAACAACATTTTCCTTATACTGTTGGTGTGTGTGGTTAACCTGAGTGCATGTGTTTGTGTGTACGTGTGCGTGCGCATGTGAGTGCCTATACTTGTATTTTGTTTTAAGATAAAAGTTTTAAAAGTGCTTAATTGAGTTCTCAGCTCTTACTAAGCACTCAATAAAAGGCAGCTATTAAAGAAGATAAAGTAAAAGACAGTGATTACACTGGGAACAAGCGTTCTGTGCTGTTTTAAAGTGAGGCTGAGACTCCAGCTCTTCAGGGTCACACTCTGCAGCGAATGCACAGCTATAAAACTGCTCTTGCCTTTTCAAGATGTGTTTATGGCATTGAGAGCCGGATGCCAACCTTACTTTAAGAAGTCTTCAGAGTTAGTAAACATCAACCCCAGGCTGTCGTTTTATGTTGCTGTAAGTCATCAACTCAAACCATTAACTCATTTACATACTGTTAAAATAGTATTGATGCAGCCTAGGTTCAACACCATGGACAAAGATTTCAGTTTAGGGTCTATTTGATCAATTGAAAGTTGATTTCAGACAGATTTCTATTTGGTCAATTCCAGGGTTACCTGGCAAAAAAGCAAGGAGTCCGAGTCTTAACCTGCTTTCACAGATAACAGAATGACACACAATGTATGATCCTGAGAACAGTAATGACCCCATTGACGACATATGTAATTTCAGGAGACCCTGCCTCTAGTCCCGCTAAACTTGGTTACATGTTAGTCTTGGAGGTGGCTGGAGCCCCCAGTCTACAGTTTTCCTGCCATAAATGAGTATGTAGCACGCTATTCAGACAAGTTATTTCCTATTAAAAACCTGCCTCCTATTCACATAGCCAAGGCTCCTTCACCTGAGTACCTGCCGTGGTACCACCTGGCCTCACAGAGCTGTTTCAGCACAGTGTCTTCTGTCTGAGGGATCCTTCTCATTTGTCAAGAAATGATACAATCTCATTCTTTCCTCTCTGAAGATATGTTCTCTCAGATGTACATTCTCTCCACCTAAAGACATTCTCTAGTTCATTCTGATTCCTCCGAGAAGCTACATGAGCTCTTCTTCAGTGAAATGTTTTCTGCGTTCCACTCCCAGGGCACTTGGTTTCTACTTACCCGTTTCTCGCAAGCCATTTAGTGCCTCATGCCATTAGCTACTATACAACCATTAGAATATTCTTTCCACTCCACCAGCCTACTGAGTCCATTTTCATGTTTTGAATTTTTCTTGTGAATAATAATAATAGTGAAAACAATAATGGTTCACATTTATTGAGTGCTTAATGGGAAGCAGGCACCCTCTAATGCTTTTCGTGCAGTGACTCTGGAATGAAAATTCCTGTTTGCATTTAAAGTCAGAACACCACAACCTGAAAAAAAAAAAAACCAACATACTGAAGGGTACATAGCTAGTGTATGTAATCCTACTGCTTATATACTTAATGATGCATTATCTTAAGTTAAAGTTGTAAGTAATATACAATTATCTATTAAATCCATAGATTTCATATGAAGTACTATATCAACTTTTTGCTTGACTTGAAATTGTTTTAAAATATATATTATCTATGGATGTATCATTTATGTCATCTATCTATCAATCTATCTATCCATTTATCTATGAATCTATATCATTTATATATTAATCATCTGTCACATGTTTTTAAATCATCTGTTTATCAACAAGTTATCTATCATCAACTTTTTATCTGTGTTCTATTTATCAATCATTTGTTTATCCATCATTGATTTCTCTATCATCTGTCAATCATATATAAATATGTAGGTTTTTATATTCAATAAGAGTTAATAAATAAGCATATGCAAGTAGTTAAAACAGTTATATACTAGATATGTTTTTGATAATCTTCATGGAATTTATCCAACATAAATGTGTCTATGTTGCTATAACAAAAATATAATTAACTGTGTAGTTAAATAAAAGGCTTGATTTTCAGTTCCTGAAGCTGTGAAGTTCAAAATAATCAAGAGTGGTAGACTTTGCATCTTGTGGGCGCGCACTCTTGTGTTCTTAGATGATATTTTCTATATTCTTGAATGGTGGAAGGACACATCTTAGCAAATCCTCTTTGTAAGGGCACTGAAGGAGGCCATTTTTACCAACCCATCTCTCAAAGACTGCATTTGCTACCACACTCCCCTGAGAGTAATGATTTTACCAAGAAATTGAGAAGGATGCAGACATCAAGACTATAACAGAGGAATGCCCAACCTGTGACCAGAAGACTTGATGAGATTTTGTTTGTTTTATTTTGATTTTCCTCTCTTATTATTTTAAGTTTTCTCTATATTGGAAGTCAGTGAGGAAAAGATTTTACAGCATCTTCTCATCAGGCAATAGAACACAACTGTCTACATTTTAGATAAATGAGCACTATTTTCAGTATAAATTATTCTATGAGCAATTGTGTTTAGTAAGTGCATTTAAAGGAGAAAATATGCTATAAAATATAAACAAAATATTCAAATTTCTGCTTGAAAATAACATAATCTCAGAATTCTAGTATAGTGATTGCTTTATATGTCTTTTATTAATTTATGTAGTGTGTGTGTATGTATATATGTATGTGTGTGTGTGTGTTTATGGATTCATGTACTAGAGACAGAGACTGTTGGTGGCGTATACAAGGAGATGCCAGTGTGGTGCAGAGAGGTGAGAAGACCCCTTTGGGGAGTCAATGCTATTGTTCCTCTCTGTGAGTCTAAAGTATAAACTTTGGTCATCAGACTTGGTGGCAAAGTTTTTTTACCTACTGAGTTAGCTCACTAGTCCTAGTGCAGTGTCTTACCTTACCATAAAGATGCTGATGAGGTAAAGTAGAATACAGGAATAAGGATTTTATCTTCCTGCAACATCTAGTTAGTTTTATCACTGCTCCACTCAGTTTCCCTCTGACTCAGTCTGTCTTAAGATGGCCTCTTTGTTTCTTAATAGCAGGTTCCCATACACACCTTCTCAGGGGACTATTCAGACCTTGCTCACCTACATATTGTTGGTTTGGATTCCTTTTTCTTTCCTCTCTCCTTCTCATACTCTCTTTGTTCCTTCCTTCTTTAATTTCTCCCTTGTCAGATTTCTCCAATTTATACTGGGGTTCAATGCCAACAGGCTTACCATAAGTTAAATTTATTAGAAGTTGACATT
This sequence comes from Rhynchomys soricoides, assembly GCA_019843965.1. NCBI lineage: Eukaryota > Metazoa > Chordata > Mammalia > Rodentia > Muridae > Rhynchomys > Rhynchomys soricoides. The sequence continues at coordinate 4,553,730 of JADRCH010000032.1, read as the reverse complement.
ATATGTACGACACCCACACCACAAACGATCACAGATGAGTCCAGCCTACTCTAAACATGATGAGAAGACCTAATCTACAATTGAGAAGAATCATTTGGTTACAAAATCCATTTTATAATAAGGTTTTAAATATCTCATATCTCTGCTAAATGTGACATTGTAACCAAAACCCAGAATGATGGTATAAGTTCACTAGTCTACTGTTTAGTTAAAAAGCATCAAGTTCTTGTGTCTGATATTCTATATAAGTTATAAATATAAAATATATGAATTTGTAGAAATAATTATTATCTATGTTTGTCACCATAGATCATCTGTGTGTCATTTATACAACATCTATTATTTTTACTATTGTCTACTCCTCATCTATCTACCTCTTTGTCTATATATTAATCTATCACCTATCTTACCAATCTGTCAATTTATTATCTATTGCCTAGCTGTTTGGCTACTATCTGACTTTCCTCCTTTGCATTTATTATGTATGCATCTATCTATCTATCTATCTATCTATCTATCTATCTATCTATGTATCTATCTACCTATATAACTATTATCTATAATATAACCAGCTGTTATAAACTAGTTTAAACTATGTTCATATGTTCTAGTTATTTGCCTATTTAATATACTATATTTATTTATCTATTTATCTGATGCCTATCTGTTTATCCATCTAATTGCTTATCTAAGTGAGTAACATTTGGTTTATTTTGTACTCAAGTCATTACAACATTTTGATAACAAAAAAGGACTTATTAATGTACAATTCCTTCCCTGTTACTTCATGATGTCCACTTCTGGTCTACATATACAGGTACACCAACATCCACATGCACATAGGCAAACATGAACTCTCTCTCTCTCTCTCTCTCTCTCTCTCTCTCTGTCACACACACACACACACACACACACACACACATACAGTTCTACTTACTTTCTTAATTGTGGGGAAGAAAAAAAAAAACAAATAAAACCTCTCTCTATCCAGATCCTACGATACATTACAAATTCAAGGATTTCACTTGAGGTAGTGTGTGTTTTCTTGCTATTTTGTTTCCTACAAGCTCCAGGGCATTTTGGACCAAGCTATGAAGAAGAGACTACTCTTAAAAACTGTATGAAAATATCACTGGTGAAATGCAGCCTTTGGTAGAAGCCTATCAGCATTGCTCTTCTTCCTCCTTGCTGAATAAGATGTGTCAGGCAAGTTTGCTTCTACAAGGTAAGTGCCTAGCCCACACTACAAAACCAACCATGTTTGTGCCTTTAAATCATACAAATGATTCAACATGCTCATGATTAAGTTTTGCTTAGATATAGCCATCCTCAGCAAGATCAAGCCTGGTGTTTCCACAATGCCTTTGGCACATTGAAAGTTGGGCATGATTAATATTTTTAAAGCTTTCCCTGCCAAAAATTGCATCTGGTAGAATTAATAGCCTTGTGGGAGTTACTTTACATCACCGTAAATGACTTCTCCTCCAATCACACCCTTTTTGTCAACCATTTTCTTCTCATATTTTATATATTTTCCAAGTTTATAGTCAAACATTGCATGATACCACAAAAATCTCCTTAGTTTGGAGATTGGTATTGCAGCTGTTGTATTAAGTACAATAGTAAGCCATAACTTCTAGCTCTCTATGTGTTTTCTTTGGCTTTGCTTCAAGTTTCTGAAAAGACCAAAGGTCATTTTCCCAACAGACATCAGTAGGTGGTAATGATGTACTCTCCCTGCTCTTGATTCTCCCTCTCATCCAGGGCCACTCCATACACATTTCCAGGATCATATGCCTCTGCTGCTGTCGTAATATGATCTAATGTGGATACAGACTGAGGAAAGTCACTCCACAAGGTGAGCTGAGCAGGAAGATCAAGACTTGTTATCTTCAGAAATCCTGACTTATGGTTGAAATATTGAGCAATGGCAAGCACAAGGATGTCAAATGACACCGCCTTTAAGGAAATTCAAGTTCAAACCTCAAGTTCAAAGAACAGAAGCTTCTTCCATTCCTCCCAGTGTGTTGGTAAATATTCCCAGAGAACAGGGATTCTCTCTCCAGATTCAGACAGAAAGAGCAATAGAGACTGCTGAGTTTCCAGAGACTTACAAAGTCAAAGGCAACGAGTACCCATGAATCCTCTTCTGGAAATGTTCTAGGTCCTACCTTATCTACCCCTGATTTTCAGTTTAAAATTTTGTATCAGCAAGGAACCTCCTGCTGGGAGTTGGACTGGTGCTGCTGTGTATTTAAATGCTAGCTACTGGCCCTCAAGATGTGGTTGTAGTCCAGAAGAGCACATTCTCACATACACCAAATGATGCTGTGTAAACCGTGCTCACCAATCTTCTCTGGCTGGTTAAATAAATGAGGCTGATGGCTAATTACTGGGGAGAAGAAAGGTAGCTAGCTTTCACCTGGGCTGTGGTTGCAGGTAGGGATGATGTGGCCAGCAGAAGTAAAAAGATGGAGAGAGCAGGAGGCTATCATCAGTGGAGATGGACCATGAGCACATGGCCTGGAGAAGTACACCCTAAGGACAGAGCAGGAGCAACCCAGGCAAGACTCAAACAGCAAGTATATTGGGGAGCACAGATGGGAATTAGCCAGACTAGTGTAGGAAAATAGTTTAGTAATAGTGGAGTAATCACCAGTAACTGTGCTAAAGCTGAATAAATGAATCAATAAGACTCTATCTCAATTATTGTGGGGCTGATCAACTCATAAAACAAACTAATAGAGTTATTAAATATATGCAATGACAACAATTTCTTTTGAATTTTCTGAACCTTTTCAGATGAGTTCCTGGGATTGAGCTGACTCTAGTTATATAAGCCCACTGACTTCCTTCTGAGCTTCATCCTGGGAGATGACCTCCAGGACTAAGGTTACTTGAGAACTCATACTGTTTGTTCTCCGCCTCTGACTTAGTGCCATATTAGAACCTTGATATTTGACAGGTATAGATGTATCTGGAGTTCTGGAATTTAGTCTTCTCTTATTTCTGCACCATCCCTGTGCAGTTGGGTTTGCAGAAAGAAGTGAATGATTTTTTGCAAAGCCTGGTATTATGGGCACTTGATAAATATTAAATAGAGGAGAGGAACTCAGCCTTTAAAGTAGAGACAGAGTCTTGACATCTAACTCTATAGCATCATGTCCTCATGAACTGTGAGTCATTTAGGTTAGAAAAGATGAACAAGAAAAGAGAGCAGACATCCTATCATAAATGATAATTTCATGAAACTCCCAATCCTAAACTTATATGTATCCAGACTTGATATATTTTAAGGTTCTGTTTTATTTTTAATTATGCACAAAAGTGTATGTGCACATGTGTGGAGACCAGAAGAAAATGGCAGCTGTCATTCTCCATTTTTGTGATAGGAGTCTCCTTCTTTTGAGATAGGGGTGTCTCTCACTGGTCTAAGGTTCGTCAAGGATGCTAATTATGATAGCAAGTAAACCATAAGGATCAGCCTGTCTCTTTATACCCAGTGCTGAGCCTATAAGCATCAACCAGCATACCACCATACCACCTTTTTGCTTTTTTTTAGGTTGGTTCATTCTTGGACTCAATCTTAGTTCCTTCTGCTTGTGAAATAAATATTGCATTAACTGCTGTAAATGGCAGCTCTATCTTAAAACTTATCTGTCACATAAAATCAACAATCATGGCTATCTGTTTCTGTTCTTCCCTCTTCACTCTTACATCACATTTAATCTTTGCTGACCCTCACTTTAATATACATCTTGGTGTCTCACTACTTCTGATGCTGGAAGTTTGTTTGGATCTTTTGTCTGGCTTGGTGTAAGAAGCTTGTTGTCATCTTTTCTTACAATGTTGCTTCTCTATCAGATTGAGCCAAAGAGATAAACTCAACTGTTTACAAGAGAAGCCACATCCCGTCATTCTTCTATTCAAAACTACACTTTATAGCTGGGAAGATGGCTAGGGGTATAAAGAGCTTGCTCCACCAAAATGAAATCCAACTTCAGATCCCCAATATCTGTACAAAGCTGAGAGTGGTGGCTTGGCAGTATCTGCAACTCATTACTGGGAGGCAGGAACAGGACGATCCCAAGAGCTTAATGACAAGTTGAATTGGGGAATTAGCAGATTACTGGTTCAGTGAGAGAACTTGTCTCAAAAAAGGAAAGTGGAGAATAACTGTGGATGAGAGGTAGCATCAACCCTTGTATTCCACAAGCACATACATCCTCAACACACAGAGACACACAGACACACAGACACACACACATGCAGACACATCAACACACAAAACCACAACCACAAACACACCTACACATACACGGATACACATATACAACACACACTGTTTACTAGACTCTTGTTTCAGAGTAAAGAAGAGCCATATTTACTACACTATTTCAGAAACAATATCATTCTCCTTGCCATATGCAATTGCCAGCTCTTAGAAACTATCTCCCATCACTGCTCCTGCTTACAGCCTTGCAGCCCAGTGACCATTTGCTGTCCTTACACAGGAACTTTGAATTGTTCCTTCAGTTTCCTTAGCCAACAGAATATATCTCTGTACAAATGCACATGGTTCATTTCTTTCTTTCCAGAAAGCCTCTGTGAAATGCCCTTGTGCCTGGAAGATATTCCTAGCCACTTTCTCAGAAATAACACACAGGTACTTTGTATCTTGGCCAGCTTTCCTTTGCTACAATAGTCACCCACGATAACTAAGATACAAGGAGACAGAGTTTATTCTGAGTCACAGTCTTATCAGTTTCAGGCCACAATTGAATAAAATGGCAGACTTTAAGTCTGTAACAAGTCAGTGAATTAGGGCCAGGAGTACAAAATGGAGACGCTTGATGTGATCTATAGTTAATGTGACAGTCAATTCAGCAAGATTTTAAACCACTTAGGAGATACACATCTGGTTATATCTGTGAGGAAACTTCTAGATTGAGTAAGCTGATGTGGAAAAGCACACCCTAGATGTGTACCTACATTCTGCAGGTTGGGGTCATAGACTGCATAAAAAGAGTCAAAGTGAGCTGAGTACCTTTTCCTGCTTCCTGATTTCAGTTACTATGTACCCAGCTCCTCTACACTCCTACTGCCATGCATTCTGAGGCATGGTGGACTGTGCCCTCAAACCATGGTCTAAAATAGACCTTTCTTTCTTTTGTCAGATATTTTGTCAAAGCAACAAGATGCAGCCAAGATGAAAACAAGGAAAAGGAAGAGACTAGGATGGCACAGCCCTCCCAATAAAGTGAAGGCTTCCATAGGCCCCTCCTCTTCTAAGTTCAGGCACCGCCCAAGAGTTCATTCTGCAGCCTAAGTCTTTCATTTTTATTTATTTATTTTTTTTTGGTTTTTTGAGACAGGGTTTCTCTGTGTAGCCCTTGCTGTCCTGGAAATCACTCTGTAGACCAGACTGGCCTCAAACTCAGAAATCCACCTGCCTCTGCCTCCCGAGTGCTGGGATTAAAGGCATGCGTCACCACTGCCCAGCTTAGCCCAAGTCTTTAATACATAAGATTTGAGGAACACTTAAAATCCAAACCATAGCACTGTAACTTGTTATATTTTAAATAGTTTTTCCCTTTTCAAGACAGGGTCTTACTTTGTCGCCTGGAACTCAACGGATTTATCTACATCTATGACCCTCATGCTGATATTAGAGGCAAAACCACCACAGTATTAAACATGGTTATCTGAAAAGTACTATATGTGCAATATAATATACAAATGTAGTGCCCCCTCTGAAAGGGTCTTGTGTTCTAGAACTCAATTTTCTGTCAACAACCATTTGTCTGGAGTTAGAAGGCTAACATGTAAGCAAGTTCACACCACCAAAGGTGAACATATGTTTTGTGTTTCATTAACACAGAAGCCTTGGGTTATTATTATTTTTTTTACATAATATTTCCAAGCTCCTGTCTACTGTGTTCATTGTTCAGATCCTTTATTCATTGAAGTGCCTTTATCTGATGTCTGGGCATTTAATTCTCATGATGCCTGCTTTCCACCTCTGAGCCACTTTGAAACTCAATCCCTTCCACCTGACAATGCTTAATTTATTAAATCTTTGACACTCAGCCCAAAATGTCCATTTTATAACCAATATTTCTAGATGATTATCTTTAGATTTACAACCAGGTCCTTGATATACAGTCACTGTCTCTGTAGTATTTGCCTGGCCTTTTAAAATGTAAATCTTCTTTAAGAGTGGGCAAGTAAGGGAAAGGAGAGAAGAGAAGATTAATTGTGCCTAAAAGAGTCAATTGATCATTTACATTAAGTAACTAAAAACTTGAAAAGAAAATTCTACAAACTTCCTTAGTATTTTCATCTCTGAGACTAACTTGAAAAACCAATTCAGCAGCATCAATATATGTCTCACTTGGATGATTGAAATGTTAAAACCAAAACTCCCCTGAGTTCCTTTCCAGACATAATATAATATACCATAAATTAAAGAAGATGCCTGCTCTGCCTTTTTATATACATATCCAAGTTTTTCACAGTAATCATTTCAGTAGTTGATCTCATTTTGAAAAGATTTATTTAATCTTTAATTATGTGCATGTGAGTCTTTGTGAGTGTTTGTACATATGCAGGAAGGTATCCACAGAGGTGGGAAGTAGGTTTTGGATTCTCTTGAACTGGAGTTACAAGTAATAGTGAGCTGCCAAAGTAGGGTGCTGAGAATCAAACCTGAGTTCTTTGTAAGCATAGCAAGAACTCTTAACCACTGAGCCATCCCTCAAGCCCAATCATTGTAATCTTAACTTCTACTGTCTTCACAGACAACCTACTGGAAAATAAAATTTCTAAATAGATAACTTTCAATCATATTTCAATGAGGAATGATGATTCATTAGTTAATAAATCTGTGTTATATCAGCAGTTTATTTTCACAAGAATCAATACTCCTACCTAGAAGTTATTGATAATTTTACAAACTTTTCCCCAGACATAAATAATAAGAATTTACATAGCCCGCAAATCAAGGAAATACACATAAATTAAACATAGCATAACAAAGTCTTAGAACTTAAAGCTTAATCAACAGATGCCAATCAAAGCTTGGGAAACTCCTTCTGTTTGACTCTAGATGTAAAATGTAATAACACAGTGCAACCAAAGATTTTCAAAACTGTTAAATAAAACACAGAATCACCCTTTCCAAAATGGGATTGAGGGTGGTAAATAGATAGCTCAGCAGGTAAATATTTTTGATTTTCTTGCAGAAGACCCAAGTTCTTTCCCTAGCATCCATGTGTTTACAACACCTTGAAACTCCAGCATTAAAGGACTCAAAACCCTCTTCTGGCCTCTGCAGGTTCCTATAAACATATGGCATACACACACACACACACACACACACACACACACACACTGACATAAAAATTTAAAAATAACAAAAAACCATTAAATAATAATTTGAATCACCTTGTTACATTTTCTGAATTATTGCATGTGCTCCAATTAATTAAAAAAAATGTATTTGTGTTTTACATTCCTGAATGAAATATACAGGTCATATAAAGTATTTTTCTTGTGAATAATTAGACATTAAAGTTCTTTAATGCAACTTTGGAGGGGCATGGAGAGATGGCTCACTAGGTAAGAACATTTGCTGCTCTTGCTGAGGTTCTGAGTTCAGTTCCCAGCCCCATAGTGCGTGACTCACAACAGACGGTAATGACAGATCCAGTGGATGTAATGTTCTTGTTCTGTTCTGGTTTCTGTAGGTACTTCAACTCATATGTCACACATACATGTGAGCACTCTGGAGCATGCATGCCCATGCAAACACACATACACACACACACACACACATTCAATAAGACACTGAGTAAATACAAATGAATCCAAATTCTAAATGTGTTATAAAAGAAAAAGCAATACAAAACCTTTTATTAAATGCATGTGCAAGGATTTCTACGGCAATGCAAATCAGCCTTAATTTTATTTTCCAAATGCTACTCTTTAACCAATATAATGCACAATCAATTTTAAGTACCAGGCAGGATACTTTATAATGCTGCTCCAGGGAAGATACACAATTCCTCATTTTATCTCAGCATCATTAAGCTGTATCACCGAATAATCTATGAACCCCTGATTAACCAGATGCCATTTTCCACCCACTGTCCCAGATTAAAATGCAGTGATGCATTCAACATAATACTTTAAAAATATCATTGATAAGTTCTTTACTTTTTAAATAGTCATGCTACCCCCCCCCCATGTTGGACACAAATGAGGCAGTGAAAGTGTTCATGCATATAATGTTTAGAAAACAAATTAAAATGAAAACGTGTTAGGGTCAGCTCTCTCAGATGCATCTTAATTCTCTATGATACATACCAGTGTCTCTCTGGTCCTTATTTCACACCCCTCACTTTTCTGTCCGAATTTTGACCTTTTTATGTGTTATTAGAGTGACCCTGGTTTCTCTGTGTGCTTCTGCCTATCCCAGTGGGACATGGTGGGAAATATTAATGGCCTAAATACCAGAGATAAATAAGACTTTGAACTAGTCCTGTCATCATGGTTTATTAGCATAGGTCTGTCTGGTTTCTAGCATAGGTCTCATTTTGAGACAATCTCATGTATTCCAGGCTTGTGTTTCACTCTTTACGTAGTCAACTATGATCCCCCTGCCTCTATGCCCACAATCTTGGAATGGCAGGAGTGTGCCACCATGTCTAAACAATCCTAAGGATAAACCCTATGTTTTGTTCACTCTAGGCAAGTACTCTACCAACTAAGCGACATCTTCATCTTCCAAAATTGACATATCTTAAAGTACAGTCGAATGAACCTCAGGTTTTCTTCCCACTGAAGAATTATGTCTGACTTTTTTAAAGCCTCCAAATATGAATAGGCCTCTCCATGCCAAATAGTCAGCCTCTTCTCAATGATATCCTGATCTCCTCTCCTGTCTCTGTTGCCAGAACACATTTCATGGAAGCAGCTCTGAACAACCTCCACAGGTAGCATAGACAAACACTCTAGAAAAAGTGATGGGGCCTAATGAATCCATCCCTACATTAGTCAACTTGGAATCATAGGTCACTGACCCATGCCATATTCTTTACTTTGCACACCGACTTCTTGTAAACTGACTCAACCACCCTTGGTGTTCTGACCTAGCTTCTCTGGCTTTGTTAAGTAGGGTCACTAGAGAAGTTTCAGTGACTACCACAGCTGAACATATGGGTGGCATTCCCTAAAGCTATTCATTGACTCTATCTGTTGTAAACCCATGACATATGACTAGAAAGTTTAAAGCCTGAATAAATGCCTGTCACATAATGCAGATGATATAAGCGATGCACATTGGGTTTATTGTCCATTAGCACATACAAACTCCTCTATTCACAACTTCCTATTTCCCACAACAAAGTGGCACATGGTTTCCATGCCAATTGTTCAGAGACCCTTATGGGACAAGATGAAATCACCTGGACCATACAAGAGAGTGGCTTTTATCTCCAGTTCCTACTAAATGAAACTGAGTTATTGAAACTCAGACATAAACAGAGTAAAAATTTATCTTCTACCATTGGCAAAAGAAATGTCTTGCTTAAGGTCTTTTTGCTTTAAAGTTTGAGATAGTTTTATATATATATATATATATATATAAAATTATATATATGTATATATATATAATTTTTATTATCTATTCATGTGTGTTTCTGAGTATATGTGTGTGTGCATGCATGCATGTGGATATAGATCCATGCTAAAGGACAACCTCCAATGTCATTCTTCAATCTTTTTTGGGATAGTTTCTGTTCCTAGCCTGGAAATCAGTAAGTAGGCTAGGCTTGCTGAGGAATGACTCCCGGGGATCCACCCATGTCCACTTCACTAGTGCTGAGCTTATAAGTGCATACTAGTATGTCTGGTTTTTGTAGGTGGACTCCTGAGCTCAAATTCAGATCCTCTTATGTTCTAGGCAAGTACTTTAGTACTTAGCAACGTCTTCAGCCCTAAGAATCTAACCTTTCTACAACTTTCCTTTCTCTTACTTTTGAGGTAACTTATTTACCTCCGCCTCTTCTTCCTCCTCTTCCTCCTCTTTTTTCTTCCTCTTCCTCTGCCTCCTTTTGTTCCCTTTTTCAGTCAAGGCCTTGCTATACAGCCTATGATTGAACCCATCATTCTTCCTGCTTGAGCTTCCCAAGATCTGGGAATCAAGGCATACACCACAATGTATAACTCACTAAAGATTTTCAATACAATAATTTGGGTTTACATTTAGAATGTATTTGGGGGGTATGCTTTCAGAAACAGTTGCATCCGTTATGATTTTTGCCTTCTGAAATATGCATTCTTGTCCTGCTTCTTGCTTTGTGGTTTTTCGTGTTTACTTCCCTGTATCATTTTGTCTCTGTCCACTACTACACAATTTCCCCTGAATCTGTTTTGACTTAACAGACAAGATAATTGTGAATAGTAGAATGGGTCACGAGAAAAACCAAAACCAAACCACTGGGCATGGCCACCTGCCTGAGGGATACCTTCTGAACATATCTGCATGAACTTTTAAGAATAAATGATTTTGAAACACAATGGCTCCTAGCTGCTTCTCTGTCCAGTTGCTGTACCCCTTCAGCAACTATAAGAATCACATTAGGCCTGGAAAAACATTGCCATTTGCTTCTAATATCTTAATAGCACATCCACATCATCACAGAAACAGACGGAGCTCACACAGGTGCACTCTTCTCATCACAGACCAAAACACATTTTCTCTAATGGAACATCTAAGACTCATAGGCGTGCTCAGAGAGAGCCAGGGACATACAGTTGTTGTGACATTGTGATTCATATTCACACAGTTCTTTTCCAGGAACAAAACAGGAAGCTGCTGTTTTGCTGTTTTCTGTCCTAGAGTTTTCTCAGTGAAAGACTCATCAAAGATATAAGACATGCCTATTTCCTTCCCAGTTCCTCTGACTCTTAAAAACAAAGAAATCAGAAACTGAAGAAATGTCCCAATGGTTAAGGGAGCTCACTGCTCTTGCAAAGACCAGAATTCAGATATTAGCATATAGCTTGGCCAGCTCACAACTGTCTGCAACTCTAGCTCCTGGGTATCTGATGCCTGTTTCTAGCTTCCGTGAGCACTCCCCACACATGTAACAGACACAGAAAGAAAGAACGCAAACAAGGGAGCAAGTAAGAAGGAAGGAAAGATGGAGGGAAAGGAGGCAGAGAGAGAGAGACAGAGACAGAGACAGAGACAGATATTTCAGTGGGGTGTGATGGCATACACCTTTAATCATAACACTGGAAGTGGATCTCTGAATTTAAGTTCAGCATGGTCTGCATAGTGAGTTCCAAGCCAGCCAGGTTGACATAGAGAGAGATTATGTCTCAAAAGCAGAAAACCAAGATCAAACATAAAAACAACACAAACACCTCTTTATTTAAGTGTTCTTTTGTTTCTAAAAAAAAAAAAAAACAAGAAAGAAAGAAAAGAAAACAAAGAAATCTCTTTTGGAGCAAGACTCAGAATGACAGCACAAGGTGAGATAAGTAGGCTTGAATGCTGAAACAAGACACGTAGGTTTGTGACCTTGCCTGCCACCTTCGAACATCCATCCTCAGCATAAGAGGCATGCTGAGAAAATCTGCCTCTGATCTTTGCCATGGCTCTTAAGCAGCCCTCTGTATAATGGTTTTGATGTGTTTTGTGTCAAGTTCATGAGGTTGAATATCCAATCTCAAAGACACACGTAGACTTATCTGGAGGAGGCTGGTACTTTGACATCAGCACTGACACTCACTGAAGCCCCCATGCACACTTCCATGGCATGAGAGGCCACACATTCACAGTCCTGACATGAACTTTAAAATGATCCCCTTTAAACCAGGGAGGATGTTTTCTAGTGTAAGACCATGCTGTATGGTAAGGCTTCCTAGCATCTTAGGAATTGGTGCTCTTCCAAGACTGAAGACTTTCCTTAGTGTTGCAGGAAAACCAAAAACAGAACCCTGATTTGTTTATTAAAAGAACAGATAGGTTGAAGGCTATTGATAAGGGAATTTATAATCAGTACATCTGATAAACCAGGTAAGTCAGAAAATAGGAAATTCATATAGAATGGACATGTCTGAAGAAACAGAAAAGAAAGGAGAAAGGAGGAAACAAAGGAAGGAAGGAAAGAAACAAGGGAGTGGGAAAGATAGCTAAAGAAGAGGTTAAAGGGGAGAAGAAAAGAGGAGGGACCGTTAACAAGCGTAAGAACAGAAGCTATGTGATTCTCACTGTGATCACCTGTCTCTCCTTTATATTAACCCCTGTCCTACACTACACTGAGTCAACCGTTTGGTAAGGGAAAGAGGATGAGAAAGGACCCCAAGTGCTCTTCTTTAGAAGACTCCGGCAGAAACCTTCCTTACAAGCACTGGGCATTTTCTGTTGCAGGTCATGTAGGTTTTCCTACACATTTACACCTCCAAGGTCAGCTCAACTCCACTGTTGGTCTGATCAGTGTAGCACCTGTCAGTCTCTCACTATTATTTGAGAGGCTTTCACTAACCCTCTCTTCAGTTTTCTCCTCCAGTCATGACTGCTGTTCCTAACCTGGGTACAAAGTTAAGATTGTCATCCCTCAGATTGCTGCTGTATGCCAAAGCCAGTGTCTAGACTCAGCAGCACAAGAGGATGGCTTCCTGCTGCTCTTCTGCAAGCATTTCACTGTAAACTAATGTATAGCCTTGTCCCGAAATGCACTTTTTCCTGCTCTGCATTAAAATTTTTCCATTACTAAAATAGCAAAACAAAATATAATGTAACCACTCTTGCCATTGTCCTGCTTCCTTCCAGTCTTTTGTTGTTGTTGTTCAAAAGTGCACTTATCATTGACCCTGTTGATATTGTAAATATTTTATTACCCATTATGCTATGACTCTGATGCTTTTGGGAAGAGGCTTAATTTACATCACTTGTTTTTCTTATATTTCAAGCTGTTGGAAGTGGCGTGGTTGAAGGAGTGGGGGCAGGGACTTTGGGATCAGACAGACAGGTTTCAGTTCATGTTTTAGTACATTTATGGTGAGATGGGCAGTTTTCATCCTCTGCACATCTAAAGTGGTTATAGTCACTCATTGTTCAATAAACTGGCTTTGAAACAGGTCTGGAAGAAGTGAAAATTCCTCACTGTCACCATCAGACTATTGAAGCAATGGACCCAAAGAAATGGGAACTCATGCTGAAGGAGGGAAAGGGGGTCAGGAGAAAACTTGTCCATCAGAAGCAGATTTCACATGGTTTTAACAATGTGTCAGACCACTTTATAGGAGGAGACTAAAGCCCAGAAAATGATGGTTACATTGTAGACAGCATCATCATGCCTTGACTGAAAATGCTTAGATATGCATAGCCTTAGCTCTCCATTTAACCTTTGATTGCCTGGAAGGACTCCAAAGATAGACTTATTGTGGGTGGGTGTTGGGGAGTTCAGTGGATCTTTTTGTCCCTCATCCCAATGTAGCCATGTTGAATAAATCTCCTTTTTCTTCTTCCCACTTTTTGTTTGGCTGTTTTATTGACCTATTGAGGATAGGTGGCTGGACTTGACTTGGAGTATAGATTATGACCCCCAAGTTTGATAGCTATTTGAATTACAACTAATATCTTTGTATATCTGTATATCTGTATATCAATGAGGACCACTCCCATAGAACAGACATGTAAGGGCAAATATGTGAACTTTGATTACCTTTTTTTAACTCATTGCAAGAGGGGCCACGTGTTACATCTATTTGGAGTATGTTAATAAGGGCTTTCTCTCTCTCTTTCTCTCTCAATCTATGTATGTATGTATGTATGAATCTATCATATCTATCTATCTATCTATCTATCTATGAAATTACTTCAAGAGATATTATGTGATGGTCCAGAGGGATGGCTTTGTAGGTAAGGCACTTGTATTGCAGGCCTCAAGAACTAAGGTCAGAGCCACAGAACACACATAAATGCCTGGAGGGCATTGAAGTCTGCCTGTAATTCAGTACACAGCCAGCAGAGTTGGGAATTTCAGCGCAATCTGGCTAGCTAGACTATCTGAATTGAAATGATCTAATTCAATGTATTAGATGGAAAGAAATTAAAGAAGACATAGCTTAAATTTCTGGTCCCTGCATACACCCCAACACATGTGAACACACATACATATATGCAAAAATTTACATGATTCTCAATTCTAAACAATAAGCCAGTTGGTTCCTCAGAAGGATTTCTGTATGTTTAACCTTTGTATCAGAACAATTACTTTTTATGAAATTCAATAAAGGTTATCTCTCCTACTGTCATTCCTAATTTTCTTGATATTTAACCCTGTGCAAGAGCAATAACTTCAAACTTAACCAAAGCTTTGTAGTCACAATGACTACAAAGAGGTGGAAAGTATTCTCTTTATTGAAACACATATTGAGAAGTACTTTAGTTCACCACCCCCCCAAAAGAGTCTTTGCTTACCTTAAAAATTGTAAGTAGGTAGCTGGGAAGGTGGCTGAAAGTGGCTATTAAGCAAACATAAGGGCCCAAGTTTGAATCCCCAAAAGCTACATAAAATAGAGCCATGGTGTCACGCATATGAAAAGCCATTGTTGAGAGGGGAGTACAAAGGCAGATGGCTTCCTGAAGCTCACAGGTCAGGTAGTCTAATCACTAAGTGAGCTTCAGATTCCGTGAGGACCCTACCAAAAAATAAGTTTGGGAAGTAATGGAAGAAGACACTTGATGCTGACCTCCAACCAAAGGGTGAACATGCACCCACCTACACGTATGTAAATGGACATAAAACAATAATTTACAAGAAGCACACACACACACACACACACACACACACACAGTTGCAAATGGCTATCGTGAAATTAGCTACAGTCTTGAAGTCAAGTAAGTGAAGGACAGTGTTGGCAGGCCTGGGTTAAGTCCCCAAGAGCAACTCACTGCTTTCCTCAGAGCATCAGTCCACCCACTACAAATTGGGCTTTATATATAAGGTAGCTCCTGGTGTCCATTAGCATTTTTAGCAGGAAGAAAGCACCTTTCTTTTCATTCATTTCCCTTTGACTCTGTGATCAACACCTCCCTGGAGGGTTTCATGAAGAGTTAATGAGGAAACACCCTAAACACTCAATTAGAGAATAGATGGATCCTCCACCCTTACAAAGTACTGAGTGTCAGTTCAGCATCTTGACCTTTAGGCTCCTGAAGAGAAATGTCCTTTGCCCAGTTCTCCTTTTTGTGTTATCCACTAACACCATATATAATGGATGAGCTAATAATTATGTATTTGTTCTGGGAAAGCAGAGAGTACTAATGGATGGTTTGGTTCTCTTTGTATTTATTCACAGAAGAAATAGCACACAGGGCATCTGCTTCTTTGCAAGTGGTATTGGGATTCTTTCTGACTCTGACTCATACTTTGAACTTGCTCCCAAACCTCTCCCAGTAGAAAGGGTTAATAGGGGGTTACTAAGCACCTCTCATAATCTGTGATTTGATCAGGCCAACAGATTCATAAGGAAATTTCAAGTTTACATACTAGCTCTTCCATTATATATGGAGTACATAGCAATATGTAGAAAAACTACCAAATGTTTTCTAAATAAATTGTTTTGGTGACCAATGACATAGCTCAGCTGGTAGGCTGCTTGCTTAGTATGTACAACAGCCTGGGTTCAGAATCCATCATCAGATAAACTGGATATTGTGGTAAATACCCTCTCCCTCTCCCTGTCCCTCCCCTCTCCTCCTCTTTCTCCCTCTTCTCCTCCTTCTCCCTTTCCTTCCCTCTCTCCTTCCCCTCTCTCTCTCTCTGTCTTTCACTCTCTCCTGTTTCTTCCCTCCCTCTTCTTTCTGTTATTTATCTGTCTATCAATCATATCTATCTATCTATCTATCTATCTATCTATCTATCTACCTATCTATCATCTAACTAATCTATCATAATCTATCTAGTTTTCATTTATCTATATTCTTTCATTTATTTATCTATCATCATCTATCATTTATTTTTTGTCTGCCTAGAATCTATCGATTGTTTATCTGTTTCTGTGTCATATGAATGTTTATTATCTGTCAATCATCTATCTAGGTACCTATTATCTATCATATTCCTATCATCTCTTTATCTTCTGTCAGTCCTCTATCATCTATCTACCTAATTACCTATTTGTCTGTCTATCATCTACCTATCTATCATCCATCCATTTATCTATCTATCTATCTATCTATCTATCTATCTATCTATCTATCTGTCTGCCTGATCTGTCTATCATATATCTATGACATACACAGTTTTCCTGGGTTTTGCATTCTATGAATGATCCTTCATATGAATGGTAAAATTTCTATAGGTCTGGGAAGGCATAATAGCTTTTTTCCCTGCTTGGTCAAGCTGTGAACAAACTTACTTTTCCTTTTCATGTTTTTCTCTTATTTATGAAGCTGCATGTGCTTCTAGTCAGTGGACATGTTAGATCTAGGACCCTAGCAAGAAACCCTGGGGATGATCATACACTTTTCATGGAGAATGGTGATTTGCAGTGCATAGCAGCGATTCTTTGGCTAGCTGGTGCTTGCTTAATCCAGGTGACATAAATAGCAATCTGATTCCTACTATTCTCAAGTGCTTGAACACGAAGAGACCTTCACTCTAGTCAATATCACAAACTTGTTTCCTGATATATGCTTCAATATGTCATTATCTGCGATAGCTAGTTTCATGGGATGTAGTTTTCTGTTTACTTCATTTTTTTAAGTGTGTTTGTGTTTGTCTGTCTATGTGAGGGTATATTCAAATGTGTGGGAAGGAAACGGGAACTACACCTCCTACATTGCTGTTTTTGCTTTTTAACAAGGTCCTTCAGCAACCCAGAACTCACAAAGTAGGTTAGATACTTTATTATTCATTTACTTATTTTAACATGCATTCTGGAGATTGAACTCAAGTCTTTAAGCTTGCAAAGCAAGCACATTACCCACTGAGCTATCATCCTAGCCTGTATTGTTCCTAAAATTCTGTGTTACAATGAGCTCTTAAGTGGGGGGTCAGAGAGTCCATGATTGAAGGTTCTCTGACAACATTTCAAATAATAAGGATATATGAGATATTGGAATAATTCAGACATTATGAGTTATCAGGTGTCATGTGCATAAGAGCAAAACAGAAGCACAGTTTGACAAAAAAACAAGTTATGACAGCTTGATAAAGTGGAGTTATCTCCCCTGTCATTACAAACATAAGCATATTTGTCTCAGGTGTCTTTCAAAGCCCTTTGTCAAGGCATTGGGGTGTCGCTGTAACTTTGTAAGAAGGGGAAAAGAACAACAAAACAGCCCAAGGGAAAACACTGTGCCCTTGACAACAATCATTTCCAGGTGAGGTTGCTATGATACATGATAAAATTCATGATACAAAAGTGCCTACAGTGGGAGAAGTCAGGCAGTCAGCCACTGGGAGCTCATCTACGGAGAGATGCTTTCAGGGAAATGGTAGTTGGTTGCCTTAACTTTTCCACCTGGTTTCTGCTACATGCTTCGAGGATTTCAACTCTATTTGCTTTTTTTTTTTTTTTTTTTCTTTCTGTTCTGTCTTGGATTCAGTTCACTGGGAACTCCACATATTTTCCTTAGTTGGGCTCCCTTAGTCCATTTCTTCAGGAGGTTTTGAGTGCTCAAATTGATGATGTTTTGCTATCTATCTATCTATCTATCTATCTATCATCTGATTCTCTCTCTCTCTCTCTCTCTCTCTCTCTCTCTGTCTTCCTATATACCTGATACTTACTCACTTACTTTGGCTTGTCACATACTTATTGAACTCACTCATTGAAAGCTGAAGATATGTTTCTCATAGATCATCTCTTGACTATACATTATACCTCAAACATGAGGGATTTTAATCAACTCACAAGGACCTGGGATTAGAAATGTGTGCTGCTGTGCTTGCTTCAAACATTTGACATTTTCCTTAAGTATATTCTAAATTATTATCTAACCTACAAACGTTTGTCCACTGTAGATAGTAGAACAGGAAATATTGAGTCAGATATATGGGACTTTTCATGTATAATACATAGGAGAGAATACAAAGAAAATTCCTCTTTATGAATATACTACAGGTGATAGTTAAAAATAAAGACAAATTTCATTAGACACGACAGACAGACAACTTCCATATTTCTTTGAATCAAGACTTGAAGAAAGATTTTCAACATGTCATTCAGTTTAAAATTGACTAAATATTGAAGTGCATTATCATCTGCCAGTAATACATTCATCTTGAAAAATGGACATGGCAAATGTAAAGTTCCCATCGGTTTGTGAGCCAGAGAGGGAAAAATGAGGTTGCAGTTTGAAATGGCAGTCATTCTATCGCTATGAGTCTTTTTCACAGTAAAGAGCTGCAGGAAACATGAGTTTGAAATCATTTTGTTCAGACAAGAGAAGCCAGGAGCCTGTGTTACACAGAGGGAACTGCTAGCTGTTAAGAGGTGGTTGGTGTCCTTTTGAGTGTTTTTATTTTTTTCATGATTCTTTGAATCTGAGACAACCCTTCCCTTGATAATAATAACAATATCTTAACCAAAACCAGTGAATTTCTGATGCCTGTCTTACCTTCATGTGGTTCTTAAGTGAGCTCAGATTAAGAAAATAGGAGTAAACTTAAAGTTACATTATGAACTAGATTTGCCCCCAACATAAAAACTGTTTTGCCAATCTCATCCCTAGCAGGGCAGCAGGAAACCCACCATGATCGCCAATCCCTTACTGACTCCATCCCCAACAGAGAACAAATGTCTAATTCCCTAACTTTCCTTCACCAAACCCTTTCCATTTTTTCCATTCTCCAACAATAGCAGTCATTCATGAAAACACACCAGCTAAGCAGAATAGAGAAACAGGTAAGCTAATTGAAGACTGTCACCACTCCCTTCTCCTCTCAAATCCAATCCACTATCTCTAGGACTGCAAAGGGATTCCAGCTCCAGTCTTCCCATTGCCCATATCTCCAGTGGACCCACACACCATCCCTAAGGCCAAACCTCCTTTATCCCTTTCTTGCTTTTTCCTAGCACCCAATTATAGTAGGTAATTCCTGCTAACCCACAGGCCATGCTTGCCAAAAAGACAGGCAGGCTGCCTGTAGACCCTCTTCTCTCTCTGCCTTCCTGGGTCCAATACACTAGTCTCATTCCCAGCTTTACAGCAGAAAACCTTCGCCAGTCTTCCCTGCCCCTCTGGTCCCATCTTATGTAGATCCCAAGGTTCTTCCTCTTCTACCCTCTCTCCTCCCACTTGTTGCTTTGTCCCAGACCCCAACTTCAGCAGGCCACCCCTGCTTACCCAGAGGCTACGCTTCCCAAGGCTTAAGTTCTATCCATGTTTCTCCTACTGCTTCTGAGAAGTATATGAAATATATAGTTGACAGGAGCTGAGAACTATAGATCACAAGAACTGAGAACTATAGATCTCAGCTACTGAGAATTATATGAACATCATAGAGATCCTCAAAGAGGAAAGGAATAAATCCCTTTACAAAATCCAGGCAAAATCAAAATAGACATCAGAACAAAGATAATCAAAAGAGATAGGGAAGGACACTACATGCTTATCAAAGGAAAAAAATCACCAAAGTGACATTTCAATTCTTAACATCTATGTCCAAAACAAAAGGGCACCTAAGTTTTTAAAATAAACATTGCTACCGCTTGAAACACATATTTACCTCATAATTGAATATTGGGAGACTTCTACATCCAAGTTTGACCAACAGACAGGTCATCTACACAAAAACTGAGACATACTAGAGCTGATAGATCTTATAAACAAGACCTAAGAGATATTATAGAGCATTTCACCCACACAAAAAAGAATATAGCTTCCTCTCAGTACCTCATGGAACTTTGTCCAAAACTGATCACATATTCAGTCACAAAATCTCAACAGATACAAGAAAATTTAAACAACCCTCTGAATCCTAAGGAAAGCCTACAGACTCACAGAAACTGAACAACTCTCTACTGAATTAAAAAATGGGTCAAGTCTAAAATGAAGAAAGAAAATACTTTCAATGAAAATGAATATACCCAAACTTATGGGACCCAATGGAAATGATGCTAAGAAAAAAATCCATAACACTAAGTGCTTACATTTTAAAAAATTGGAGAAATCATATATTATTAGATTAACAGCACAGCTGAAAGTGTTAGAACAAAAAAAATTAAGCACACCCCAAAGAAGTAGATGGTAAGAAATAAACTCTGTGCTGAAATCAATAAATTAGAAACACAGAGAACATTACAAAGATTCAAAACAATTTGTTCTTTGAGAAAATTAACAAGATAAAGAAACTCCTATCCAAACTAAATAAAAGACACAGAATATCCAAATTAACAAAACCAAAAAGGGTAGGGGTACATGACAACAGAAAGTGAAGAAATCCCCAAAATTATTAGATCATAAAGAACATAAACCTTTATAAAACAAAAACATCATTATCATAAACAACAAAAACACAGTAAATTGGAAAACTTGAGAGAAATGAACAAATTTTTTAATAGACACCAGTTACTAAAGTTAAATAAAAATCACAGAAACAATTTAAATAGATTTATAAACCTTAAGGAAATAGAAGCAGTCATTTAAAGTCTCCCAACCAAAAAGACCCAGCACCAGACAGCTTTAGCCTGAAATTCTACCAGAATTGAGAGTAAAGATAATGCCAATACTCCTCAAATCATTCTACAAAATAAAAGCAGAAGGAACATTTCCAAATTTATTTTAAGAGGCAACAGCTACCCTGATACACAAAGCACATAAAGACTCACCAAAGAAAGAAAATTATAGACCAATTTCTTCCATGAACAGAGATGTAAAAGTACTCAATAAAACAATTGTAAACTGAACACAAGCACACATAAGGAAGATCATTTCAGAGATACAGGGACAATCAGTATATGAACATCAATAAATGTAATCCATCATATAAACAAACTTATTTTAAACTTCACATTATCTCATTAGATTCAGAAAAGGACTTTTATAACTCCCTCATTCCTGTTCATAATAAAATTCCAGGAGAGAGTAAGGGCACAAGGGACACACCTAAACATAATAAAGGCAATTTTAGCATGTCTATAGCCAAGACTACCTTAAATGGAGAGAAACTAAAACAGCAAATCCCACTAAAATCAGGAACCAGGCAAGGATTTCACTTTCTCCCTGTCTATTCAATATAGTACTTGAAGTTCTAGCTACAGCAATAGGACAACTAAAAGAGATCATGGGGATACAAATTGAAAGAGAAAAAACAGGTCAAATTATTTTTATTTGGAGATGATATAATAGTATACATAAGTGAACCTAAAAATCCCACTAGGGAACTGCTACCGCTGATAAACACTTTCAGCAAATTGCTGGATACAAGATTACCTAAAGGAAATCAGTAGCCCTCCTACATTGAAATAACAAGTGGATTGAGAAATAAATTAGGAAACCAGCATCTTTCATATCAGCTCCAAAATAATATAAAATATCTGGAAGCAACTCTAATCAAGCAAATAAAACAATTGTATGATAAAAACACTTTTAAAAATCCTATCATATTTTTAAATTTGTCTGTATAGATGTGTCTGTGTACAAGTGCCTGTGTATGTACATATGAATAGTGGTGCCTGCAGAGTCTAGAGGAAGGTCATGGGTCCACTGAACCTCTAGTTTACAAGCATTTGTGATGTGCCTGAAATGAATCCTGAGTCCTAGGAATGGAACATGGGTTCTCTCCAATAGCAGCAAGTGTTTTTCACCAGGAAGCCATTCCTCAAGCCTCTGAAGCTGTATTAATTGCATCTACAAGGGTATACACAGGAAATTTGCAGTTATGATTTATCTTGTTTCGTATTCTTTTTTTTTTTCTAAGTGTCTCACACTGTAGTTCAACCTGACCTGAAACTTATGATGTAGCTTCATCCGGCCCTAAATCTGTGACTAGTTTTCCATCAGTTCCCCAGAGTGTTAGTTTCAAACACCATGCCTGACTATATTTAACTTTCTACAAGACCATTTCTCTATAACTGTTTTTTGTTTTATTTTATTATTTCTCTGTTTTTAAAAAGAGAAAGAAAAGCAGGTGAGATGGCTCAGCTTGTAACAGGACTTGCTGTTAATGCTGATAATCCGAGTTCAACTCCCGGGTCTCACATGGTAGAAGGAGACAACTCATTCTCAAAAGTTCTTTTCTAACTGCCACATGTGTGCTATGATATGCAGCAGATTCCTGACAAGACAGACACATACATAATAAACATGAAAAAATAAATATAACACATGTTTTAAAATATATAACAGGCAAAGTAAATAGAGGAAGGAGATGGAGGCACCCAGTTAGGTGTTTGCCAGGTGAGCATGAACAACTGAGTTTGTGTCATCAGCCCCCACAGAATGTGTATGGTGGTGTGCCACTGCCATCCCAACACTGGGCCGGGGACAAGAACATCACTAAGGCTAGATGGTCAGTCAGTCTAAGCAAACAAACTAGAGATTCAGTGAGGGATCATATCTTTGAAATACAAAAACAAGATAGACAATCAATTGATGAGTCAATCAATGACAATAGCCAATGTCAACTTTAACTTTCATGGGTGAATGTACACACAGATGTAAACACACACAAACACAAAAACATACACACAGTAAACATGAAAATTTGCATGCCTCTAGAGCCTCATTAGCAGAGCTAAGGAATAAACTTTGGGTATATATCCTCTGACATTTTATCCTAAGAATTCACATGTTTTCCAACCTTTTATCTGGTCTAACACCTACTAGGGCTGACTTATTACAGTTGCTGCACTAATCTAATTAGCAAGTAATCTAATAAAAATGAGCATATCCAGGCAGGTGTGTAGGATGGCAAAAATGTACTTTCTCCCATAGACACATTATAAATTAAAATTCTGGCATAGCCTTCACTTCCACAAAGTAACACTACCTCCCTGAACATTACCTCTCTGCTTGAAGCAAGCAGTCATGTAGATTCACTTTAAATCTTATTACTATTGACGGCTACACGAGAATCGATAAAATAAAAGTAGTTTAAAAAGGACATGTTTCAACTTTAAAATTAGGAAAGCAATAGAGATTGAAGTCTTATAGTGTGGAAGACATTGATGGAGGTGGGAACAGCTAATTGAGAGCGTCCCCTCCTTTTATGGTAAACACTTGATGTAGTAGCTGCTATTGAGCCAAATAGGGGGCAGAGTCAGGAGACCTTTAGTCTCCCCAAGAGAAAACAAGAAGTAAAAATCCAGATCTTCTGTGATGTGCTGTGATGCCCAAGAGTCTTTGAACTGTCTTGTTTTTATTTCAGGCACTGGAGATGGACTTAGGGCTAACACATTACAAGCAAGTGCTCTGCTAATGAGCTCCACTCCCACCAACTCATTAAAAAAATGAATTATCTATTTTAGCCCAATAATACTCTGAATTCTGTAGATAAACAAAACAGCCCAGGATGCTACTGTGATAGTTTTCAAACATATCAAAGTGGCCTTGGCAACCAGGCTGTCCCTGGAATCCCTTAGTCCCTACCTGTTACAGGGCCCTCCTGGCTGGCATACACAGCCCACCCCATCATAAACTCTCCAGTCTTGAGGGCTAACCATTTTGGTTACCCACTCTTTACATCTTCTCGGCTCCTGGTTTCCCTTTTCCATCCATTCCCTCCATCTCTGGTCCCTCCCAGATGTCTTTGCCTCTAGTTATAGTCTTCCAAATATCAATAATAAACTTTCTCCCCACCATACATAGGAATGATTATCTCTGTTCCTTATCCTTTTGTTTCCATTTCATTTGTTCTTTCTTCTTTTTCATTCATTGTGCTTCTTGGATCTTTATACACATCCACAAAATAGAACAAAAGAAAGAAAGAAAGGAAGAAAGAAAGAAAGAAAGAAAGAAAGGAAAAGAAACTTCCTTATTAAAAAAAAAAAGATAAACAAAAGACATGTTTCTTTTCTTATACTTACTCATTTCTTCCCCCCCTACCCTGTATGTATGTGTCTCTGTGTCTGTGTATACGCATATGCACATGTGCTACAACCCACATATGCAGGTAAGAGAACAATATGCAACAGTTGGCTCTCTCTTCCCCTCATATGGGTCTTAAGTACTGCACTCATAGCTACAGGCTTGGTAAACATCTCTACAGTCTGAGCCATCTTACAGACCTTGAACTTTCTGACTCATTCAGTTTGGGAATATACTCCTTTGGACCTGCACTCTAGCATAAATCTTTAACGTCTTAGAGTAATAAGCATTTTTACTTTCTAGAATTCTGCATCATTTATATGTGGTCTTGTATCATATTTTTGCTTGTATTATCATAGTATGAATATTTTATTGTAATAGTGCTCATTTGGAAAGTCTACAGAATTTTAGAACTACACTTGGTAAATGGTAAATGTCTATCGTGTTGATTCAAAGGGGAAGATCTAGTCCCAGATGATTGGATGATTCAGGGTTGTTTTCAGGTCTCTCATAAATGTTGCTGTGTCTCCCTGACTTTGCAAGTGTGGGAACAAAGATGTTTGTGTGGAATTTGGAATCACAGTGACTAATTAGTACAAGGCCTATAATCAGGAAAAGTTTAGGGCAAGATCAAAGAAGTATAAATATATCTAGCACACAAAAGGAAGAAGAGAAAGGTCATCTAAATAGCAAATGAGAGATGTTGAGCTTCAAATATTAAGGATGATTCATGTACATATATATGTATATATATGTGTATATTTATATGCATAATGTATATCTGTCCTCCACTTCACAAGTATACATTCTCTCACATGAAAATTCTTTTCCAGGTCTTAATATACATGTAATAATTTTTATCATTACTACCATTTTTAATTAATTTTGTTTCAACTTCTCTAGGCTGACATAGAGCATTATATTTGTTCAACATTGCCTGAGTAGAGAAAATACAAAGTAACTTGAAATGCATGAAGTAAAAATACAATTTTTGTCAGCAGTACTGATGGTGTAGAATACAAACTACAAAAGCATTAAATAAAAGAGAAATATTCAACAAAGGCTGGGAAGGTTGTCCATGGGAGAAAAGCTCTGATGGCACAAGCTTGATAGCTTGAGTTCAATTCCAGGAACCAGATTAGAAGGAGAGAACTGACTCTTGAAGCTGTCCTCTATCCTCCACGTGTGTCCCCACCCCAAAATCTGCATGAACAAAACATTCTTACACACCACTACCATCACCATACCACAGACAACAAGAACAATAAGAACAACAACAACAACAACAATGTTCAATAAATGAAATTCTTGCAAAAATCTACATGGCTGTCTTTTGGCATTCTAGAACTGGTCACATATCAGTTCTCTTGTTAGTTATGTAAAACAGCACAGTGTTTACATGGGACTGACACTTGTCCTTCTATATTTTAGTGATGTTTAGATGATTTATGATGCATTATGCAATGTAAAATCTGTAAAACAGTAGGACATGGATACACTTCTACACTGTTTTTAAAATGTCCTAGTTTGTTCTGGGATAAAACAACATGACCAAAATGAACTTGAGAAGAAAGGGATTTATTTCATCTTGTAACTTTTGTTCACAGTCCATCATTGAGCAAAGCTAAGGCTAGAAAGGAATTTGGAGGGGTGAACTGAAGCTGAGACCATAAGGCAAATTTGTTTACTGGCTTGCTCCATGGTTTCTCTGAGTGCTTTCTTATACAACCCAGGACTACTTACCCAGGGACAGTAGTACCCATAGTTTGCTGAACCTTCCAACATCAGTCATTAATCAAAATACTATAGAGGTGTTTTTTCAACTGAGGACTTTCCAGATAGTTCTAGCTTTTGTCAAGTTGATATACACCTCACCAACAAAGAACATAATGACAGTGGAGGTTCAGCTCAGAGATAATATATTTCAAGTAATTTTTGGTCTGTTGTTGGTTTAATATATGAATGAATAAAGCATCCACGTGGAGAGCAGACTGTGCAAAATCATTATAATATGTAATAATCCATATGTATATGCGGTGTTCATTAGTGTGTGTCTGTGCCTGTGAAATCCTGTAGTTGATATCAGAAATCTTCCACCTCACCATTCAACCTTATCTCATTAAAACCCAGAGCTTGCCAATATGTCTGGTCTGGTTAGCAAGCTTGCACTACCTCTACTCTCTGACGCTGGAGTTATAGTCAGGTTGCCAAGCTCATTCAGCATTTCCATGGGTTCTGTAGAAGTATGCTGCATTTCCTTATACAACAGGCTTTTTATGCACTGAGCCATCTCCCCAGCCCATATTCAACCCAAATTCTGTACAGGATACCTATCATTTATGCTAGCAATATGACCTAGCGATATTAAAACCTATATTTAACAAAGCTCTGACATGTTAGCTTCAAATGACTCACTAAGGGAATAGAGAAAAGAAATATTCTTACAACAGAAGTCCATATAAAAATGTCTACACTTATGTTTCCAGCAGTCTTCACACTAGGGTCACCACTTCCTCCCAATATAGTAAAAGGTAGATGAATTATCCAAATGTTGGGCATTGGTCTAAACCAGGCAACTATTCTTTAGCTTGCTTTGTCTGGATTATAGCTAATTTAAATTTGTTTTCAGAAAAATCTACACAATTCATTTTTGTGCCAAAGATTGGTCTTGATAAGATGAGGTAGAAGAAACACTCAGGTTTGAACACAACACAGATGTGTGTGTATAATCTTAATAAATCATTTATGATTATGCATATATGTATGCATTTAGCACAAATTTTACATGTTCGTGTATATATTTAAATCTAATTTTACTGATCTCAGTAATTCAAAAATTTTAATTTGGAGGTCTGAGTAATTTAGACATTACAGGTAGTAACTGCTCTAGAAAAGGACCCAGGTTGGTTCCCATCACCCATATAGTGGCCCATAATAATCTATAACTCCAAGTCAAAAGCATCTGATCTTCCTCTCTGGTCACCATGGGCACCAAGGATACACATGGCAGCACACATATGTACAAGGAAGAAAATACTCAAACGCATAAAATACAAATAAATGTGTCTTTTAAAAATTAAAAATAAATGTATTTGGGATCTTAGTCTAATCCTCTTAGCAATGCACTCCTTCATGAGCTGATCACAACCAGTGTCTGAGTTAAAGAACTGATAGAGAACAGAAATGAAGACAATGGAATCTATGACAGATGTGAGGCTGGGATGTCTCGCTTAACTTTTGCATTGGGTATTTAGTGTGCTTAACTAGATAGATAGCTTTCTCATGGTTGTGACTGCAAAACAGAAGCAACAAATGAGAGCAGATATTTATTTCACTTTGCAATTTTAGGATGTATCAGTCTAAGACAGTTCATAGCATGATGGACCAGGGAGAATAATGTCTGTACAAAGGGCTGGCTATCACCTTTCAAAGCCCAGCCCTATTTACCTACTTCCATCATCTAGCACTAAGCACAGGCATTCAAACATGAATCTTCAGAGGACATTTCAGACCCAGCCACAATATGTATTATCTTTGAGGTAACCTCTTACTTTCTTAGTTATTAAATCTAGGACAACATTTAATTGAGGCTTGCTTATAGGTTCAGAGAAGTTCAGTCCATTATCATTATGTTGGGAAGCATGGTAGCATACAGGCAGACATAATGCTGGAGGAGCTGCAAGTTTTACATCTTGTTCTAAAGTTCTGTAGGAGAACACTGCCTTCCAGAAAGCTAGCAGGAAGTTCTCAAAGCCCATTCTTACTGTGACACACTTCCTCTAACTAGGTCACATCTACTACAACAAGGCCACACCTCCTAATAGTGCCACTCCCTGGGCCAAGCATATACAAACCACCACCACAAGCCATCATCCTAGCATTCAGATAGAACTCCTGCACCAGATCCCAAACCACAATAAATAGAAGTGGAGTCAGTCATAGTTAAGGATTCTTAGTCCAACACAGAATTTGAAGGGTCAGGTATCTCACAATAGGCAAGTCTCTGTGAAGGTTGCACATCTCTGCTCTAACCCTTACAAGAAGGGATCATGAAGCATCCAAACATTAGCTACCAATGTGAAAATGTTTCCCTTTACTTATCCCCAGTTCTGACTTTATATTGTAGGAGCTTTCCTATTTTCATGAGTTTTAAGCAGAAGTAAATTGAATCTCTAAGAAAATTTCTCACAGTTTTGTCTTTTCTCACAATACAAATGCTTTTGTTAAAAATAAGTTTTTGTCACGCAAATGTTATCCTTGAAAAGTTTGCCTGGAACATCCTTGTACTCACAATATTAGTTTTCCTAAATACCTAAAGCCACTGTCCGCCTAATAATGGTGACTCTGGGGTTGCTGGAGACAAACAAAATATGTAGATACCTATGAGAGTTTCCCTTGGAATGTTGTCTCACTGATGAGATAAGAAATGGAAACGGAGGCTTCAGAGATGGCTCAGTCGTTAAGACCATGTGCTGTTCCTGCGTGGACCCATTTTAGGTGGTGCCCAATCTCCTGCAATTCCAGTTCCAGAGGATCTGATGCCCTCTACTGGACACCATTGGCAACTACTCATACTTATACACAGGCTCACAGATACAGACATATAAATAATTTAAAATCAATAAATAAAGACTTTAAAAAAAGAAATGGGCATATTTAGAAAAAGATAATATGTAGAAAAGGATGTGGGATAGAAAGAGAACATCTGAATTTCTTTCCCCTTCCTTACATCCTCTTCCTGTACTCTTATGTTTATTTGGGGGGTTTGTTTATTTCAACATCAAACAAGTTCTGCGTCTCTGGTCTTCCATACAATGTGTTGCACAAATCTTTTCAGGAATCAATGCTCAAGTTGGTTCTCTAAAACTATGAGAGAGTAAGTGTACACAGACACAGTTCAAAATGTAAGCATGAGCAGTTATTTTCAGACAGTTGGAGTTAGACAGCATAGATGTCTGGTCTAGAGGCATGCCCCAGGACAAACTAGCAGTGATAATCACTGTTTTCCTTTCCCACCTCCAGGGCAGGAGGCAGAGTTCTATAATGAATTTATAACATCTACAATTTGCCCTTTTCTTTTTACTGATAAAAGCAAACATTATTTGACTTGCTGTATTTTGTAAATGGAAATAAACTAAGGAATTCACTCTCCGTCATGGTCAAATAATTATTCAGTCACAGGTCAGACTGTCTGCCATGACAAAAGCAAGACAGTGGAAGACATGGATGTGGGATGAGCTGGAATCTCTTGTATACAACACTCACTTGATGTATCATGTAAATTAAAAATATATTTTCAAAGTGGAGTAGGATCCTGGAAATTGTTGTAAGTTGTATCTTAGACCTTTGTGTGTCATTGTAAATTACATCTGTGAGCCCAATGGGCATTGTTGTAGCTTGTATTCATAGGTACCTTGGATAGTGGAGGTTGTTTCCATGGGATTCCTGGGTATTGTTGTAGGTTGTATTGCTTGGGTCCATGGCTACTGTTGTAGGTGTATTCTATTTTCATTGCAATGTATTAGGTAACAACCAGGGAATGTGCATCTTCAATCTCACAATGATCTCTAGGAAACTGCCTGAACTTTATTAATTTCATAGATTATGAGAATAATGCCACAAAACATATCAATGGCTATAATTCCAAGAATTCAGAGAAAAATGCTAGTTACAAACAATACAGACAAGATACTGTATATATATATATATATATATATATATATATATATAAAATCATGTACTGAAGACTGGAGTGGCTATGGGTAGCCAATGAATAATAGATAAAAATGATTATTGACTGTGTGAGATAAGGGATAATTAGATTTGGCATGTGCATCCACCATTTAAGCAAATTGGTATGTGGATCGCTTTGTTGAAAGAGGTGCAGACAAATGACATTAAGGTTCAATGATTCAAATGGGTCTCCTGAGGATGAATGAGCCAATTTTTTTGCTAATCCCCCTCCCCCATGCTCCACAAAACCATAAAGGTTACCATGGGATTTACTGTTTTTGTTAGCAATGGTTGCCACAGCAACTGAATGATGGACATGGGAAGCCCAGGCAAGCCTCTTCACACGTTCTGCTTTCAGGTCATTTACCCATTTCTCAGAGTTGGGTTATTTATTCAAACAATGTCTGTAGCTGCACTACCCACTGATACAGTGATTCTGACTAGTGAGGACTCTGAAAAATTGTGAATAACTATTTTCTGCACTGGTCAGTCTTCCCAGTGTACCAGCATGAGAATTGTGCATACAGGCAAGTCTCATTGCATCTTCTTTAGTAATTCTATACAGCAACTGTTTTGTACTGCAGCTCTCCACAAACAATAACATTAATAAGACTATACACTCACATGCCACAGGATGATTTTGTTCCTCTATTCTTATCAACCATTTATGTCTCATTAATTCAAGGAATTAATACACAAGCTCATGCTAATAATTTTTTCTGTAAATTTCATGGTAAAATCCCACTGTTCTGTTATGTTACAACCTAGTCAGAGTTGTGCTACAGGTAATGTGTTAATAAATCTAGTGTTGGTTAATGGCACTAGATAAAACTTAGAAAAAATATGTGAAGTATGTTTGTTGGTGTTGTTTGGTTTTTAAATTTACTCTTCTTATATTTCTCTGGCAAGTTTCACTCCCTCCTCTCTTCCCAGTCCCCACTTTGACCTCCCCTCTGCTCGACCTCCATCCATTCCTCTGTCTTTTCTCTTCAAAAAATGGTAGACCTACCATGGATATCAATGGAGCACAGCATATCAAGTAGCAGTAAGACTACCCAACTCCCTACATATTAAGGCTGGATGAAGCAACCCAGTATGAAGGAAAAGGTCCCAAAAGCAGGCAAAAGAGTTAGAAACATCCCCTGCTCCAACTATTAGATGTCTCACAAGAAGATGAAGCTATACAACTGTAATTTATATGCAGATGGCCAAGGTCAGTCTTACGCAGGTTTCTTGGGTGTCGGTTCAGTCTCTGTGAGCCCCTATGAGCCTAGGTTAGTTTATTTTGTGGATTTTCTTGTGGGGTGTTCTTTACCCTTCTGGCTGATATAATCCTTTCTCTCCTTTACCCTTTTCCACAGGATTCATCAATATCTGCCTAATCTTTGGCTGTAGGTCGCTACATCTGTTTCCATCAGTTACTGAGTGAAACCTCTCTGTTGACAATTGACTAGGCTTAAATCTATGAGTACAGCAGAATATCATTGGGAATCTTTTCATTGTTTTGTTGTTGTTGCTGTTGCTGTTGTTGTTGCTGTTGCTGTTGCTGTTGTTGTTAGTAATATTTGGTTCTCTCCTAGGTTTCTGGGCTAAGTAGCCTCTGAGTCCTACCCTCCAGCCAGTTGAGGGGTGTGTGTGTGTGTGGGCACCTTGCTTTTGCTATTGGTCTCAAGCTGGACCAGTCATTGCAACAGCACCTTTACCCCAATTGTAGGCAGGACAGATTGTAGGTGAAAAGTTTTGTAGTTAAGTTGGTGTCCCAGCCCCTCCACTGGAAGTCTTGTCTGGTTAGAGGAGATGGCTGGTTCAGACTCTGTACCCTATATTGCTAGGAGTCTTAGCTGGGGTCACCTTGTTTGATGGATTTTCCACTGCACTACATTTCTAGCAAACCTCCAAGATGCTCCCTCCCCCCAGTTGCAGTTGTCACTCACAGCCTTCCTTTCTACTTAGCCTATCTGGATCTGGACTGTAGCATGGTTATTAGGTTTAGAGCTAATATCTACTTATAAGTGAGAACATGCCATGTTTTTCTTTCCAGTCTGGGATACCTTAGTTGGGATGATTTTTTTCTCTAGTTCCATCCACTTGCCTGAAAATTTCATGATTTTTTTTTGTTAACAGCTGAGTAATACTCCATTGCATAAATGTACCACATTTTTAAAAATCCATTCTTTAGTTGAGGGTCATCTCAGTAGTTTCCAGTTATGGCTATTACAAATAAATCTGCTATGAACATAGTTGAGAAAGTGTCCTTGTAGTATGATGGGACATCCTGTGGGTGTATGAACAGGTGTGGTAGAGCTAGATTTTGAGGTAGATCTTTTCCAAATATTCTGAGGAATTGGAAAGTTTATTTCTAAAGTGGCTATACAAGTTTGCACTCCAATTAGCAATGGAAGTGTTTCCCTTACTACACATCCTAGCCACCATGAGCTGTCACTTCTGTTTTGAATCCTAGCTATTCTGACAGGTGTAAGATGGAATCTCAGAGTCATTTTGATTTGCATTTCTCTGATGACTAAGGATATTGAAATTTTCTTTATGTGTTTCTCAGCCATTTGAGAATCCTCTGTTGAGAATTCTCTGTTTGGATCTCTACTCCATTTTTTAAATTGGAATATTTGGTTTGTCGATGTTTAGTTTCTTGAGTTCTTAACATATTTTGGAAATTAGTGTGATATCAGATGTAGGGTTGATGAGGATCTTATCACATTTTGTAGGATGCAATTTTGTCCTATTGATAAAGTCCTTTTCCTTACAGAAGCTTTTCACTTTTATGAGGTCACATTTATTAATTGTTGATTTTATGGCCTGAGCTGCTGGGTTATGTTTAGGAAGTTGTGTTCTGTAGCAATGTGTTCAAGGATATTCCCCAATTTCTCTTCAATCAGGTTTAGTGTATCTGGTTTTTTGTTGAGGTCTTTGAGCCACTAAGACTTGAGTTGTGTGCAGGGTGATAAATATGGATGTATATGTATTTTTCTACGTGCAGGCATCCATTTTGACAAGCAATATTTGTTAATGATTCTTTCTTTTTTTACATTTTAAAATTTTGGTTTCTTGATTAAAAATTAGGTGTCTACAAATGTGTAAATTTAGCCGGGCAGTGGTGGCTCACAGCTTTAATCCCAGCACTTAGGAGGCAGAGGCAGGTGGATTTCTGAGTTCTAGGCCAGCTTGGTCTACAGAATGAGTTCCAGAACACCCAGAGCTATACAGAGAAACCCTGTCTCAAAAATCCAAAATAAATAAATTAATGTGTAAATTTAAGTCTGGGTCCTTAAATCAATTCCATTGATACAATAATTCCATATATTTTTATTACTGTATTTTTGTACTGGAGCTTGAAATTAGGGATGGTGATAACTCTAGAAGTTCTTTTATTCTACAGGATTGTTTTAGTTATCTGTCCTGGGAGTTGTTTGTTTTTTTTCTTTCTCTTTTTTTCTTTCCCTGTGAGATTGAGTATTGTTCTTTCAAGGTCTATAAAGAATTGTGTAGTAATTTTGATGGGGATTGCACTGAATCTGTAGATTGCTTTTGGTGAGACGGCCATTTTACTCCCATGTTATCTATCAATTCATAAACATGGGAGATCTTTTCTTCTTCTGATATCTTCTTTAATTTCTTTCTTCGATGACTTGAAGTTTTTGTCAATTACTTGGTTACAGATACACCAATGTATTTTATATTATTTATGACTATTAAGAATCATGATGTTTCCCTGATCTATTTATCAGCTCATTTATTATTTGTATGTAGGTGGGCTACTGAATTTTTTGAGTTAATATTGTGTTCTGTCACTTCACTGAAGGCTTTCTCTGGTAGAATTTTGGGAGTCACTTATGTATACTATTATTTCATCTGCAAATTATGATAATTTGACTTCTTCCTTTCCATTTCCATTCCTTTGATCTTCTTTATTGTCTTACTACTCTAGGTTCTGCTCTAGCTAGAAAGTCAAGCATTATATTGAATAGATATGGAAAGAGTGAACACCCATGTCTTATTCCTGAGTGTAGTGGAATTGCTTTGAGTTTCTCTCCAGTAAATTTGATGTTGCCTATAGGGTGCTAAAATTGACTTTATTATGTATAGGTATGTCTTGATCTCTACTGAAATTTTATCACGAAGTGGTGTAGGATATTGTCAAAGTCCCTTTTTTCATCAAATGAGAAAATGGTGTTTTTTAATCAGTTTGTTTATGTGATAAATTATATTTAATGGACAATCTCTGCATCTTTGGGGTGTAGCCTACTTGATTATAGTAGATGATCTTTTTGATGTATTATTCATTTGTGAATATTTTATTGAGTACTTTTGTATTAATATTCATGAGAGAAAGGGGTCTGTAATTCTCTTTTTTGTTGTTAAATATTTGTGTGGTTTGGGTATCAAGATGACTGTGACCTCATGAAATGAATTTGACTTTGTTTCTTCTTCTTCTGTTTCATAGAATAATCTGAGGAGTATTGGTATTAGTGTTTCTTTCAAAGTCTGGTTGAATTATGTGTTAAAACTGCTTGGTGCTGAGATTTTTTGGGTGGAGGTGTTGGAAGAACTTGAATGACTGCTTCTACTTTATTAGAGGTTTTAAGTCTATTTAAATTATTTATGTGATCTTGATTTAACTTTAGCAAGTGTTATTTGTGAAAAAATTGGCCATTTCTTCTACATTTTGTTGAGTACAAGTTTTGGAAGTAAGACCTAATAATTCTTTGCATTTCCCCAGTTTCTATTGTTATGTCCTCCTTTTCACTTCATATTTTGTTAATTTGGATATTTTCTCTCTGCTTTTAGATAGTTTGGATAAGAGCTTACTGTCTTACTGATTTAGTCAAAGAACCAACTTTCTGTTTCATTGATACTTTGTATTTTTCTCTTTGTTTCTAGTTTATTGATTTAGCCTTTAGTTTCTTTTCTTTTCTCTTCTTCTCTTCCTTCTCCTCTTCCTCTTTCTCCTCCTAATTTTTTTTGTTGCCTAATCCTCTTGGTGTGTTTTAATGTGCTTGTTTCTACTTTTTTCCTTGATCTTTGAGGTGTGCTGTTAAGTTACTAGTATGAGATGTCTCCAATTTCTTTATGAATGCACTTACTGCTATGAACTTTTCTTTTAGCACTTTATTGAGTAGCCTGTGTATTCATTTTGATTGAATTCTATCTAGGAAATCTTCAATTTCCTTCATTATTCTTGCCTTGAACAAGGTTTTATTCCATAAAGAATTGTTCAGTTTAAATGAGTTTCTAGGGTTTCTGTTGTATATGATGTTTAATTTGTGGTGGTCTGATAAGATAAAAGAAGTTATATCAATTTTACTTTTTCTGTTGCAACTTGCTTTGTGATTCAGTTTGTGGTCAATTTTTGAGATAGTTCTATGAGGTTCTGAGTAAAAAGTTATATTTATATTGTGTTCGGATGAAATGTTCTATAGATCTATTAAGTCCTTTTGAGTCATAATGTCTGCTAGCTCTAATATTTTTCTGTTTCATTTTTATCTGTTTGAATGTGCATTTTCAGAGTGGAGTGTTGAACTATTCCACCACTATTAATGTATAGTGATAAGTATGTGACTTAAGCTTTAGCATTGTTTCTTTTACAAATGTAGGTGCCCTGACACTTGGGACATAGAAGTTAAGAACTGAGACGTCATCTTGGTGATATTTTCCTTTGATGAGTCTGAAGTGTCTTTCCTCCTCACTTTTGATTAATCATTATGGCAAGCCTATCTTGTGAGACATTAGAAGGGCTACATTAGATTGCTTCTTCTGTCTATTTGCTTGTAAAATCTTTTTCCAACCCTTTACTCTGGGATGGTATCTATCTTTGATATTGAATTGTGTTTCTTTTAGGCAGCAGAAGGATGGACACTGTTTTCACATCCATTCTGTAAACCCGTGTCTTTCACAATTGAGTCCATTGACATTGAGTGATAATAATGGCCAATGATTGTTAAATCCTGTTATGATTTGTTGTTGGTTGTGGTGGTAGTCTCTCTCTCTCTCTCTCTCTCTCTCTCTCTCTCTCTCTCTCTCTCTGTGTGTGTGTGTGTGTGTGTGTGTGTGTGTGTGTGTGTGTGATGCCATTCTTTTGGTTTTTACCTGTGTAAAATTATTTATTTTTCTGTGTTTTCCTGGGTGTAGTTAACCTCATTGAGTTTTCTTTCTACTACCTTCTAAGGGTCTAGATTTGTAGATAAATATTGTTTAAATTTGACTTTGTCATGGAATATCTTGTTTTCTCCACCTATGGTTATTGAAATTTGGGGGATAGAATAGTCTAGGCTGGCATTTGTGACCTTTGAGTCTGAAAATGATCTGTCCAGCCCCTTCTGGCTTTTATAATGTCCCTTGAGAAGTTGATAGTAATTCAAATAGGTCTGCCTTATAAGTTACTTGGCCTCTTTCCCTTGCAGCTTTTCATATTCTTCGTTTGTTCTATATGTTTAGTGTTTTGATTAGTATGTGATTGGGAAATTCTTTTCTGGTCCAATCTATTTGTTGCTCTGGAAACTTGATATATGATTACAGGCATCTTCTTCTTTAGGTTAGAAAGACATTCTACTATGATTTTGTTGAAGATATTTTGTGAGACTTTCAGCATGGAACCTTCTTCTGAAGGACCTTAGTTAATTGACTAAAATGCTCTTCATGGTATAAACAATACTTGCATTAAAATGTGATTTTGTTTCCTCCTGATGAGAGTAAAATAATAAAAGGCACCATTAAAATGAAATATCTTCATGGTATGTGTTTGTGTATGTATGTATGTATGTATGTGTGTGTGTGTGTGTGTGTGTGTATGTATGTATGTATATATGCATGTGCATTGATGCACGTATGTGCATGTGTGCGAATGCCAGGTATCAACACTGAGTGCATTCTTTAATTGATTTCTATCTTAGTTTTGAGGCAAGGTCTCCTGCTTAACCTTGAGCTCATTGAAATTTTCAAAAGTGGAAACACCATGTTCAGTGAAATACCCTGTCATAAAGAAACCAGAGAGAGAGAGTGACAGGAAGACAACAGAATGCCCTGCTTGGACCTTTCTATCCTCATGTGAACACACACACACACACACACACACACACACAGAAATGTAAAAGAACACTTAGATAACTTAGAAGATATAGAAATGCTTACAGAAAAGAAACTCTAAACAATAAACATAGAGTTTCTGAAGAAAACAGGAATTTGTTTTATTCATTAAAAAGAGAATAATACTAAAAATAAAAAAAAAATCATTCTCTATTGGTATCTCATTTTATAATATGTTTCATGGATTTGTTCCTCACTTAGCTGAAGTTTGCACCATTAACCATGCTCTGGGTTTGACTTTTGTACTTCCACACATAAGTAATATAATATATATTCATCACCTTGCATTCCCAATAATTCTTTCTTTTAAAATTGAAAATTATTAAAACCTGAGTCAGTTCATTTAATCTGTTGTTTCTGCAAAATATACTATGTAAAGAACCATATTTATGTAGTATTATTTAGCCTTTCATAATGTTTATATATTTGAAACGATATATATATATATATATATATATATATATATATATATATCACTTTTCAGAATGTAAGAAATGGAAAGAATGAATGGAAGAAAGAAAGAAAGAAAAAAGAACATAAACAGAAACGAATGGAACACTTTGAAAGCCAATTTATGGAATCAAAAATACAATTACAATTCAACAAAGCTAAGAACCTAGTTAATGACCTGGAAAGTAAAATGTTGAGAAAATGCTGTAGGAAGCAATCAGAGGAAAGGATAAAGGGAAAGATAATAGGTGAGAAGATTCTTTTCAGGGAAGAAAAACTCGGGAAACTGCATTTTCTTCAACAAGAACTCTAGGTATAAAAATAAAAATAATTCTAGTTTAAAAAGCAGTGAAATGAATGAAGGAGTGAATATTGAAAATATATTATGTTTAGCAAAAGAATGCAAGTTCTTTATACTGAATCACCTATGAAAGCTTGACTTGAAGAATGACACAGGCCTTTGAAGTTTCAGACCCTCAAAGATAAAGAGAAAATGTTCATTGTTCTATAACTAGGAAATGTCAAACAAATGTCCAGTAAGCAGGGTCCTTGTTGGTTAATGGATTCCTTTAAGAACACTGAAGACTAAGGATATAATCTAGACAGTGTTTGAAAATCATTTCTATGTCAACTCATATGTGAACTATGTGAAAAGCTTAGTCTTTAAGATGTTGAAAGACAGTCCTTTGGAGGTCCCTCACTTGGCAGACACCTATAAAGCCCTACATTCCATGTGCACACCATACACTGTAGGTATGGCACATGTTTGTAATCCCAATATTCAGAATGCAGAGTCAGGAGAATTAGAAGTTCAGGGTCATTCTTGGCCAAATAGTATATTGGAGGACAGCCTTAACTATATGTAACAATGTAATATATATATATTCCCTCTCTGTCTTCACTTTCAGGCTCAAAGATTAATAGGTTACTAGCTGTGGGGGCTATTCATAACTTCTTGTGAAGCTGTGGCCCTCTTTATCACTTAAACCAACAGTGCTTTGGCTGAAGAGATTCACTTTGTTCAATGTCATCGCCCTTAGTACTGTAACCCATAACCGCTTTACCTACTCCTTGATGCCAATTTTGATTACAGCTTAAAGAGCACTAGGCACTCTCCAAGGAGCTTCCCATTATGGTTAGAGGAGGTCTCTGTTACACCCATCTTTCAGTCCCATGTTCACATTTATACACTACTGCTGTCTAAATAAAGAAATAAATAACAAAATAAAAACCAAGCAAACCAAAACAGACAAGCAAAAGGCCCTCAAAATTCCTCTGCTCACCCTACACAACCAAAATTTAATTAATTTCTAATTTTATGAATTTCTTGGTCATAAAGCTGTTTCTGTCTATACCAAAGGAGACAATCCAGTCTAGTAAGACAGAGGCTGAGAAGATGAGTATGAATGCAAATTAATTATCATTGACAATATAAGAAGAAAGTCTATATCTATGTCTATGTCTTGAGGGAAAAAATACATTTCTTGGATAGTGCTTGGGATATTTTACTTTAGCATTCAAATTTTAGTAACAAGATTGCATTTCCTTTTATAGATTCCATGCTACCACTTAAGTTATACATCTACATAATTTTATTTACATAATTTTTAAAGCAATAAATGCCAAGCTATTATGCTTGTATCTTTGAAATCAACTCACAGTAAAATTGGAAAACCACTCGAGTTATATGGCAAATGTAAAATTTATAAACTTTATAATTTTAAAATAATAATATAAACAATAGTCTTTAGAGGCCAAAGAAAAGATGTGTGGTTGGGTAAGACATTTTGCTTCAATCTTTTAAAAACTATCATCAAATGTTCTCTAACCCAAGCAAATTAAGAAAAAACGTAATGATGTTTTAAATTTGTAAAGAAAACTCAAGAAATAAAACTAAGAAAATATCACAAGGAATAAACTGATAGCAAAGGATACTGTTATGTATGAAACTTTGAACCTTATTTTGTCTTATCTTTGAGACAGAATCTCTTGTATGTAGACCTAGTTGTCCTAGAACTTATCATGTTGACCTTGTTAGTCTTGACCTCACAGGACTCTATACCTGTGCCTGATTCCTGGGTTTTCAGATTAAAGACACAGGCTATCACAATCACCTTAAAAGCAATGTTAGAATCACTTGTAAATTATATGTGATGTTCAATTTTTTCAATATACATTGAAACATTCCATAGATAATTGCTTAAAATATTATAAAATATGTTTTTTTAAAAAATTATTATTATTTTATTTTTTTGATACTTTATTTATATTTCAAATGTTTTCCCCTTTCCAGGTCTCCCTTTTGGAAACCCCCTATCCCATCCCACCTCCTCCTGCATGATGGTATTCCCCCACTCACCCACCCACCCACCCACCCACTCCTGCCTTCCTTCCCTGGCATTTCCCTATAATGGGGCATCTAACACCCTCAGGCCCAAGGGTCTCTCCTCCCACTGATGGCCAACTACGAATTTCTCATGTGTATACAATGTGTTTTGACTCTATCTATTTCTTCCTCCAATTCTCCCCAGAACTGTTCCATCA
Organism: Rhynchomys soricoides; assembly: GCA_019843965.1. Lineage (NCBI taxonomy): Eukaryota > Metazoa > Chordata > Mammalia > Rodentia > Muridae > Rhynchomys > Rhynchomys soricoides. Next base: position 4,513,847 of record JADRCH010000032.1, on the reverse strand, counting down.
ACTGTCCTCTCTTCCCAGCATGCAGTTCTCTTATATTTTCCCAAATATCCTCTGAGTCCAATTAGTGGTGCCCATATGCCCATGGATATAGAGCCATTCACTGGAACAGGAACAACAGAAGAACATTCTTGTCAATGAACGTGTGTGCAAATTCTTATTTAGATAATGTGTCTCACATCTGAAAGAACTTTCACATGCTGCAGAAGGAAAAATCATTTCTTGATCACCTCTGGGCAGACCATTGCTTTTCCTAAGTATCACATTTAGTTTCTTCTCTGAGACAGGTAAGGGGGAAAGTCTTCTCATATTTGCAATGGTTAAGAAAACTAAACAGAAAGAGTTGCTTTGCCTAAGGTCATAAGCAATCCTGAAGAGAATAGAGTTAAGTTTTTCTTCCTCCCAACTCTAGTATTTTTTCTGTTCATGTCTCCTCCCACGTCTCTGCAAAGGAAGTGTGTGCCAAATAAACTTAGTTTAGAACACTAACCCCCTCCCTCGAGCCAAAGTAGATAGAAGGAAAGGGAAGGTGGGTGGGAAATAAATAGTAATTAGTGTTTCCTTCCTGGCATTTGTCTTCCATTGCAAAGATTTTCTGCTCATTAATAAGAACTAAGAACTAATTCTTATTGCCCTCAGGTTGTGATTAAGGAAACAGAAAGGCAAAGAGGCTGAATCACTTCTGGGAATCCACAGAGAATCAAACTGGCATTTTGTTTTCTTAGTCTCATGTTTGTGCTTTTTCTTTTAAAGCATTCTCAACCTTGACATTATTGACTGGTTGAGGTGGAAGATTATTAAACTGGGAATTTCTCTGTCAGTTGTAGGACATTTGTATCATCCCTGACTTCTATGTATTACATGCCAGAGAGACTTGTGACAACTGAAGATGTTCTCACATGCCTCCAGGAGGCAGAGAGTCATGATGAACACTGCTGAGCACTGCTCTAGAGAAAAGAACTATGTTCATGAGAGATATTATGGAATAGCCTTTTTTTCATACTTTATTTACATTTCAAATGTTTCCCTCTTTCCAGATCTCCCCTTTAGAACTTCTCTATTCGCTCCCGCTCCCCCTGCCACTATGGGGGTATTCCCCCAACCACCCACCAACCCATTCTTGTCTTCCCTCCTTGACATTCTCCTATACTGGGGAATCTAACACCCTCAGGCCCAAGGGCCTCTGCTTCCCCTGATGGATAACAAGACCATCCTCTGATGCATATGTGGCTAGCACCAGTCACAAAAGAATGAACATGGTTTGTACTCACTGATAAGTGGCTATTAACCCAAAAATTCGAAATACCCAAGACTCACTTCACAGCAACAATAGGGCTGAGTGTGAGGTCCCAGAGAGAGGAGTTGGAGAAGGGACTGAAGGAGCTGAGGGAGTTTGCAACCCTAGGGAGGGAGCAACAGTGGCAACTGGCCTGACCCCTCGATGCTCCCTGAGACTGGATCACCAACCAAAGAATTCACAAGGAAGAATAGCCTTTCAGTGGGATGTAATCTCTTGAACTTTAATATTCTAGCTTCTTTAGCTTTCTCTTTGTGCCTTCCTGTCACATTTTCACTGAAAATTCTGAATCTGTAATTCTGGGAAAAATCACAAGCTGAGAAATTCACAAACTCTGTTCCAGGAATATCTTTCTATGAGGATTGATATATGTGCCCAGATAGGCTAGATAAAAATACAGCTACACTTTGTCTATCACTAATTAGAGAAGATACAATTATCATTCCTGCTGTGATGCTCCAATGGAGGCACTACCATGCTACTAGTAGAGAAGGGGAATTGTCATGTAGACACAGACTATAACCATAACACCTTGCCCCAAATCTGTCACTCTCTTTTACCCACCCACCCAGCTTTGCTTCAATCAATGACTGATCAATGGCTTTTATTGAACCATACTGGTTACAAGCCAAATGGGGTTTCATGCAAGTAAATGGACAGAACTCAAAACTGATTGATACAAGATGATAAGTAGCAGGTAAAGTAATAAAATGACATGAAAATTTAACTTATTGTTTTAGTCATTGATTACAGAAAAGTCATGATTCCTGTATTCCATATATCAGTTACTGATAGGCACATCTTTCCCAATTTGTGTTTGTAAAGGTTATTCACATTTAACTGAAACATGACACTCCATCCCCATATCAGATTTTCCTATACCAAGGAGCATAAATATTCAAGTTGTGTGTGTGTGTGTGTGTGTGTGTGTGTGTGTGTGTGTGTATGACATGAAAGGGGTTAGAAGAAAGAAAGAGAAGGGGGAAATGATGTAATTGTATTATTAATTCAAAACCACAAAATTATAATACAAACCAAATAGAAACATCTTGATATAAAAATGACATAATTTTTGCTTGTACCTTATGTATATAGACTTTAAGTGATTTCCAGGTTATTTGCAGTAACTAGTATAGTATAAATGCTAATAAGTTGTTATTCAACTGTAGTGTGTAGGGGATAAATGCAGAAAACATCTACATTCATGTGCAGCACAAAGGAAGCATTTTGATTTGAAATACTTTGAACTCGCTAATGCAGAGCCCGCAGATCCTGAAAGGCCACTTCTGTCTGTCTCCCTCTTTATATATCCGATAAACATCATTCTTAAAGGACTATCAATTGAGATTTATGTTCCTGGCTTTTAAATTATTGAATTTTATATTCTGGGTCTGTGAGTAAGGTCAGCCTTACTAAGACTTTCTGAAAGAAAGTAACATAAAATGAGGCAATAAGGACTGAAACCATTGCTAATCTCTAAATCACGCTATTATTTGTTTTCCATTTTCTTGTCAGCCAGCATCCTGCTTCCTATTTTTCTTCCTAAACTGTTTATTGTCTTAAAGATTGGTTGAAAATTTTTTATGCATATGTTTCTCTACATATATGTACTCATACACAAATGCAGGTGACCATGGAGATCAGAAAGGTTTAGCAAATGGCTTGTGGCTAAGTTGCAGGAGATTGTCAACTGACCAACATATGTGTTGGCAACCCAGGTTGGGTCATTTGCAACAGACATATCTGTTCTTAACTGCTTATCCATCTCTTCAATTACATAGGCATTTTCTTTCTCACCTTTATCTTTCAATGTTTTCTAGAAACACATCTGTATAAACAACTACTTCTGACAGTGGGATCTCAGAGAGATGGTTTTTATTTTCTTTATAGTATAATATAGACAGTATCCTTTCAAATATCTTTCCTTAAAAATACCATGGCCAGAGTGATGTTAGTAAGTATTAATTATTGGTTATAGAAATTCATTGGCTTAAGACTTTTTATAACAGAACACAGATTCCGAATCATATTTGTTGTAGGAAATTTTTTCCAGGCTTTCTAATTTGTGCAGAGGTTTTTCTCTTGGGACTTGAGTCTTTGCATATGGATGCCTGGAAAGTCATCTTGTATGAAATCAGTCACTGTTAAGGTTCTTGCACAGAATGGAATAAATATTCCCTTCCTATTACATTTCCAAATAGTGCTTGTGGAAATTATCAGTAATTCTAAACATTGGCACAATCATTGTGCAAAGTGACATTATCTGAGGTATGGAATGGCACTGACAGGGAGAATCTGCAAGTGCCATGTAAGAGAAAGTAATTTGCAAAAGTACAGTAGGTCATCACAGCAATGCCCAAACATCTTTCAGTGATGGGCATTACATGAATGCTCGCATCTTTATTCTGGAGAGCAACACTTAAATACCTGGGACATGTCAGCAGTTAGCCTTACTTGTGCTCAAAAGCATATAAGTTATTTTAAAATGTGCACAAGTGGACCTTGCAAACCTACTGGGTCACTAATCAAAAACAACATACAGACATGAAGCTGGAAATCTCTATTAGTGGGAGGTAGGCAGTGGTGAGAAGAGAACAAGAGAGGGTGGAGGAATGGATGTGACCAGAATTCATTATATATATGTATGAATTTGTTAAAGAATAAGTTAATAAAAGTATAAAATCTTTTGTAGTTGATATCATGATGTAACATTTTCCCAAATCCTGGGTTAGCTTCTTTTGAGTCTTTTGCCTGCATACTTAAAAATACAGTCTCTAGAAATGTGTGTAATTAAATGAAAAAAAAAAAGGAACCAAAAAAACAAACATAAATGTGAATGACTCAGCTAACATGTACTTTGCAGTAGATGACATTTGTTAAAAAATATCAATATTTAATATGGGTAGGATTGATATTAGAGGAATTGACTCTGATCCATCACTGAGCTTACCCACTTTTGTATAAAGAACCATAAGTAATTTAGAGTCAATATATGGGCATCAGTGTTGGTTAATTTCAATTTTCATCTTGATGAATTGAAGAATGACATTGAAATACATCTTGATTGCTAACTGAGATAAGAATAGCTGCCATTGTAGGTGGCACTATTCCATTAGTTGGGATCTTGGACTGAATATGAAGGAGAGAGGAAGCTGAAGACCAGCATTCATCTTTCAGAGATCACTAGCTTCAGAGACAATGTGACCAGCTCCTCTGTCACCATGCTTTCCTTGCAGTGAGGAACTATACCCTCAAGGGGTGAGATAAACAAGCCCTTCCATAAGTTGTTTCTATTAAGGTATATTTTTTAAATCAAAGCAACAGGAAAGATAATTAAATATCATCTAATAAGAAAAATTTAAAGCTACACAATGAAGGTATAGCTAGACACAGACCCAAGCAGTGATAATTAAAAATAAAAACAAACCACAGGACATAATTTCTAGGTTGTCTTCAGTAAATTAGAATTTTTCCTAAGGATAGTCAATCAAGTCATGTGAAGTTTATTTTATAAAGTAGACTATATAAGGAAAAAAAAAAGGCTGGAGGAAAGTGTCACTGAGTTGGTCAGAGGGTTCTCATGTACTGGTGGGCACTGGTATTTCACTGAATTATTGGAAAGGAAAGAAAAAGAAGCTACTATTCCATCAAACGTCAAGTATACCTTATTCAGTATAAAGATACTAGGAAATGATTTACATTGTTACTAAGAAGGTTGATAGTTTGGTATTATAAAGATACACACACACACACACATGCACACACACACACACGCACACACACACACACAAGCATGCACGCACACACACGCACGCACACACGCACACACGCACACGATGCACACGCACACACACACACAAGCACACACTCATGTACGCACGCACACACACTCATGCACTTACACATGACCTGGACAAGTGGCTCAATGGTTAAAACCCTCGCCTTATAACACCAGACCTGAGTTTGACTCCCTAGAACCCATGTAAACATGGACATGGTATCCTGTATTTGTAATACTAGGGAGAGATGAGAGCTAGAGTCAGGTAAATCCTGGAAGCTCATGGGATAGATAACCTGATATATGAAACAGAACAATAAGACCTTGCCTTCAACAGAGTTAAATATAAAGATAAACACTAAGGTTGTCATAAGAACTCTGTGCATGTACATTATGGCACACATTCCACACAACACACACACACACATGAAATGATGGTTTGCATATATCTTATGCCATAGTCACATAAAACATTTACAAGATGTATATAAATAAAAACTATAATCTTACTGTGGGGCAGAAAAAAAGACAAAGAATCACTTTCTCTTAAACAGTTCCTTGTTGAATTTGTGCTATAACTTAGGCACTGTACTAGGTTCTGGGGATAAAACAGTAGAAGAAAAACTATTATTGTTTCAAAACATGTGAATGAATAGAAAGGGCAAGAAAGGAAAGAAGCAGGAACATGGTCATTTTTTGTTATTGGTTAATATACAAGCCATACAATAAGAAATGTGAGAACATTCTTTGCAGAAGAAATACATTTAATGCTGAATAGTACTACTTGCCATCCCCAAACATTCCCTCTTTGTGGATTCACAATTAATATGATTTTATTTAAAATAATGATCTCAGAATCAATGTGCCTCATTTTGAGGCTCATCTATGAAAATCTATATCCAACATTCTAATTTTTCCCATGTCACCAAGTAGCATGACTACATTTTCCTTATTCCCAAAACAGGAAATGGCAGGTTGAAGCCAAGAAATTAAATATATATATAGCCTGTGTTGTCCAGATATCTGGCCAAAATCTATCCAAGTGAATGGAGGCATTAGCAAACGTGAAATTAGGCATTTCAAAGGAGTAAAAGAAACAGTGAGTGTTAGTTATCACTGCAGACTAGCTATAAGACAGGGGATGTGGTTCATCTCACCTTTCACTTTTATTTTTTCCAAGGAAAAGTAGAGTAGCTAACTGTGGGGAATGTGGACATTGCCACATGATGAACTGGCACATGGAACTGTAGAGGCACAACAAATTCAAACCTGGAAAACTCAAAACATGAGACAGGCAGGAATGTCTCCTAGCTTCTTCCCTGTTTCCCTACCTTCCTGGAGAGCTCATAACCAGGTAATCCCCACAGCCAGTCAATCATGAGCATCTGTATGCCTCACCATAGTAAGAAGGCATCTCAGTAGCCTTATCCCTCAGCCAGTAACCCTTTCCTTCCACGGATAGTCTCACACCCTTTCACAAAACTATGTCATCCTTGGACCACCCCCAATAAAATGCATGCCTTCAAACCCACCTCCAATAAAGAAATATAAACAAACTAAGACAGGCACAGAAAAGTTCTTCAATGAAGATCGTTGGAGAAGCCCTTTGTAGAAAATGTACATAATACTATGATTCTCGGAGAAGACCACTCCACACTCCTCTTAACCAGGCTTGTATCCTAGAGAGCAGAGGGAGAAGAGGTCTGCAGACCCCATCCATTCTGGTCTTTGAACGTTCCACTTGGAGCCAGGGTGCAGGCAGCCACTCTGAGAGGAGAGGGAGAATGTAGAACCATGGCTAGTTCTACAGCCTCCATGAAGTGTGAGACTGTGAGCTGAGCAAGAGGGATGTTCTGGTCACTGCATTCCTATAGGAGTATAGCTGTTCTTGCTGTCAACTTCGTACAATCTAGAATTACATTAGAATAGAATCTCAAAGTGGATTCATCTAAATCAGGTTAACCAATAATCATGTCTGTGGGGGATTGTATTAATTAATTGATGCAAGAAGACCCAACCCTTTTTGGCAGCACTATCTCTTAGGTAAGGGATGCTGAATTGAGTAAGACTGGATGAATTAGGCAGAGCCAAAATATGCATGCACATATCCCTTCCCTGTTCTTGTGGATGGAATACTACCCAGGTTCCAGTAGTACTTTTAGATGATGGCTAGGAATCAGGTTCTTTCTCAGGATGGTAGAGTCAAGTTAAAGGCTATATAGTGGTTTGAGTGGGAAACGTCCCCCATAGATTCATGTATGTACACATTGGAATCTCAGTTGGTGGTACTCTTGAGGGATCTTATGACACCTTTAAGAGGTATAGCCTTTCCAGAGGAAATAGACCACTGGTGGTGGGTTTTGAGGATTTATAACCTGACCCTACTTCCTGTTCTACCATCCACACTACCTTTGACAGGTAGATGAAATGTAATCTCCTTGCTTCCTGTCCCAGCTGCTATGCCTCCCACCCCACTGTATGATGGCCTCTATACTTTTGGAATCATGAACCAAAATTAAGGTTTTCATTTCTATGTTGTTTTGGTCATAGAATTTTATCACAGCGCCAAAAAGTAACTAATGTACAGAGTTGAGACACTTTGTGTTTTCCATGTATCTAAAGATTGACTTGTAATTTAAATTTCAAATGACCTCAAAGACTCATGAATCTGAACATTTGTTCCCTAGTTAGAGATACTTTTTATAGAGAATATGGAACCCACAGGAAATGGATTCCTGTAAGAAGAGGTAAATCACTGGAACTAAACTTTCTAGATGTATTGTCTCACCCCACTTCCTGTTCTTTCTCAGTCGTTGATGCAGAAGGAATGTGATCTTTCTGTTTCATGATCCAGATGCTATGCCTTCCTCTTATGTTCCCATGATAGACTGGAACCACAAGCCAAAATTAATACTTTGGTCTATAAGTTGATTCCAATCCTAGTATTTTATCACTGCCACCAGAAAGTAACCAGTACTTACTGGTGAGAGAGTATATGTGTTTAATTTTTGAGAAGTTTGCAAGTAATTCCACAGTTCCATCAGAGCATTAGAGCTCATAGTAAGACAATGAGATCTCCTGAGGAGTTATTTTTATCTATGTTCATCTGCCCAATCTAAATCCCTTGACTTCCTATGGGTGTTAGTTACAAAGGCATTTCCTACTACTCTTACATTTATATTATTGTCTCAAAGTCTAAGGCTCTACACAATACAGTTATTATAATTTCTACTTTATACAAGGACAACACAGACAATATTTCAAGCTCAGTGCCCAAAATGTTTGAACTATAGTAAGAATTGTGATAGTTTGATGGTTAGTATATATTTTCAAATTGATAAAATCAAGAATCATCCTAAAATGTCTCTCTGGGTATGTATATGGAGAATTATCAAATTAAGCTCATGATTAACAGATGCACCTAACTTATCGTGAGATCATTCCTTGAGCAAGGGATCTTAGACTATACAAACAGAGAAAGCAAACTGAGAAAAAGCATGCAAGCATTCATTATGCTCTGTTTATTGATGGTAGATATGCTATGACTAGCTCATTCAAGTTCATACTGCCTTGACTTTTATGCCATAATGAACTTCACCTTGAAGTGATCCAGAATAAGTTGCTTCTTTCAGAGTATTTTTATCATGATAATAGGAAAAGAAACTAAGACGAGAGTTCTTTAAGAAAAAAATTTTTTTACTAGGTCAAGGGATTAAATTGTATTCTGATGCATACCTTCACTTCAACTCAAGGTGACCCAACTCCACCTCTAGCATCTTAGAAAAGTCCAAAATGGCTTTTAAGAATCTTTGGAGTCCACTCTTTTCTCTAAAAAAAAATGTCATGCCCATATGGGCACTAAGCAAGGGCTGACTGCTTCATTAATACTCTACTTTAATCAATTATAGTCTGCAGTGCAGTGATACATCTCTAATGTAGGGATTTCAGGTCATATATATTGAAGGATTAATGTATTACATGTTCATGATAGTTTGTTAACTAGCCAATAGGAGTCATTATCTAAAGAAATCCTTCATTAGTGAGATTTGGATGATCTGAGAGTACTTAAGTGCAAATCAATATTTCTAATCCTTTTTAAAGCATTCTAGCAAAGATAATCAGGATTCAATACAGACACAGATATGACATCCCCAGATTTTTAAGATTTGATCTTTAAGTGTGATCAAAGAGACAATCTTTAGCATGAAGTTAGAAGAAACTTACTAAATAAGAAAGATTTCACGAGTTCTCTGATAGCATATTGTGATCCTGTACTGATGCTGTTCATTTTATTTCTGTGAAGAAATTGTTACAAGATCTTGAATATTCCAACTGATTGTCAACCAAATAAACATACATCTCTCATAGTTTAATTATTATCTAATTAGCTCACTCCTTACTCTCAGAGTGGTTATTTTTACAATATTGTAATGTTAACATTTGGCAGGCCTACCACTTAGACAAAATATTGTATTATACTTTCTAAGAAACAGCACTAAAAGGAATGGGTTTGATGGGAGTGGGATATTCATAAATTTTTCTTAAGAATTTTACAAGCTTCAGAATAATATACACTGTGTGGATTTCATATATTACAAACAATTACCACAAGGAAAGAAAATAATTGATAACCACATTTCAGAAAGAAGTTGAGACTGTCTCTATACCTAAGTGTGCATATGTATATGTAAGGTATATTGTGTTAGTAAATTTTCAGGTGCTATTTGAGCTAACTGAAAAAAATGGCAGGGATTTCCCCATCTTACACTTCATACCCAAGCATATTAATTTCAAAGGTCCTCAGGTAATAGGTGGACCTACTCTAAATCTAACAGAAATGTTAAGAAAATCTCAAGAGTAAACACATTGTTCTCTTGAGAACAGCCAGATGAGATTTCAGCTATTTCAACAAGTTACTTTTGTTCACTCCATGGCATGAAAGCGACAACAGTTTAAAAACTATGTCAGAAATTCAGTCCTAGAAGGCTCAGTCATGGGGCAAAACACAATCAGAAACTTCAGCTGATGACCTCCATATCCCCAATCTATTTCTGCCACATGTTGTGGTGCCCACATGAAGTCATCTCTCTATCTGTTGCTATTTTCTCCTACTTTGAAGTCTCACTGTAGGCCACCTTTTGCTCAGTCTGAGACTCTCAACCAGGAGCTCTATGTTTAATGTTCTGAGAACCCAATTTGATGTCTCCCCCACATTTCTCCCTTTCCTCCTATCTTTGTGTATCAAATGTCTGTCTGTCTATCCATCCATCAACCCACCCACCCACCCACCTATCCATCCATCCATCCATCCATCCATCTATCATCAATCATTAAAATATCTAGCTGCTACTTGTTATTTATTCTTTTACTTTGGCTTCTTACTTACTTGATAAATGCACTAATCCAAAATCAAAAGTGTGACTACCATAGCTCATTCTCCAGACCAAACAGAACAAGAATGAAGGTATGTTGTACTCTTTATGATCCTTTATCTTACTCATGCATTTCACAATTTCAACCCAGCCCTTCTTGAACCTATCACTTTCCTTTACATCTTCCTCTTGAGTACTTATTCATTTTTCATAAATCATTGAGTATCACACAGGTTTATACATTTCTGTAAAGCACATTAAACTCATATGCATACATGTGTGTGTGTGCGTGTGTGTGTGTGTGTGTGTGTGTGTGTGTGTGCACATATAGGCTAACGTTTGGCAAGCATCTTGACCAGTCATTTCTACCTATTAACATTGAAGACAAGGTTTCACTCTGAACATCCGAATCACCTGTTCACCTAGTATGGCTAACTAGTGAACTCCAGAGATCTGTCTGTCTTTGTCTCCTTTAGTTTTAGGGTTATAAATGGGTGCTTCCATGAACAGGTATTATATAGATTCTGGACACCTAAATTCAAATGTTCACATTTGCACTTTACTGACTGAGCATACTGACTGAGCAATCTCCCAGAATCCAGGCTACCACTTTTATAAGAAGTTTTACCACAGCACAACCTTGCTCATGTGTGTGGACATTATTCGTATATTATATGACCCTATTAATAAAAGAACTGAATGTTTTTAGAAGAAACTATGCAATTCACAAGTCTGAACACCTTAGTCACTTAAGTAAGGTTGCCTATTATAATATGTGCATATTGAATATTTAAGTTGACTCCATTGAGATATTTCTCCTGCAGGCAAGCTTGTTCCTCTACCTTCAGTACACTGACAGTAAGTTATTCGCGGAGAGAGGGTGAATGTCCAGGAGAACCTCACTGCTGAACCTGATGAAAGGTATAGGCAGAACCAAAACCTCTCCTTTCTTGCCCTTAAGAAAGACAGCATGTACTCTTCTTGTGTGATTTTATGAGATCCCTCTAAGAATGCATAAGGACATGCTTCCAGGCAGCATGGAGTCCTAGGTCTAGGAAATTGCATCCATTAAATCCCAGTGTCAACACAATTCTTGAGGCTTTCCTATTTTTAAAGAATTGCAGAAGTTGAACTTACCATTTGTTAGGAGAGCCAGAAAAATAATCAGAGTTACTACCTAGAAATAGGAAGAATTTATGATCTTTTAGTTTTTGGAATATATCTATTCATATGAGTCTAGTACTGCACTAATATATTACCAAGCAATTTCAGGAATTGAAAGGCATGTTTAAACATGCACATTTGAAATCTCAGAAATATTCCTGGTTGGAATATTTTGCTATTTGTTGGCATTTTATCCTACCATCCTATTTATAAGTCAATGCCTGGAACCTAATGTTCCTTCATGAGCAGCTGAGCCATTCATTCTCTGGTGTGGTTTGTCCTTATCACTAGAACACCAACACCTGCATGGATTATTGATGTGTTTGCTGGAGTGGATATGATACCCTTCAAAGATTGTCACATTACTTTTTAAAGTGTTAGGATTGGCAAGCAATTTGTTTCTTTTATTCTAGTTATTTTATTGTAGCTACTGGGTAGGATTTTAACATTCGAAAGTATTAGTTACAAACAAAAACAAAAACAAAAATCCTTCATGGGGCTGGAGAGATGGTTCAGTGGTTAGGGGCACTGGTTTTTTTCTTCCAAAAGATCTAAGTTCAGTTCTCATCATAACAGCTCACAAATGTCTGTCGATCAAAGTCTGAGGCATCTGGATCCTTCAGACATACATGCAGGCAAAACACCAATGCACATAAAATAAAATAATATAATAATTTTTGTTGAAAATTTAAAAAATTCTATAGGTCAGTGAGATGGACTAGTGTAGTTGAGTGGTGTAGGCACTTGCTGACAAACCTGAAAATCTGTGTTTAATTTCCAGGACCAATATGGTAGAAGGAGAGAAATGGCACCCACATATTGGTTTTTGATTTGCATATTCATACCATATCATATAACCATGTCAGAGTAAACTAATAACATATAATTTTATATGACATAAAATTATATTGTATGTCTAAATATCATTATTTTATATGTCTAAAATAACATATAATTTTAGGGAGAAAGTAAAAGTACTGTCCCCCTAAAATCCTTCTCCAAATTGTTCTCATTGTTATGTACATATGTTTGGTGGAATCACAAAGATTTCTCAAAAAAGGACTTTGTCCATGTTCGGTAAATGTAAATTTGTGGCTTTCTAATAAATAGTTTGTAGGACATTTGAAAATAATAGAACTGCTAAACAGAGATAACATCAGAGGTTTCCAAATTTCCTTGGTTCATGACACTCCTTGTGTCTTACTACTAAATTAATTCCTAAAGAGAATTCCCAACATACTGTTTTAAATGGCTAAGAAAAGGAAGGATCGTGCAATTTCATCCCAACAGTCTGCTGTCATTGCTCGACTTCTCTGATTTTGGACACAGCCAGACCCTGTTGCAGTTCACAATGGCCTGTATATATCCCCTCCTACACAGGACCGGATTATCAAGCCATAGTGCTTTCACTTCCTTGATAGCACCAAGATCCATTTGTTTCTAATGATGGTGTGTACAATATGTGTGTGTACCTGTGTGTTCATGTGTGTATGAGTACACACACATATGTAGGCCCAGAGGTTGATCAAGGTTTCTTTCTTAGTCACTGTCTACATAGATTTTAACATTTTATTATATTTATTCATTAATTTCTTTATTTGTGGTCAGGCAGTGGTGGCGCATGCCTTTAATCCCAGCACTTGGGAGGCAGAGGCAGGTAGATTTCTGAGATTGAGGCCACCCTGGTCTACAGAGTCAGTTCCAGGATAGCCAGGGCTACACAGAGAAACCCTGTCTGGGAAAACCACAAAAACAAAAAATTAAAAAAAAAAAAAGTCTATGTGTGTGTATTTGTATTGATGTGTGCAGTGGTCCATACGTGGAGATCAGAGAACAACCCGTGTGAATTTATTCTTTCCATCCTTGGGTCCTTGACATGACACCCAACTTATCAGACAATGCAGAGGGCACCTTTATCTACTGACACATGAAGTCCCTTTGTCCTACCTTGTTTTCTATTGGTATAATAAAGAGATTTATCAAAAGCAATTTGGAGAGAAAAGACCTTACTTGATTCACATATCCCAGGTCACAGCTTATGAGGAAATCAAGGCAGAAACTCAGGCTCAAGACAGGAATCTGCAGGCAGGATCTAAACAAAGACTACGGTGGAATGCGGCTTACTTATTTGCTTACCTTGACTTGCTCAACCTGTATTCTTATACCATCCAGCACCATCTACTTACACAAACATACACACACACACATATATGCACATGCACACATACAGGCCATAAAACTTTTTTCATAATGAAGCTTAAAGTGTGTGTGTTATATGTGTGTGTGTATGTATTCATATGCATAATTGTTATATGTTTTAAATATGTATATATATTCATATCTTTAATTGTTAAAGTTTTACTCTTAAGATACTTGATGCTGACACATATAAGATGTTTTATGGTATATAAGTATCATACTGTCATACAGTTACTTAATAAGGTAAAGAAAAATCCCACATGCACTCTTCTATGAAAATCAGAACTAAGTTGGCAATAAAGTTTTAACTATCAGTGTTCTCTGGATGGTTGAATCTTTTATTTAGTGACAATGGTAAAATTTATTTGTGGAAAGGGTGATGACAGCTTCCCAAGAGACTTCATATGACTGAAGCTTTCCAAATTCTAGGTCGTCTTACATCAAACCTCAATAGCAACATTTGTTGTGTGAAAGGTCTCTCCCCAGCTCACTTGTGCTTCATCTAACATAATTTTATGTTCAGAAGCATGCCTCCCTACTACATCCTGGAAAGAAAGATACTTATAATCCACATATTTCCTTTTCCATGTTTGATATCCAACAAACCCACCCCACCTCCCAGTGTTTCTTTTATTTTGGGACAGGAAAAGTGATGTGATTATATTATAATCTACAAAATGTTTTTTAAAGATTTATGTGTATTATCTATGTGTATCTGTGTGTTTGTGTGAGCAAATGCAATTTGTGTGTTGATACCTATAGAAGCCAGAAGAGGGCATTTGCACCACTGGAGTTGGAGATATAGGTAGATGTAACCAACAACTCTTCAATCTTGGAAACAGAATTAAGTCAGGACCGATATGTGTTTTTAACGATTGAGCCAATTATCGAGCTCTATGTTGATTTTTTCCCTAATGACACCATTGCCAACTTAAGTCATTTAATCCTATTACCCATATTATCTCCGTGGCTCCCAGAATTTGCTCACCTATATGCTAAGATACAGGCATATATGAACAAGTTCCTTTCTATTATTTTTCTGTGAGGGAAGGACCTAAGCTCACAAGAAATTTTTCCAATGTATCATCAGAGACCATTTTGCTGTGTATATTTACGTCATCAGAAAAAAAATATAGGAACAATTATGTCAATGATGAGAAAAATGCTTTCAATGCGAATATACGAGATACAAACTAAGGAGGTGACAAAAATAAAGCTCATATATAATATTTAAAGCTTGTGCTTTTATTTTGATTAAATTTATTTATGTGAGTCAGTGTGTGACTATGGAGACCAGAAGAGGATATCAAATTCCCTGGAACCGGAATTACAGGCAGGTATGAGCCATCTATTGTGGTTACTGGCAGCCACACTAGGTCCTTTGCACAAACAGTAAGAAATTTTAACAATTAAGGCATATATCCAGCCCAGTATGGCAGGCTATCCAAGTAACTAAGTATTACCCTTGACTGGGCTTCCAGGCAGTCTAAGGAGCATTTTGCTCTCTTCCTTTTGTAACAGATGTTTATAGGACTCACACTTATTCCTCTGCCTGTTTTAATGTCATCCTTGTTGCTGTTCCTGAGTAAAACTACTTAAGCTAAATTGATTATGCTGGTAATTCAAGTACATTCAAATTCTGTTGATTTCAATAAACAAGATGGTGCCAGTGATTTCAAAGGAATTAGTGCTTTAAGTGTAGAGGTAAGTTTTAACTTAGAGCTGGAGAAATGGTGCAGCAGTTAAGAGCCCTTGCTGTTCTTGCTAGAACCTGGGTTTGGTTTCCAGCACCCACACAGGCAGCTCATAACCACTTGTAACTCCAGCTTCATGGAACTCCACACCTTTTTTGTCCTATGTGGGTAATGATACACATGTGACATATACTGGCACAACCACATGCATCTATACACAATTAAAAATATTGTAAAAATTAACCTAGAAACTCAAAATCCAGTAATTTCCCCAATTTATGTACAGATCATCCCCTTTCTATCCTGTTTTGTAGTCTTCAATTGTTAGCTTAACATGAGATCACTGAAGGTCCTGTTTGCTTTGTGATCAATGAGAAAGTGTGCCAAAGGCAAGAGGAGTAATTTTCTATCTCCTTCAACATATATCTCTGACCAGATATTGAACTTTCTTTATTACCTTCATCCAATTCACACTGAAAATTGAATAACATTCAAGCAGTTGCTGCTGTGGTAAAGCATCCCAGGAAACGTGAGCAGGTGTCAGATTTCTAATGCTGAATAACTCCTTGGCCAAGTAAATGGCATGTTCCCAATTTTAATGTGTATGTCCTCTCTAACACAATAGCAGTTAAAGCTGCTGTGCAAATATATTATTCCTCATTCACACAGAAGCTTGAAACCCAGTACTAGCATTTCAGTACTTAAGAACCCAAATGTATTTGATAGCAGTATGCATAACTTGAAGAGTAGGGATAACTTCTGTGCTCCCATTGAGTTTGAGAATAAAGCAAATAGAGATGTACATGATGTCTTACTCTTAGACTAGACATCCAGTTTCATAATCTTTGCCACATATATCTCCCCAAAGGTGTTTCTCCTTTTTTTCTTTGTGCATTGTGTGTGTTCAGGTGTGTGTGCATGAACGTGAGCACCACAGTGAGCACGTGGAGATCAGATGATAACTTGCAGAAGTCAGTTCTGTTTTCTCTCCTCTCCTCTGCTCTCCTCTCGTTTCTTCTCCTTGACCCACCTCTTCTCTTCTCTCTCTGCTTCTCTGTCTAGGTATATGTACACATGTATGCAGATGTTTGGAGAGGCCAAAGTCTCCATCTCCTGAAGCTGGAGTTGCAGGAAGTTATGAGCTAACCAAGATGGTTGTTGGGAATTGAATGAGTCCTTTGCACTAGCACCAAGAGCTCAAACATTGAGTCCTCATTCCAAACCCACTAAGTACTTTCTTGCTAGTAGTCAAACTAATTTATGGCTGACTGTTAGTATTTTTAATGTTTTTTTTAAGCCTCACACATATGAGAAAAATCCATGTTTCAGGAATCAATAGCAATATTTTTATTTTCTTTTTATATAGTTATTTTGAGTTTTAATTATGTTCTTGTGTGAAGGTGTGCACACGTGAGGGAAGGTGTCTTCAGGGGATGAATAGGGCAATGGATCCCTCTGAGCTGGAGTTAAAGATTACTGTGAGCTTCTCAGTGTTGGCATTGGAAGCTGAACTCAAGTTCTCTGTAAAAGCAAGTCTTCTTAACTGTTGGGTCATCTGCTCAGCTGTAGGACCCATATTTTCTAAGAAGCTTAGCTTTCTGTGTGACTGGTCATATACTTGTCTTTCATCCCAGCCCTAAGAAGGTGGGGGAGCTTGGCTTTCCTTATCTTGGCTTATTTCCTTGCATTCTAACAATGCTTTTTATCACTCATTCCTATAATCTTTCCTGGTTTTTACCTTCTGAACTTTCATCTTACAGGGTGACAAAAATCCCAGAGGCAAATAGAACCATATAATTCCAACTGAAGGAAGACAGCTCAGGACTCCTGCAGCAGATCTGCTGCTCACAGTCTGAGTTTCATTTTCTTGTACTTTTCACTATATACTTAACTACAAACCTATAAATAATCAGTGGATCAATGAACTATCTTTATTATCAATGACAATGTGCAGTCACAAAGCATGTTATGAACTATAAAACACTTCTGTCTACTATCAAAAACCCAATGAAAAGTAAAATATGTGGTTTCACCATAATTACCAGTTTTACAGGTGATAGTGTTGAGGTCTACTGTTCTCTAACACATGTTCTCAGTTACACTGATAGCAGATACTAAAAAGAGAGATGGGTCTTCTTGTATCAGTGTTCTTTCTTTCCCTGTAACATGCTTCCCCATTTAACATTAGGTATTAAATTTCAATATACAAACAAAAAACTAACAAACATTCTTGAACACATTTCAAACAAGACAGTATACTATTGAGACCTAAATATGAATTACTTCCACCATGAACTCATGTAAATAAGTACTGAACACAGATTTACTTTAGTATTAGAGAAAGAAATCTCTTTACACTGGAACATTAGTGCTCAAGGAAATACAAGAAAAAAATATAAACTGTTATTTTAAAGATGGATAGGATGTTTTGTCCTATCCTATATCCTATATCCTAAGGAAAATGATAAGGCCATTTCAAACATTGTTAAAAGTTCACTTTTATTTGTATACATGAGTGTGTGTATGAGGGTGGTATATGCCTATGAATGTGAATCTTCACTAAAACTAGAAAAGGGCATCTACTCTCCTGGAACTGGAAGTATAGCCAGTAGAGAGCTCGCACCATGGATCGTGTGAACTGAACTCAGGTTTGTTTCAAGAGTAGCAGCACTTTTAATCTCTGATTTCGGCCCCAGAGAAGACTATGTTAGAAATGAGAAATAAAACAAAGCAATTAATGAGTTGATAATGGACCTGATAATAGAATGGAGAGTGAGATGTTTCTGTTAGTTTGCATATTATTCAAGAATTTAGACTTTGGAGTCCAGTCAACAGAAATTGCCACTGATTATTGTCTTGAACTAAAACACATTATTTAAAGTTTCTGGGGTTCAATTTCTTTATTTTTAAAAAGAAGGATAGTAGACCAAAGTTGCAGGCTACAAAAATGGTACCATTTATTGAGCTCTTAGCAGAGTGTTTTAAATGATGTTCACAATAAGTGTAGTGATCATTACTACAGTAGTAGTCCATAGGTATTATTTAGTCTTTTACTTCATGTGTTTTAGCCAACTATCTTAGTCAGGGTTTCTATTCCTGCACAAACATCACAAAGAAGCAAGTTAGAAAGGAAAGGGTTTATTCAGCTTTCACTTCCACTTTGCTGTTCATCACCAAAGGAAGTCAGGAATGGAACTAAGCAGGTGAAGAAGCAGGAGCTGATGCAGAGGCCATGGGGATGTTACTTACTGGCTTGCTTTCCCTGGTTTGCTTAGCTTGCTTTCTTATAGAACCCAAGACTACCAGCCCAGAGATGGTACCACCCAAATGAGACCCTGCTCCCTTGATCATTAATTGAGAAAATGTCTTACAGCTGGATCTCATGGAGGCATTTTCTCAACTGAAGCTCCTTTCGCAGTGATAATGCCAGCTTGTGTGAAGTTGACACGAAACCAGCCAGTACACCAACCATTATCTGAAAACATAACATTGAACACCCCAGAAGCAAATAATCCATAGTCTTTTAAATTACACATCTTTGGGAATGATAGAACAAAACCTTATACCACACTGCTCTGTTCAGTGTAAGATATGAACCATTCTTCTTCCACCATTTCACTCTGAGAACCCTTCCAGTTTATCACTTACTGAGTAACCCCCTCATTTATTGTATCAATTGTCACATTTCTGCGGACTGAGGACCTTATTCTCAAAGAACACAATGGATTACCCTAATTTCATCACTTTGACTCTATTCTCCAACTTATTTCACCTAGCCATTTAGGTAGCACAGCTTCATTGGTAATTTAAATAAGACCCCAGAGACGTATAGGCTTAGTTCACAGTTGGTGGTACACTTTGAGAAGTATGGGTTATTGAAGGAAGTGTGCCACTGGCAATAAACTTTGAGGTTACAAAAACCTATGCCATCCCATTAGTTCTATCTGTCTCATATCTGTGGGTCAAGATATTAGTTTTCAGTTACTACCTCAATGTCATGTCTGGTACATTGATCATGGATCAACCTTATGAAGCTCCTGATTAAATGCTTTCTTCTATAAGTTGCTTTGGTCATGTTGTCTCTTCACACAAATAAACTATGACTAAGATTATCATGTAACTTAACCACCTGGAGTTTGAGCCTCCAATTAAATGTTTACTTTTATAAGTTGTCTTGGTCATGTTTTGTCACAGATTTATTCTAATGTGTGGTTATCTGCGACTGTTCTTATACTTTCTGCTATGATTCGAAAGGACTCTAGCTTTTCTAGTATCCTGAGCCACAAATTAAATTCTTCTTCTATCAGTTGTCTTGATAATGGTGATTTTATATTTTTATAGCAATTGAAAGGTAACTAAGGCATCATCCTAATAAAAAAGTCACTTTTATCACTACTAGAAAAGTAAGCTGTATACCCAGATGTTTTCTATTGTGCTAAAGATGTATAGCAGTTGGTAGAGCATGAATGAGGCCATTAGGTTTGATCCACAATACCACATAGCATGTAACAGATGCCTGTACTCACAACTATACATTTAAAGATCAGAAGTTCAAAATCTTTGCTTTGGTGTTAGTGAGAAATGTACTCCATAGGCATATGTATTTGAACACTTGACTCCAAGCTGATAATACTGTTCCAGGACATTATAGAAGGAAGATTCTTGATGTAGGAAGCATGTCAGCTGAGACAGTTTCAGTTTCAAGGTTCTATAGACTTGTCCCACTTCCTGTCATTTGTGTGTGTGTGCGCACACGTGTGTGCACTTGTGTGTGCACGTTTGTGTTTGTGTGTGAGTGTGCATGCATGTGTGCATGAGAGAGAGACAGAGACAGAGACAGAGGGAGAGAGAGAGAGAGAGAGAGAGAGAGAGAGAGAGAGAGAAATATCACCAGCCAACTTTCTATACCTACCACTTTGACAGCTCCCTGGCATAACTTTCTTCTCATTACCATCTCTGTCCTTCTGGAACTGTAAGCTACAATAAGCTTTTTTCTTAAAGCTGCTTTTGGTCTTGTTATACTATCACAGGAAAAAACAAACAAACAAATAAACAATCAATAAATCATCCATAACTGGAAAGTGCATTCAAGTCTATCTTGGAGAAAATGAAACTTTGCCTCAAAAACAACAGTAACAAAACCCCTATTTTGTGAGAGCAAGCATATTTACATACTCCTACTATAGTATATTCATTGCTGTATTGTGCTGTTATTATCATTGATCTCTCACTATGCCTAGTTTATAAATTATATACTGTCATGTGTATATATGTATAGGATAAGTATATTGCAGAATGTCTGTGTAAAGGTGTCACTTAGAATGTGGGCTCTCAAATACTTCTGTGACCATTCTCAGCAAGGACCTCAAACAAGTTGTGAACTTCAAACAAGTCTGAACTAAATGAGAAAACAGTCTATCATGTTAGGTAACACAATGTAGAATGCCCATGCTCAGGAGGAAACAATGGAACCAAACTGCAGAAGAAGTGACAACAAAGTCATCCAGAACCAAGAGCACAGAGCAACAAATTTGATGTTCTTGTTAATTGTTCATAATGTATTGTTTACAAAGACAATTTGAATATAAATTGGTAAGTATATTCAATAGAAAACGTAAGGGTTGAGCCATTTTCAATATTTTTCTTCCTTTAATCCCAGCTAAATGTATGTAACCATACTTAAGGATTAGAAGCAAAACTATTTTTTCATATGTCACTGAAAGGAACCTAATGACAAAGTGAATGTTGAAAATAAAATCTCTGTCATGCACTATTAAAATCTGTACCTAAATGGAGAAGGATATTTAGTCTTCCTATGCATTGCCTTCTAATTTCATAAAACTATAGACTTCTTTCAAGCTAAATGACCTGGGCCTCCAGTGATGACTAGAAGGTAAGCTGCAAGGGCTGTGAACAAGGTTTGGAAGCATCAGTGGTCCCAGTGAGGAAAGAGTGAACTAGTACAGACTTACAGTTTAGAAGAAGTTCTGGTACCCTGCTCACCTACAATTTGTGTTGTCATTAGTTTCGTTTCTCAGTCAAGGGAGGTAGTTGGCTATCATTTTATCATATCAAGGAAATTTTCTGTCAGACACGTTTCTACTCCGTAGACAAATTCTGAACAGAACAAGTCACCACAATAGCAACAGAGCTGAGCTGAAAGAGGACTTTTCCCCCACAACCTTGGAAAAATACATCCAAGTCAGTTACAAGAGTTTGTCCTACTTGGCAAATTTCTCCACTAATTGGGAATGAGATTTGAAATGCCATCTTGGAACATCCTACCCCATCCCCACTAGAGGAAGGCAATTACAAACAAATCAAAACAACACAATAACAACAACAACAACAACAACAACAACAACAACAACAACAACAACCCGGGCTTACTCAGGAACTCTTGAATTGAAAGAAGCACAAAACATTTGTTTTCTACAGAAAAGAAGAGAAAAAAGGTGTGGGTTGGACAGGTTAGGAGGCTAAAAGAATTAAAAGAATCTGGGAGATGAGTGGGGGAACCTGATCAGAATATCTGTATGAAAAAATATTTCAAAAAAATAAAGAATGAAAAAATAAGCACAGATCATTTTCTAGAGTGTAATACAATGAAACTCAGTAGCAAAGATTATTTCTTGCAAAATATATTATATATAATATATATTGATTTTTATATATCACACACATAAATCTTTTATATTTATATGCTTAGATATATAATGATATATAAATATATATAAATACATATATTTACCCATAGGTACACTTACATAGTTAAATGCTTTTGCCGTTTTTGTATGCTTGTTTGAATAGAGGGTATCTCTCCTAGTGTGAGTTCTTTTGCCATAATAAAATACCCTGACAAAAAACAAACTGGGAAAAAGGACTCATTCTGATTACAGCTCTAGTTATATTATTGTGGGGAACCTAAAGCATTATATCCACAGTCAAGAACAAACAAAAAATAAAGACATGGAGACTTGCTTGCTCAATTATGTTTATGCTCAGCTAGTCTACTTTTCTTTTGTTCAGTTCAAGGATCCTTCTTGTTAAAGAATATCACTACCCACAATTACCTGTGTTTTTGTACATTAATTCACTATCAAGTTAATCTTCCAAAGATATGCCTAAATGTCAACTTGCTGCAGTAATTCTTCAATTGTAGTTCTTGTTCCAGGTGATTCTAGGTTGTGTCATGTTGCCTGTTAAAACCAAACATGAGTTCCAGACCAGCCAGGACTGCATAGTGAAAGCCTGTCTCTAAAGAACAAACAAACAAACAAACAAAGAACAAAACAAAAAAGCCAACAGAAGTAGCATGGCATGCAACTCTTTGTAATCCCCCTAGCTCTATTACAGTGCTTATAAAGATGTGTTTGCCTTTACATGAGATGGCTGGGATTTGACAAACATACACAAAGCAAAAACATCATTGTACTCAAAAATAGAAATCTGGAAGAGACTGAATGTTAGACAAACTTTGAGTATCAGTAGGAACTCTGAAGTGAGGACAGAAGATCCACATTGATTCATTTGCTGAGCAGTCCCATGAGGTAAAGTGTTTGAGAGATGAAAGAAGCTGAAAACTAAAGGCATAGGGTGACATCTTATCTACTAGGAGTTGGAAGCATTTGGTTTTGGAATGTTTCAGGAATCCATATGGAATATTTGGTTCCTATCCCATGGTACTAATAGGAGCTGTTAGATGTCTAAGAGGTATGTATAATAGGGTTCAAGTAATTGTGTCTGTGCTCATGTGGAAAGTGATGTAGAAACAACCTTCTGTTCTGCTCCAGCCATGAGCTGTACATTCCTACTCTACCCAACATACCTGACGTTTTATGATGATCTCAAAAGAGATGGTAGCAATTGGACATTGGTCTGACACTTTCAAATTGTGTGAAGTAAGATAAATACTTCTTAAGTATTTAAGTTGAATACCTTAAAATTTTGCTACATTAGTAAAATTATATTGACACTAGAGATAAACTGGAAAATAGATGGTTTTAATACAATGGGAACATTATACTTTTTATTTTTTCACATTTTAGAGTATTTTAAAGGGATATGAATGTTTATGGAAATTACTGTGCAAGAATGTGGGGCCTCTTCAGAACAGAAGTTCTCATCTGATATCCTTCAAGTTGGAATCAAAAGCAGTTGTTAACCATCTTACTTGTGAGCTGGGAACAGAACTGGGGACTTTTGCAAGCTCAGTGTGTTCTCTTAGGTACTGAGTCTTCGCCCAGTATGTTATTTGTTTTGTTTTTGTTTTTGTTTTTAGTTGCTGAGTCATCTCTCCAACCCTACCATTCTTTTTATCCAGAAGTAAAGACCACAATGACTTGGCCGTATTCTTTTATGTCTTTCTAAGCACTGTGGTCATGATCAGATATTTAAAGTAAAATGGGATCACTTATCCGTCTTATATTTGTGCCAACTCTGATCCAATTCTTGTTCTCTAAATCACAGAAAAACAAGGAACTACTCAGTGATGTCACAGGATAGGGAAGAATAAAGACAATTACAGTGAAAATAGTGTGGAGGAGGTTATTAGTATTTTGTGTGTGTGGTATTCTGGGAAAGACGAGGGAGTAGTTAAAACAAAGGCTTGGAAAATGGAAGAGAAACTACCAACTGAGGACTTGAGTAAGAATTTCCCAGTTTATGCCATAAAATATCTTGTTCTAAGATGAAAAGATGACATTGTAGTGTTGCCACAAAGGTTTTTCACTTTGATCAGTAACACGAGAAAATATTATTTGGATTATGTTTTAATGTTCAAGAAGAGCAACAAAAAAGCCGGGATATTTCTTATATTATAATTATTTTATATATAACATAACTGATGAAAATAAGTGCCTACTGAATTTTCAGGTCTTCCACCCATACACATAAACAATGTTCAAAGGTCACAATAGAAGAGATAATTTAAGACCTGGAGGCTGGAGAGGAGTGCTGTGAAATGCTGTCTTCATGCACAATTAAGTGTACATGAATTCACTGCAGCATCACAAGACCTTTACAAAAGCAAACTAGCAAGATCAGTCAACATTCCACAAGGCAATCCTTACTGAACTCAAGAACACACATACAAACACACACACACACACACACACACACACACACACACATACACACACAGGAGAAGGTATGAAAGAGACAAGGCTATACTGGGGTGTCTGTGTTTATGGGAGGGCAAATTGGCATGCTTATTATCAGGATTCATTTTTCAAATGTATGAAGTTATCAAAGAAGAAATGGTAGTTTTAAAATTGACTAATTTATTTTATTTCCCAAATAAACTGTTGGTTCACATGCACCATCTCATCATGAAATCATCAGAGAATAAGACATAGACTAAAGATCCCAAATGCTACTGAGTTCAGTAGTCTTAGCTTCATCACAAGAATCATACATGGGACATTTGACATTTCCTCTACTGCCATCTATTGCCACAATTAGTGCTGTATGTTCACCCCAGAGAAAAATGTTTTATGTAGCTGAACATTGTGGGATGCAGAAACAGAAGCCTATTACAACCCTGTTATTAGAAAGAATGGAAGCCAAATGGAACTGAGCCATTTCCCCTACTTAGGCCTATGAACTGAAACTTCTGCAATAGGAGTAGGCTTGAACTTGAGCACACTCTAAGGGGGATATCAGCCCCAGGCAACTCAGAATCATCATGATGAGCAAAGCAGCTCTCCAGGCTCAGCATATGGACTACAAACTGGCAAGCAGCCTGAGCTGGAGGAGGAAGGATGCCAGTGTCCTGCCGTCTTCTCTATCTCAGTTGGGAGAAATTTCAGCTTTTTGGTGCTTCCTCTTCCTGACCAGCTTTCCTCAGGATAAGTCAGAACTGACACCATATGTTTCAGGAACATACCACAGTATCTGAATTATTACAGCACAGCTTCCTCTTCCTGGGAAATGCAAGTACTTTGGGCACTGTGAGCAAAGTGCCAGGTAGAACAGCAGAGAAGAGAGACCCTCATTTTATATCCCTTTGGCAGGCAAGGTGTGTCACACAGAGTCCATGTTTTTCAACCCAAGGCAAGCGAAGGTGTTGCTAAAGATATTTTGAAACAAAATTCTGACTGAATATTCTTGTCCTATTATTTGACACGAGGAAGCCACTTTACTTCTTTTAAGAGAAGATTTTGTTTTATATTTAGTTCTTAGGGTCATGTGCAAGTGAGCATAGTTACCTGTAGAAGTGAAAAAGGGGGGGTTGAAACTCTTGGAACTGGAGTTACATATGGTTGTGTGCTGCCTAGCATGAGTGCTGGGAAACAAACAAATGTCTTCTGCAAGAGCAGTGAATGTTCTAAACTACCGTACCGTACTTCTCACCCCTCTCTATTTCTTTAAGCATATAGGTGTGTTTAAATTCTAGAGTTACTGTGTGGCTATGATTGTTAGAGAATGTGCTAAAAGCAGCAGAGAGAATTAAGCCATTCTCCAAAAAACAAATATTATATATTTGGTACTATTTATGGTTTCTACATTTTATATGCACACAAAATCTTTTTTCTTTTATATTTATATGTGGATATATGAATATGTATACATGTCTATACATACATAACATGAAAATAAAAGTTAAACTGTCTATGGGGATATGAAGATTAATGGAAAGAGAAGTAAGAGAAAAAGATGGTAAAAGATGGTAGGGTGTATGGAGAAATTTGATCAATATATGTTCAAAATTTTTTAAAAAACTTATAAAACATAAAATTAATTAGAAAATGTTTAATATAAAGCACTTGACCTTATGAAGATCTAAATGAGTTAAATAAACACAGCATTAACAAAGAATGATAATGTACGCTGGTGTCTTTGAGGAAGCATATACAGGTGTGATATAACTAGTGTAGACACTGCACACAGAAGCAGCGGAAAAAAAATTAATTTGATTTTAAGGACATGCCATTGTAACAGAGTGTGTAACAGATTGGCATTATTTCTAGAGGAAGAAAAATATTTTAAAAAGGAAAAATGAGAGGTTTTATATAAGATGGAGTTAAGGGACTACTTCATTTCCTCTATAAAATCTGTAGGAAGTAATAGATGCTTTGGAAAAACACATTGGATACAGGTAATAGATTATGCCACATTTACAGATATATTCCATCAGGAACTCAGAGTAGAAAACTGAAAAGAACCATTTTTTTTTTTTTTTTGTTCTCACTGGCAAGTAGAAGCCTTTCCTCTTGAATCTGGGAATGGATGTAAACACTGATTTTATCAATAAAGTTTTAAGAAAATAAACAATATATTCTGGAATTTTGCAGGTTGATTTTGTTTTTAATTTTAGGTGAATGAGGCCGTGTGTAGCCCAATATAACCTAAAACTTTGTGTAACTATGGATTGACTTGGATTACAGATCCTCCTGACTTTACATCCTGGGTGTAGAGGTCACAGGAGTACACTGCTATGCCTGGCTTATGTAGTACTTGGGATTGAACTCAAGGCTTTATATCTGTTAGTCAAGGTATACTACAACCTGAGCTATAACCCCATCCTCCTCCCAAGCTGATTTTTATAGAATGATTTAAGAGCCTTGGTATTTTATTTAGAATCTTACAGAACACTTTGAAGAAGCCTGAAGGGTCCCATGAAGAAACACAAGGCATTATGGGGAAGAAAAGTTCCTCATAGCCTAAAGCTACCATCAGGTTGCTAGTTGTGTAAATAACATAATTCAGAAGGGAATCCTCCTATGAAGACTGAGTTCTTTCAGGTAATATTTCAAAGAACATTGGTGAGTCTTTCTTACAGATCCTATGTTATGATTTCAAATCAAATTCAGGAGTAAATTATTACTGTCATGAGAGGGCATTAAATTTATGATAGCTAATATAGATGGCCAATTTGAGATATCTTAGAGACAAACTGATTAATACATGACACACAAGATGCACTCAGACACACACACACACATACATTCATATACACACACTCACATACACACACTTGGAAGCACACATACTCACATACACACATATATTTGCATATACACATACACTAGCATAATACATACAGTAGCACACACACATCCTCTCACACACACATATACTAACACACACATATGCACTAACACACACACACTAACACACATATACACTAAAATACACACTCACACTCACTCAAACACACTCACACATAGAGCTCATCTGTGTATTGAGACTTCCTAACCTTTTATCCCAGACACCACTCAGATAGATCTCTGTAAGTCCCTTTCACTAGTACCTCAAGGTTGTTTTCTAAGGCAATGGTTCTCAACTTGTGGGTCACAATCCCTTTGTAGTTGAAAGACCCTTTCACAGGGCTCACCTAAGATCATCTGCATACTAGATATTTACATTACAATTCATAGCAGTAGCAAAATTACAGTTTTGAAATAGCAATGAAATACTATTTATAGTAGGAGGTCATCACTACATAAGGAACTGTATCAAAGGGTCACAGTATTAGGAAGAATGATATCACTGTTCTAAGAAGTAAAGTTTTCTCTATAAATCCAAGTTGAGTTTGCTTCGTTCAAAACAATTTTGTGGTGCAATAGGATATATCACAGACAAAAAAATTATCTTTACAATTTAAAAATATGAATCAATTCTAGCTTTAAAGTCACATCCCAGTCAACCAGAACAGTCATTGGGCCAAAGTTGGACTCTAGCCAGTGGATACTAGCACTTAAAGAGCAAACTTAAGGTAACACATGTTCTAATTATTGCCAGCTCCTCTGCAGTACATACTTACTCTGGTGGGTATGCAATAGTGTACTTTCACATCTAAGTTTAGAATGGACAGTATATTTAATTTTTACAGTCTTATCTAATTTGTTTACTATTTCCTACAGAATAAATGAGAATAGTAATGATTTTGATACTTTAAGACAGAGAAGAAGACCCAAACAGACCAATGGGAAAGAAACAAAGAGGATGATAGAAAGATGTTGGCATAGAGCAAGCCACCTGCTCTGCCTCAGTGGCCCTGGCTGATCATTGAATGACAATTTATGGCTCTGCATACTATGGAGAAGGAGTCAGCCAGCCAGCAGATGTTACAGAAGACTGAATTTAAACACCATGTAATATACTGAACCTTATTAACTGGGACATATGTTTGTCATCTGTCAGACCACACATACACATTTGTAATGAAGAGAAAAGAGTGTGTATAAAGATATAGGTTAGGATACCAAAACCACAGAAGTGGAGGTGGAGAGAAAGAAATTACAGAATCACCACAGAAATCATGGATATAGAAAAAAAAAAACCCAAAAAACAGAACGAAATCAAGGGAATGGTACCTCCGTTTATTGTTTCTGTTGCTATGACAAAAATGCCTGAAACCCAAATTTAAAGAAAAGAGAGTGATTTTATTTGGCTTACAGTTTGAGGGTAATAGCAGACAACCTACAGGAATGTGAGGAGGCTGGTCCAATGGCATTAACCATCAGGAGACAGAAAGAGATGAATGTTGTGCTCGGTTCTCTTTCTCCTTTGCACTTAGGCTACAACAACACAGCCCATGGGATGGTGATGCCCACATTAAGGGTGGGTCTTCCATCTCAATACAGTCTTGTCCTCCTCTCACAAGTGTGTTAGGAATTTTGTTTCCATCAGCTTAACATTCACATACCATAGGACAAATAAGTAAATATGAAATCTATACCTAGCAAAAAGAATTAACATCATGGATGTTCGAAATGAATTGACAAACAAGGACACAGAAACAAAGAGGTAGAGGTGATTTGAGAAATAATTATACTGTCAGCTGCAACAACAAACAAACAGAAAACAAAACACACAACAACAGAAAGCAAAAACAAAATCAGCCATTTGTGGCAAGAACTAAAGTAAGATCTTTTCTAGTTCTCTTACTGTGATAAAACACTCCAATGCCCTTTGCTGGTCACAGTGGATAAACCTTGATACCCCTCATGGATCTATGGCCAGGAGCAAGGTAGGCCCATGCATTAGCAGTACCTTTATTCACATTCATTAGTCCTGCTCTCTAGCAGTCTTTCCTGCCTTGTTCATGTGAGCTTCACAAAGTCCCACACAAGTAACAAATGAACCCAAAGATTTGCCAACCAGTCTCTGCTCAGAACATAGATGACAAGACAACATTTTGTGAAGCACAGTAGATGCAGAGTGAGATATAAAACAAACCAGGCTCAAGGGTTGGAGAAATACATCCCACACTTTGTCAGAAAAATTGCAGAGATGCCTCTTTTTGCAACTAAATAAACCACGAGGAGAATTCTCAACAGTGTGATTAGCTGTACCAGCCCCTGGACTCTTGGGATAAAACCAGTCTTATTTATTTAATCCAGCATGGCATTTCTTTTATGTTACAGGAAAGCAATCAGGGACTTTGTCTGCACTAACTATCATAGTAGGGTTGAAAGATGAGATACCCCAGCCCATTCCCCACCAAGATAGCAGAGCAAGCATTGTCTTTAACAGAGAGCTACAATTTTATTTAAGCCTTCAGTGTAGCAAAAGTATCTGACCTTTCAATGTGTTTTCAAAAGACAGTTATGGATATTGTTATCAAAATGTCCTTAAAAGGGGGGCAGCACCTTCCACTGAAGCTCCTCTCTATAAGACTGACTAACTGATTAGAACTTCAGTGACATGAAAGAATGAATGTCAGGAATACATAGCCTAATTACCTTGAAGTATCTTTAGTCTCTTAATATCCATGTATAGCTCTCTTCTACACTTCACCTGGCAGTTTTTTGACCATTAGATCAATATTTTGGAATGAGTAAACATATTCCTAGTTTTCCACCAATCACAGGGCTAAAAACGCTGATAGATGGCATCTAAGGCCTATATAAACTTTCTAATTTGTTTTGAGGTGAAAGTTACCCTGAGTTACCTCTGCTGATAACAATTAAGAAGCTTCTGGTAGACAATAGGTAGAGAGGAATTACCAAGTTAAGAGAAAAGAATAATGAAGCTGAGTACTTTTGTCAGCACAAAATTCAAGTTTTGCCTTGAAGGTATTTGATTTCCTTGTATGGGTGTTCTGAGAATTGAGAGAAAAATCAAAGTCAGAATTCATTTAAACAGTGAAGTCTAATAGGACTATTTTCTTGGTAAGCTGAGCCACTGAAGAGGTTACCCCCAGGCTGTGAGTCAAGGGAAATAAAGGGTAGATTTAGTCATGTTACTGGATTTCCTGTATCATCTACTAAATTTGATGTAGGATAGAATACTCTAGTTTTAAAAAATGGTTGCCAATTAGTTTTAAAAATGCTTTTTTTTTTTAAAGACAGAAGACTCATCACATTGCATTGAAGATAACTGAGTACAATATGTGACAGATTATATTAGAACATGTAAAAATAAATGAAAGGCAGAAATGGAGTTAAAAGCCCCATAGAAGCTACCAGAATCAGATATAAATAGGCATCAACTGTAGAAGTACACAATCAGCATCTAATAAATAAAGGACCAGAGTTGAGAAAACATTCAGTGCATAATGACATTACTTTGCAAGCATGAACTCATGATTTTCAACCCTAGAATCCATGCAAAAATTCCATCTTGGTGGCTTGAGTTTGTAATCAATGCTCTAGACAGGTAGAGATAAGTAGATTCCATGGGCTCAGTGGTCAGAAAGACTGGTGATTTCTAGGCCTATGAGAGAACCTGTCATAAAGCAGGTGTGATGAGAAACTGCCACCCAAGGATGTCCTGTGGCATTCGTGTGAATTTTCACTTGTGTTTACTTGTACACACACATGTGCATGTGTATACACATAGACAAACACACAACATAGATGCATACACAATGAAAGGAAGTAGGAGAAAAAGAAAGAATTAAAGAGATAGGGGCATAAAGAAGGGAAGAAAGAGAAAGAAATAAAGAAACCCAATGCAAAGATTTCTATAAAAAATTGGGAACTGTAAATTATGATATATCAGATTGGAAAAATCTGGAAAAAATATAGGTTTTATTGATCATGATTGTGCTTAATAGTACACTCCAGTTAGGTAAGGTGTTTGTGGTATCTATAACCATATACTTAGAAGAATTATCTAATATTCTGTCCAAAATGACCCATATAGGAATAGAAGCAGGTAAAGTTAGTAACTATGGTGTCACTGAAACAGGCCTGAGAAATGAATCAGAGACTTCAAGTACAAAATAAGTATTACATGGTAGCTCTTATGGTTAGTTTGAATCATTAACTTGGCAAGGTCACTGAAGAAAAGAGTGTCAATATGGATTGTTTAGATAAGATTACTTTGTGGGAATATCTGTGGGTATTGTCTTGACTGCCTTAGTTGTTTTGGAAAGATCCAGCCTAGTGGTAGGTTGTTTTGGGCCCAGGACTGTATAGAGTAGGGGAAGCTAGCTGAGCCCTGAGCATGCATTCATTCTTGCTCTGCTGATGATTGTGGTTGTGGTGTGAGCAGCTGTGTCAAGCTCCTGCTGCTTCCCTATTGTGATGGATTAGAAGCTGGAATTGTGTGCTACAATAAACTCTGACTCCTTTAACTTGCTTTTCAACAAATGTGTGATATACCCAAAGAAATGGCTGAGCATGTTCTGTATCTGAAAGGTGGTAATAATCTCAGAATCAAGAAGTCCCTACATTCCACACAAGGTTACTAAGAAGCCAGTGCAACTAAACACATGAAGTTGAAACTGCCCATGAAGAAAAATAAGGAACAAATAGTTTAAAAGGAAATGTGATTTCAGAGGACAGAGATGAACAGAAAGGAAAGATAGTTTTTGAGAGATCGTGGGCTATATTGACAGTTAACTCATCAACGAAGACAAAATTGGAGATAGACTATAAGGAAAGCACCAATCAAATGTTTTAAAAAGAATGATTATAACCTAAGAATCTTCCATGTCTGTAAGAATAGAACCGAATTTTTTGGACAAGCAATTGTGAGTGAGGTGCCAAGCACAAAGTTTCACTGAATAGCTAAACCATGCATTGACACAGAAGCTAACTGATTCCAGGTACATCTGAAGTATAAGAAAGAATAAAAAGCAAAAAATCAAAAGAGAAAGGTGTGTGGAGAAACCTCCATGTTGTGAACTATGTAATGTCCAAAGTCAGAGGTTGGTTTCGTTTTCTCTGTAGGGAGCCAGACTGTGAGTATTTTAAGCTTTGTGTGCCATCTGGACTCTTGTGATATTCTGCCTTTGTTGCACAGACAGCCACAGACAATTCATGGAACAAGGGTGTGTTTGGGTTCCAAAAAAAATTTATTTAGGGAGCCAGGCAGTGAGATATGGGCTGGCAGCCTTCAATTCCATATATGTAAAACAAGGACCTGCTATCTCTACCCAGTAGTTTTACTTGGAAGCAGAGGGAGAAGAAACAAAGAAATCCTCACCCCTGAAAAGACTCACATGATTTCTTTTGGTATTGTAATTTAATACATGTTAGCCTGGTATTCATTAACAAGCATGTGGAGATCCCCTTTATACACAGCTAAGACCTAGGCAATTATCAGAAAGTTGGTGCTTATGTTTCCTTACACATCCTAATTTGTGATGGGTTGTGTTGTCACCCTGACAGGATTTGGAATCATCTGGCAAGCAAGCTTCCAAGCATGATTGTGAAAAATTAATCTCTGTGAATTCCTCCCTGGGGGGTTGTATTGCTTAGATTACCTTAGGTCAGGAGGTCTAAAAGTGGGCAGCACCATTCTTTTGCTTAAGCTGATGTAGTTCATGAAAAGAAGAAAGCTATTCTAGTAAAGGATTCATTGGACTCTTCTCTAGGATTTTGTATACAATGTGACCAACATATGTAAACGCCTGTTGAGTGGAGACCCTTACCCATCAGGAAATCTATACTGGGAACTGGAAGCCAAAATAATTGCTTTCTTCTTTACCTTCCGCTTTTAAGGCTATATTATCACAGCAACAGGAAAAGAAACTGTGGTATAATAGTAGACATATAAACACAGGAAATATTAACAATTTTGATTTGACTAAAAAGAGCTTTTATCAAGTCCAGACTCCTCAAAAAGATACGAACTCTCCACCTTCTGGAGGCTCTTAGGCCACTTTTATCTTACCACATGTTTTAACTACTTTTTGTATTAAGTGGTAAGACATCATGACTGAGGTAACTTATTTGGCATTTACAGTTCCAGAGGATTAGGGACCATGACCATTACGGTGGGGAATGTAGGAGCAGGCAGGCAGGTATGACATTCATAGCTGAGAGCACACATCTTGATACAAAAGGACAAGGTCGAGAGATGTCTGGGAATGGAATGAGCTTTTGAAACTTCAAGCCTGTCCCCAGTTATACACCTTCTCCAATGATGTCACAACTAATTCTTTCCAAGCAGTTCTACCAACTAAGGATCAGGTATTCAAACATAGAATCTATGGGGGATATTATCATTCAAACCACTGTCTTCCATCCCCTAATCCTATAGGCTTGAAGCCATGTAAGACTACAAATTGCATTTAGTTCAACTTCAAAAGCCCCTATAGTCTTTTACAGTTTCAACACTGTTTAAAAGCCCTAGTTGTCTCCTGATAGTAAAGGAAATCTCTTAAATATAATCCCTGGAAAATCAAAAGGCAAACTGCATACTTCCAACACTTAATGGCACAGAGTATACATTCCTGATCCAAAAGGGGGATAGGGAAGAATAATGATGAAATATTGTCCCAGAGCAAGACTGAACCCAACCAAAGCAAATTCAAAATCTTGTAGCCTGATATCAGATGCCATAGGGATGCCTACATCCTTCTAGCTTTCTTTATGATAACACACTTGTTGGAAGAGGGGATAAAGAAACCCTGTAATTTCACACACACTTTTCTCTCTTGGGCTTGTTACACTCCTGTATGCAGCTCTCATTGGCAGATAGCTCATAGCTAGTCATCTTCAATATTCTGGGATATCCAATATTACCCAGTCTTCACTTTCACAGCTAAAAGCAGAGGCCTCTCAGATCATCCATTCAGAGACTCTCACTTGCCACAAGTCTGGCCTCAGTGACTTTCCTTAACTGCTGAGAAAAGTGCCAAGAATACTTTTGTATCTTTCAAGACTCTAAAACTATGTGGCCAATGCTACTCATTTTGGTGGCCTGCTTGGAATGGAGATAGTCGATCTACTTAAATTATACTTGCTTAAACTTTGATTTATTGCTGCTTTTTAGGAGTAGAAAACTACTTAAGTTTTTCTTCTCACAAACTATGCTATGAGACAGGTGAGGTCTTGTGCTGAGAACACTACCTCCTTTATTCTGTTTCATATCAAGCTCCTCTTTATCTCATTTCACAACCTTGCTTCTATCATTAAACTCTTCGTGTTTTTTTCTGATTAGATTACACATTTTGTATTTCTTTTTCTCTCACTTGTTCCTTTTCATTGTAGACTTGCATATGAGTAATGGCAAATAACCATACAGCAGGGTCAATATTATGCCATCTTGAAATTTCCTCTGCCAATGGAGTTAGAACAGAACTTGACAAGATAGCCCCAGGTAGAATCTTAAGAAAGGAACAAACTCTCAACACTATTGTCTTCTGAACTTCCACTAGGATGGTCCATTAAGCCTTGCTTATAGTATTGAACCAACTTTCTACTCTAAAGTACCAAAATTTTCAAAAAATTAACTTTGTCAGGTTTCGTACAGCAATAACCCACTTCCTGGGACTAACTTCTGTCTTAGTTACTTTTCTATTGCTGTTAGAAGATACGCTGATAAAAGCAATTTGGAGAAGAAAGAATTTACTTGGGACTTAAAATTTCAGAGGGTTAGTCTATGATCATGATAACTAAGAGCATGGAAGCAGACAGGCATGGTAGTACTAAGCACCATCCGATCTACAAGGAGCACTAACTGAGAATGTCATGCGTTTTGAAAACTCAAGGATCTCACCACTCAGTGAACAACTTCCTTTAATAAGGCCATGTCTCTCAATTCTTTCTAAACCAGGAATCAAGCATGCAAACAATCACAATATCTATGCTCGTACATGGCTTCCATTGAGGTTTATGGTCCCCTGAGTATACTATAATTATGTGTCTGTTGCTGATGTGTGGCTATATGAGCTATCCTTTCTGACAGAGCACAACTTCTCTAGCTGATAGATGCTAGTGTTATAAGATTTAATCCATATAACTCTTCTGGTACCAAGCAATGTGCCATAATCCAGGAGAAATGGCTAGGGGTTGATATAACAATTGCCTAGTGTTCCCTAGCATAGTCCATTAGACATTATGTCTTTGTTTTTCTTTGTATGCATTCACTGAATTCAATGTGTATATTAGTGAATTGTTTGTTAAAGAAATAAACATTCTGGTTACTTTTATGTTGGTCATAGAATCAATCTAAATAAGACAACAATTAATCAAGTAATTCATAAACATTGCTTGAACATAATTAGAAAGAGGCAAAATAATCACAATATTTTTGTACAGTGATAATGGTGTTATTTTTTGGGCAATGTAGCTGACCGCCTGTGTAATTTCATTTATTCCAATAGTTAAACTTAAACTTTTCTTGAGTGGAAGTGTGCAAAACATGAGAAGGGATGAAGGAAACATAGGCAATTTTTAACCCGAACTGCATTTTTACATAATTTAAATATATTTTTAATTGGTTCAAGTTAATACTCATATAGACATATTGCACAATTGGGTGTTAATTAGCTACTAGTTCCTTACAATTATTATTAACTTTTAAATTTTTAAAACGTAATTCTAAAAGATACCATTCATAGACTTGACATGTTGGACATTCAATGTTCTGCTTAGGTAAACTTTAATAAGCATTGTGCTAAAATAAAAGCTATTTGTTTATGCCTGCCTACACTTTAGTCCATTCCTCTTGTTCATTAATTTAAAACACATAATGAAACTACTGGTGTGAGTGTATTTCCCTCTAATACTTTTTAAATAATTGACTTTAAAGCAGCTTTTACAATATTTGCCTAAATCTTTTCATTTAAGAATGAATTTCTAACTATGATGTTTTGGTGAGATTATAGCATAATTTTCTTTTATTGCTTATTTCGAGAATGTTTAACATTTTCATGTATTATTGAGTTAACTTAATATTGACTTGCAAAATGTAAATTCACTTGGCGTGCATTTGAATGTCACATATAGTTTTCTACATGTTTCATTATAATTTAACCCTACTTAATATACACTACACGTTACCGTTATGTGTTTCGGATTTTTTTTAAAAACTCAAATCCTGTTCCTTCATGTAGGAATGTTGGTGAAGTTTTCCGAGGGAATTTAATGTGCCAAAATCCCAGTCTGGATATATGTGGGCAACTCAGGAGGCCCCATCTCAGTTAAGGAGTTTTTGCCAATTTATGACTGTCTGTGGAATGAAAATGATTCTTGCTTTGATGCGGACACTGAGAAGTGTCTTGGTACCTAGAAAATAACCTTGTGACCAAATGAGGAGTAATAATTGGACTTGATATATTTTTAATGAAAATGATATGAAATTGAGAGAGTAGAATGTTTTTGGAAGGAGGAAATGTGAGGATATGGATGTATGAGATTCTCAAAAAGTAAATTAAAAACCTCCAAAATAAATTTTGGTTTTACTCCTGTTTAAGGGGTCTAATATAATATACAAATTAGAACATTTGGAGAAGCTTTAAAAGAAACTACATGAAAAGCTCTGTCTTGGGCAGCTGTGTGGTTTGCATGAGAAATCTTTCTCACAGGCTCCTGTGTACAAACACTTGATTTTCAGCTTGTGGAAGTGCTTTGTCAAG
Source organism: Rhynchomys soricoides (assembly GCA_019843965.1). Classification (NCBI taxonomy): domain Eukaryota; kingdom Metazoa; phylum Chordata; class Mammalia; order Rodentia; family Muridae; genus Rhynchomys; species Rhynchomys soricoides. The sequence goes on along the minus strand of JADRCH010000032.1, from coordinate 4,476,583 downwards.
TCATGGAAACTTTAGGGAGTGGAATCTCCTGGAAAAACTTATTGTTGGAGGAAGACAATGAGTCGTTTTCGCCAGGCTCACAGTCTGTGCTCCCTTTGCTTTCTGCTTGCTAATGCAATGAATATAAACATTCATCCTCTACTTCTTGCTATCATGATTTCTCTGCTTCAATAGACTAAATCCTGTCAAAAGATTACATACAATAACACATCCCCAAGTTTTGTTTTGTCAATTTTTTTTTTTTTTTGGTCATAGCAAATCGTCCTACCTGACTAGGTCTTCCCATGTCCACTAACCTAAGCTAGCTACCTAATTTCTCACAGATAGGCTTACATATTTCTCTCCATATTGATTTTAGTTCTTGTCAAGTTGACAATCAGCATGAACGTTCAAGCCAACCAAGAGTTTACTGTTCTTTGAGGTTCACAATGAGTCTCATATGTTCTAGCACAAAGTAAATGAAGCATCATGTAGCATAGAGTAAAAGAATTAATTCATGAAAATTTTATTACATTGTTATATTTTAGAGGTCCATGGCCACATCTCATATCATGGTTGGTTCATTCATTGTAACTAAGAGTTTAAGAATGGCTCATGTGAGAAAAAAGGCTGGTATAATGTATAAACATGGAACTGATGGTGGTGAGGATGACTTGGCTGTGAATGTCTTAGAAATACAATGAGCAAGCAAGCACACACACACACACACACGATGTGTACACACATATTGATGCATACACACACATGCAAGTGCACATGTTCAACAGAAGAAATTTTACTTGTTAGAATTTCATATCAACTTAGAGACTCTGAATAACAAAGATTGAGTAACTCCTCCACAGGAAACATATAAAGCAGATTGTGACTAGACAGTTTGTGTTTATTTCAGTGTGGAGTAGAAATGGTTGCCTATGAAAGGAGAATAATCCCATTCTTCCCCTTTCATTCCAGCTCAAAGAGGAACAAAACTCAGCAGCTTCATCTTGGCTTCAAAGCTGTAGGATTGTAAGAGGCTCAGGAATGATTTAGAAACCCAAATTAAATGTTAGATTACAGACAGCCACTGGCAAACCTATCTTTTAAAGTGTTTTCGAAAGAGATGACTTTGCCAAAATTGTGGCTAGTAACACTTCAGAGGCTTGATGTTTGAAGCCTCTGGACTAAACTTAAAACTGATACGATGAGGCATCCTTCAAAGTTCTCAGTCTGGGCCTTCTGTGGGGTTCTTCTGCACTGACTGTGTTTTTCATTAAACAGTCATTTGGATACTTTGGCTCCTGCTTGCAGCTGGCAAGCATGAGCAAGGAGCATTTCTTGAAAAGCAGTTCTGCTTTCATTTCCAATGATCTCTAAGAAAGAGGACTTGTGGATGAGTCAGGGCTGGAAGTAAACACCATAGTCCGCTGCACTCTCTCTTGTTTTTTATTTCCTCAGACAAGTTCTCTCATTGATTAGCCTGATCTGCTAACCAGCAAGCTTCAGAGATCCACCTGACTCTAAGTCCCAAGCACCAAGATTACAGGCACACACCAATTCATCCAGCTCTGTGAGTTTAAAGAACACATTTCCATCCATGATAACTGTAAAGCAGCAATGGTCTCCTTGTCTATACAAGACCATTGTCAAAGTTTCAAAGGGGACTGTCTTTAGCTGAATCATTCTTATTGTTGACCTGTGTTCCACAGAGGGTGCTATCATAAGTCAGTAACAATGATGAAGTTCAGGTTCTGAATTTACACGAATGAACTTTCCTTTGGACTCTGGCTGAGATGTTGAATACGCTTGTGTGTGTGTGTGTTCACATATGTTTCCTGAGTTGTGCTGAACACTCACAAACACACCCATTGAAAGAGAAGATCTCTGATTATGGCCTGGGTGTCCCACTAAGCTACAGGCAGAGAGGTAAGCAGCTGATTCCACTGTGAAGATAACTTTGGAGAACAGTTAACATTCTCCTTGCGAGTCTTTCGTTATGTCTTCAAATTTGGTATACTAAGTACTAGGGAATTTAGGGCAGACAATAATCATTAACAGAGCAGACAAGTCAGGAAATTTACACTTACTATTATTATACCTAGAATAAAATGTGTAATATGATTTCATGTTTCATACATTCATGCTTATTTATTACTAATAAAATCCTGCACCTTCCTTAGTCATTGAGGTAATTTGGGAATTTTACATTATTCAAATGATCTTCATACAGAGATACCTTTTGCTTTTTGTTGTTCTTGATTTAACTGTATAATTCTGCCTATAATATAGGTATACATTTAAAGATTTTAAGTCAACATTAACACCAGAACATGATTTTATGAGGGGTATAAGAACAGGCTCAGAAAGGCAAGCTAGCAGGCTAACTGTGGAAATACTGGCTCCAAGCTGCCGTTTCAAGGGCATGGGTGAATTTAAAGCTACTATACTCTCACCCAGTCCACACACACACACAGCCCAAATCACTCAAGGCAACAGAGAGAATAATGACTTCTATGAATAAAATATAAGCCAAGATTGTTCCTTTTAAGAGAAAAGACATATCTATGCTAAATCATAAAACCCATTTCTAGAACTGTTCCCTGTAGCAGTGTGGCTTGTCTGCTTAGCTTAGTCTGACTGTCACCCTTTTCGCCTGGCTTGTGACTGAGATATCATCAGGTGATGTATGTGCGTTTAAAGAAACAGCGGGAAAGAGGGCATTGTGTGCTTCTGTTCACTCCCAATTCCTGGCTCATATCTATCCTCCCTTCAGACCTTTGCTGATTCCATAATGCCTCCTTCTTTGTATTCTTTCTATCTTTCCTCTCTTTCCATAAATAGGGTTGTTATCTCAACTCTGGAATCAATTTCCTCATTTGCAAGAGTAACCCATTTTTCTACGATGTTTCCCACTGACCCTGCTTCAGTAATACCAATTATGACATGGGACAATTTGTAGAGCCTATCTTCTGTTTATGTGACAGAAACAAAGTGGGGACTTCTGAGAGGTTCCTAGACTATTTTAACAGAATCCATAGACCATAAAAGCCTTGCTGCTAGATGCCATCTCAGCAGAGCAGTGAGCACATCAGTCTCATAATCTGAAAGTGCTGAGCTTCAACCTCAAAGCAGACACATGGTTTCTATGGTTGAGAAGATGGCTCACTAGAAGAAGATGTAGTGCAAGCACATGGACCTGCATTTTATTCACAGTTACTCATGTGAAAAAGCAAGATGTGGTTACATGGGTTTATATTCCTAGCACTGGGTACATAGAGATAGGTGGATGCCTGAAGCTCATGGGCCAGGCAGCTTGAGTATGTGGTGATTTCTGGGAGAATTAGAGACCATGTTAAAAATAAGGTTCCTGGCTTCTGAGTAACAACACCTGAGGTCAACCATTAGCAGTCACGGACCCACAGATAAACAAGCAGGCGGGCAGGCAGGCGGGCAGGCAAGCAGGCAGACAGACAAACAGAAGTACACATGAGAGAGTGCTATGTTCACAGGCCCACATACACACAGGCAGGCAGGCAGACAGACAGACAGACAAACGCACACGTGAGAGAGAGAGAGAGAGAGAGCTATGTTTTTTACTGGGTTCTACTTCATTCCCACTTGACAGCTTCATGACAGCTTACTACTTATCACTAAGTCAAGGAAGGGTGAGGAGAAAGAAGAAAGCAAACAACAAAGTGACTAGAACATAGGATAAGAAAAAACTTCTTCAGGCTCACAAACATGGGAAAATTGGAGGAACGATTATTTATTGAAAGAAAGAAACCCGTCCTGCTGATTCTTTGAAGAGTAAGGCCATTTATATGTTCCTAAGGTAGGATTTAATTGCCAGGCAGACAATGACATAAATATTGTTTCATTAATCATTTTCTATTTATGAATGGAAAATAGACATTTAATTACAAAATTAGAAAAGTACCCTTTTGTTTTTCATAAATATTAATTTTCAAAATACTTAGAAGATTATTGGCATTGATGTGGCAAATTTGTTTTTGACAATCTGCAAATTTCATGCCTGAAGCCAAATAAACATTTTTATTAGATAAAAGCTTAAGTTCACTGATAAATTAATTTGAGAAAAATCCAAGTTATGTAAGACATTTGGTTTTTGTTTCTAACTCAAGAAGCAAAGAAAACTAATCACCAGATTCCAACAATTGTCAACTTGAAAAGATTTAACTACGAAATTAGTGTGTCTATGTTTACTTTTATAGTTATTATTCTTAGATTAAAATAACTCAAATTCTGTAAGTAATGACTATGTTTTTTCTTAAGATCACAATTTTTTAACTATCTGACAGCCACTTCTTGGAAAATACTGAGTATCATGTCTAATCAATGATAACTTATACCCATCACTCAAACTTGGAAACAAAACATTGCCTAGGTTTTTTTTTTTTCCTTTTTGTAATTTATCATATGTGAATTAGCTCACGTGCCTTGACATAGTAATAGATAAGCTATCACATTTTAAAAGAGTAAGCTTCGAGTTCTCTTTAATAATTCCCTGTATAGATTTATTCTGAAAATTAATCAAACATGTTAATAGGCTTGAGTACTTTTCAGTTTCCTTTAAAAATCAAAAACACAATAATGTTTTAAACAAGTGAAATACAGAATTTGTTTCTTTGCATTGTTTAGGTATCAGACAGTGTGTCAAGAAATAATGGTTGGCATTTGCATAGTTGACAAGCAAAGTCCACAATCCAAAGAGATGCACAAATCACATTTGCATAAAAAGGTACGTCTTATCACCACATCATATATTTTTCATTATGCTTTCATGAACTCATGAGGTTCCATTGTGTTTATTTTAAAGCATACACATTTTAACATAATGTGCTGCAGTAATGAAAACCTAACACGCATTGTTTTTAATGGCTGAGTAGTGTAAATGTACCACATATTTTGTATCTACTCCTATGTTGAAGAACATCTGGGTTCTTTCCAGCTTCTGGCTGTTATAAATAAGTCTGCTATGAACATAATGGAGTATGTGTACTTGTTATATATTGGAGAATCTTTTGGGAATATTCCCAGGAGTGGTATACCTGGGCCTTCAGATAATAATGTGTCTAATTTTCTGAGGAACCACCAGACTGATTTCCAGCATGGTTGTACCAGCTTACAATCCCACCAGCAATGGAGGAGTGTTCCTCTTTCTTCACATCCTTGCCAGCATTTACTATCACCCGAGTTTTTGAAATTAGCCATTATGATTGGTATGAGGTGGAATCTCAGGGTTGTTTTGATTTGCATTTCCCTGATGACTAAGGATGTTGAACATTTCTTTAGGTGCTTCTTGGCCATTCCATATTCCTCAGTTGAAAATTCTTTGTTTAGCTCTGTACCACATTTTTAAATAGGGTTATTTGATTCTCTGGATTTAACTTCTTGAGTTCTTTGTATATATTGGATATTATCCCTCAACCAGATGTAGGATTGGTAAAGACTTTTCTTTTTTGTCCTATTGAAAGTGTCCTTTGCCATACAGAAACTTTGCAATTTTGTGAGGTCCCATTTGTTGATACTTGATTTTAGAGCATAAGCCGTTAGTGTTCTGTTCAGAAAAATTTCCCCTGTGCCCATGTATCCAAGGCTCTTCTATACTTTCTCCTCTATTAGTTTCATTGTATCTGGTTTTATTTGGAGGTCCTTGATCCACTTCGACTTGAGCTTTGTACAAGGAGATAAGAATGGGTCGATTTGCATTCTTGACCTCGAGTTGAACCAGCACCATTTGTTGAAGATGCTGTCTTGTTACCACTGAATGGTTTTAGCTCCTTTGTCAAAGAACAAGTGACCATAGGTGCGTGGGTTTATTTCTGGGTCTTCAGTTCTATTCCATTGATCTACCTGCCTGTCACTGTACAAATGCCATATAGTTTTTATCACTATTGCTCTGTAATACAGCTAGAAAATATCATCCTGAGTGAGATAACCCAATCAAAAAAGAACACACATGGTATGCACTCACTGATAAGTGGATCTTAGCCTAAAAGTTAGGAAGACCCAAATACAATTCACACACCACATGAAGCTCAAGAAGAAGGAAGACTAAAATGTGGGTATGACATCAGTCATTCTTAGAAAGGGAAACAAAATACTTGGGGGAACAAATATGGAGACTGAGTGTAAAGCAGAGACTGAAGCAAAGGCCATCCAGAGACTGCCCTACCTGGGAATCCATCCCATAAACCGTCACAAAACCCAGATACTATTGTGGATGCAAATAAGTGCTTGCTGAAAGGAGGCTGGTATGACTGTCTCCTGAGAGGTTCTGCCAGAGCTTGACAAATACAGAAGCAGATGCTTGCAGCCAACCATTGGACTGAGCACAGGGTCCCCAATGGTGGAGTTATGGAAAGGACTGAAGGAGATGAAGGGGTTTGCAACCCCATAGGAAGAACAATATCAACCACCAGACACCCCAGAACTCCCAGGGACTAAACTACCAACCAAGGAGTACACATGGAGGGACCCATGGCTCCAGCCACACATGTAGCAAACGGTGGCTTTGTTGGACCTCAATGGGCGGAGAAGCCCTTGGTCCTGTGAAGGCTTGTGCCCCAGTGTAGAAGAATTTGTGGGCAGGGAGGCAGGAGTGGGTGGGTGGATGGGGAACACCCTCAAAGAAGTATGGGGAGGGGTGATGGGATAAGGAGTTTCCCAGGGTAGGGAGCCCAGAAAGGACATAACATTTGAAATGTAAATAAAGAAAATATCCAATAAAAAACCGTTACTCCCACTTCCCCCAAATACCTAACACTCCAAGTTAAGTTCAAATCAACGTTATTAAACTTGAGCACTTTATAAACATATGCATTATATTTTTTTTTACATTTTATTGAATTTTGACTTTCAGTGTGTGTGTGTGTGTGTGTGTGTGTGTGTGTGTGTGTGTGCACGCGCGCGTGTGTGCAAACAAGAGTATGAATGCCATGGTATACAAATTGGGGGTTAGAGGGCAACTCTCAGGAGTCAGTTCTCTTTCCACTGTTTGGGTCTTGGGGATTGCATTTAGGGTATCAGGCATGGAGACAAGTGATTTTACCAAATGAGCCACTTGCCTGGCCTAACATGTTTCACTGGTATCACAATTGACATGTACAGATTAAGCAAATAACATCAACTGGATTTTTATGAAAAAAATAGAATGTAGTCTCAATTAAAATCTACCTCTAGTTAATATTAGTTAATATACGTAACATGTATAATTGTATATATAATAATGGACATCTGTCTTTAAATGTCAAGGTATATATATACCTTGACATTTAAAGACAGATGTCCATTAAATTCAAAAGTCCCCTTGAAATGTAAATAAACTAAATATTCAAAAAAATCAGAAGTCCCCATATATACTTGCCATAATTATTATAATCATTTACTGAACTATGAAAAAGGTTCTCAGAAATATTTAATTTAATCACATTTGATTGGAGAGACACCCAGTCAGTATAGTTCTTGCTGTACAACCCTGAGAACGTGAGTTCGATTCCCAGAATCCACATAAGACAGCCAAATGTGGTTGTAGAGGCTTATAATTCCAGAAGTAGGAAGGTAGAGAGATAGGGGATTCTTGGGGCTTTCTGTGCTTTAAGCCTAGGTTCATCCACAATGAACATGCATATACTTTCACAAACACATACATATAAGTGTCTTACACACACACTCACTACAGAAAGTGTAAACATGAAGATATACTGGTAAAAATGTGAAGTAAGGGGAAATGTCCCTTGTTACTGCTTGGAATTTAAATGGTCACACCCAATAAGTAAAATAGTGCAAGGTCTCAAACCCTGGGACAACTGGCTGCGGTGGGTGTCTATTTAACATAACAAAGTGAGCCTGGCTTCCAGGTTCTGGAAGCATCCCTCAGATCCTACATGTTACAGGGCAAGCCTGGCATACCCTACCTTCTATACTGAACTGTACAACCCAAAGGTCGGGCTGCCTTCTTCCCCCCATCCCCATAGTATCTTCTGTATATAATCCAGGCATTTTGGTTACCTGCTCTATTGTACCTTTTTCTTCTTGGGGCTGCACTTGTTTCCCCAATCCCTGTATCCTCCCCTTCCCCTTCTCCCTATATGGCTCAGCTCAGTCATATTTATGTCCACGCTGGACTCACCCAAATGTCTTTGACCTGCCCACACTCTCCCTTTTATCTACAATAAATTTTCTCCTCCACCATATCCAAGAGCAATCATGTTCTTTGTTTTAAAAAACATTATATGGGTTCTTTAAAAGAATTAAAACATGTACTACTATACAAGAGAAAAATTCCCTTTTATGGCACATAGTTAAAAGAAATGAAATGGCTAGGTGCAATCTCAGTCTCCCTTTCACTGTAACACTATTTGTTACAAATGACCCAAGATACACAATTCACCCAAGTATGCATTTAAGGAGAAATAGATGAAGAATGTAATACACTTATATCACACACACACACACACACACACACACACCATAGTCATGGAATATCTTTCATTTGAAGAGAACTCTATTATTTGATATGCCATGGCTCAAACAGGAAGATACTGTAAAAGAAATAAAAAAGAGATAGTAAGATAAATAGTGCATGGTCTCACTGTCCTGTATAGCCCGACATAGTTGTGCTCAAAGAAGAGAAGAAAATGACAGGGACCCAAAACCACAAAATGGAGTAAATTGGCAGTTATTTATTCAGGAGAAGAAAGTGTCTTTTGCATTTAAGGAAGAGCTGCCAAATTAACTGTAATGAATAAGATGTTTACATGGTGGTGGTGTGTGCTTTTGATACCAGCACTGTGGAAGCAGAGGCAGGAGGATTTCTGAGTTTGAGGTTGGTTTACAGAATGAGTTCCAGAATAGTCAGAGCTACATAGGGAAAGATTGACTTGGAAAACCAAAAGTAGACAAATAGATAGATGATAGACTGATAGACAGACAAATAGAGATACATAAATAGATAATAAATGAGACTATTAAATATTCAGAATGCACTAGAAAAGTAGATTTAAACTGTCATCAATGGATAAAATAGATAAAAGGAACCCTGTGAGGTATTGGATACCATATCATTGATTATAATAATCATGTCATAATATGATTATTTATCAAAATATCATAGTGGAGCCAAGTATGTGTTCCATTTGGTAGAGTGTCCATTATGAACAAAGCCTGGGGTTTAATCTCCAATACCACAGAAACATAGGTACACTCTGAGTCTACAAGAACAAAAATCATCCTAAGCTAATTAGTACACTACAAAACAGCCTTGGATACATGAGATCTTGTCTGACTTTCTCTCTCTCTCTCTCTCTCTCTCTCTCTCTCTCTCTCTCTATATATATATATATATATATATATATATATATATATATACACACACACATATATATATGTATATATACACATTATTCATGTTAGGCACATTCTCTTTACCGATCAACATCCCTGTTGCAAACGTGAACTTTTTAAAAAATTATATAACACAATAAAGCTAGGAAATATTTTAAAATTTTGTTCTTTTATTAATTTCTCCCTTACTCATCATTATATCTTGGATATACAATATACCACAAAGCAGTAGGCCCCATATAATTACCTGTAAGTATCATAAATATTAGGAACACGGGTGGTAATTTAGAATTACTTGGCTAATGTTTCTCTAAAATTATATTGTTACCATTTGCTTGAAGTTGAAGGTTAAGTTTCAGTATAAAACTTTCTGGGCTGCAGAGATGACTTAGAAGTGAATAGTTCATTCTGCTCTTGCAGTGGTCCTGAGTTTGTTTCTCAGAACTTATATTGGGCAGAACTTATGTTCATAATCGCACATGAACTCTATCTGTCTTAATCAGTGTTCTACTGCTGTGCAGAGACACCATGACCAAGACAACTCTTAAAAGAGAAAGCATTTAATTGAGTCTTCTTACAGTTTCAGAGGTTTAGTACATTATCATCATAGTGGGGACATGGCAAGTCTCAGGCAGACATGGTACTGGAGAAGTAGCTGAGAGCTATACAACCAGAGCCACAAGGAGCAAAAAGAGAACAACACTAGGCCTAGCTTGGGCTGTTGAAACACCAAAGCCTAGCCTCAGTGACACAATTTCTTCAATAAGAACACGCCTATTCCAGCACAGCCACAATATTCTTCCTAAACAATGTCACTCTCTAATGACTAAGCATTCAAACATATGAACTTATGGGGGTCATTCTTACTCAGACTACCACATCATCTCTAAGGTTTTCTGATATTCTCTTTGAGTTTCTATAGGCACTTACACTCACGTGCACACACGTCTACACAGATAAACTCATAACTAAAGTTAATAAAATAATATTTTTATATTATTTGATGTGTCCTTGTAAACTAATTGTGATTGTGTATGGACATTAGATTTTTGAGGTGCACTTGGGATCTATATTTAGAATGCTGAAAGCAATGAAACACTTTCTATGTACTTTATTTGACTGTTCCTATCATGTAGCATATCTTGAATATAACATTACTCATGAAACAATGCATGGACATATAGAGATAAAATAGGGTAAGTATATCTGTTTGTCAATTATACACTTGTGCAGCTTCCTGTACACATGATATTTGATCCCAGACAGCTAGTTTATAGAACACTGGAAAAATAATTGTGAAGACACAATTATACACTGTGTGTCTGTGTGTTTGTGTTCGTGTGTGTGTGTGTGTATGTCTGCAATGCACATATGTTTGTATCTTCAAATGTATATGGACTCATGTATGCATATGAAAACTTGATATTGCTGTAATCACTCTCCACTTTATTTATTAAGGCAGAGCCCTTCACTGAGCCCAGAGCTCACAATTTCCAACTAGTCTAGCTAGCTATCGTTCTCTTTCTCTGCAACCTACAGTCTGGCATTGCAGGAAGCATCCACGCCCACCAAATTTTTCCATAAGAACTGTGGATAACAAGTTTCATCCTCAGTCTTGAAATGCAAGAAATCTATACTGTGAACCATCTCCCCAGCACATAATCACACATTTATGTGTTTAATTATCTGAAATACTAATGAAATGTCATTTTTAATTTTTATTTTTGTTGTTTTATTCTTATTGCTCTTTGCATTGATAGTCATTGATCCCTGGGCTTTATATGTTATAGAAAGTATTCTTCAATTGTTATATCCCTATGTAATGAATCCCAAGATGTACTATCAATATTAAATCACACTACTGCACATATTTTCTGCTCTGTAATATTTATGTATGCTGCTTTTAATCATAGGAAATAATTATGCCACCTGACATTACACATCATTTTGTGTTTAAATTAAATCTGAACACTTCATTGTTTATTTATGTACCACTTTAATTAAGTCACTGTTCTGATTCAAGGACTACAGAATGAAATGCATAGATGTAAAAATACAGAAATTAATCTGAATTAAGTTAAAACAATTATCCACCAAACAAACTCAAGTATTACAATTAATTTAATTTAGTGTTTTTGAAACATTTGTTTGTTTGTTTTTGATGCAGAATCTCATTGTATATCATTGGCAGGTCTAGGACTTACTACATAGATCAGCATGATCTCAATTAAAGATGTGTACTACAACATTTGGCTGATTTGGAAATTTTGACATTACCTATTTCAATGAAAACTAAAAGAACAGAAGTATAAAAGTAATTAGAGAGTGAAGTGGAAATTGGTCCAAATGAAGAAATCGATCTCATAACTTTACTTTGTTATGTTTTAAAATTACTTGAAAGTAGAACACGCCAGAAAAATTAGAATGAGAGATGGGGGAGGGGGAGAAGAGACTGCATTAGTATGACTGAGCACAGTCACAAGAAACACATATTTGTCACACACACACACACACACACACACACAGATATGCACATTCATCCTCAAATTAACATGCATACACTGCATATATATACATTGACAATTATACTTACAAACACGCTCACATACACATGCAAACATACACATGCACACAAACACATAAATACACCTCACAAGTAAGGAAACAGGCAAGATAAGTAGCATTAGCATATTAATCATTTAGAGGAAATGCTCAATCAGAAACTACTGCTAAAACGGGAATTTAAAAGTAATATGAAAAATAAAATGTGAGTTCTGAACTTATATTTTCAGATGCCTTTTTCAGGTTCAGTAGCACAGATGTCACAAGAACTGTGGATTCTAAGAAGGTGTGGGGTGAGTGGTTGTTTACCAGCCTGGTTATTACCACAGACCAGCTGATACTTACGTATCTCTTCGTGATGTGTAGCAAGCCATTGCTATTTAAACATTTGATTTCGACTCCTAATTAATATGCATACTTGGTTAAGAGGCTGAACCAAGGAATAGATAAAGTTACAAAAGAACTGATGAACTCAAAAATGAATGCTTTCTTGAATTTATAATAGAAATTTGTAACATAGCATGTGATATGATCCAGAAACATGGAGATTATATTATATGAAGAGGAAAACAGAAAAATGCCAACATGAAGACTGACTGACAGGAATGAAACAGGAAAAGCATACAGGAAAAACATATGCTGGAGATATTTTTATAAATAGATATTAATACATATGTTTAATATTCTAAATAAACAAGAATATTTTACATATACCTAAATACATGGATATCCAACTATTTAATGAATTGTGTAAAGTGAAAGAAGTAGATGATCATAAGTAGAAAAAACTGAGAAAGACAATGGAGTTCAAGAAAATAAAATAAATTAATCATAAAGAAGAAAATATAAAATGCCCCAGGAATAAGACTGTTAAATAACCCACATGTTATTATAGATCAGACTGTCTTTTAGCCAAAATAAAGTTTATAAAAAGATGAAAGATATTGAATTAATAACAATCTCAAATTTATTTTGATGTCATGTGAATGTAAGAAAATGTGAAAATAAAATAGTAGGAAAGGCATATTCTGCAATTTTTATCAAAAAGGAAGTTTTGTATCAGCATCAAGAAACTTTTTGTTCTATTGGAAGGCAAACACTGTGGATAGAACATATTAAAAGTATATTCTTTTCATAAAACTAAAATCATAAAGTGTGATATATTTAAAACATAACATCAAAATGCACACAGATAAATTGATACAAAATGCAAAAAGACTTCTAGTCCTTGAGTGCTAATACCTTTAGGATATTTTCATTTAAATGATGTATATTCAAAGTATGAAATGATGGCCAGATTAAAGCTTCAACTTGATTTAAGAACTAAATCCATAATCTACATGAATAATAGATGGAGACAGATAGATAGGGAGTTGATAGATAGATTCATAAATATATAGAAAATGATAGATGGCAGATAGAAAGTTGATAGATTGATAGATAGATAGATAGATAGATAGATAGATAGATAGGCAGGCAAGATAAAAGACAGAAAAGAGATGGTAACAGATAGAAAGTAGGTAGATACTAGGAAAAAGACAGAGGCTACTTAGGTGAGAAATAATAGATGAAAGGCAGGCATATAGAAGATAGAGATAAATAGGTAAAAGGTAAATAATATATTCATTTCTTCCTTGCAATGTCTGAGGTTGTTATACCACACATTGCTAGCTCAGAAATAAAAATAAAAATTTCAAGTTATTTTTTTTTATTGAACATATGCATTTTAGACCAGTGCAAAGATAAAATAAAACTAAACCTCAAACAAATATAGGTCAGAAACTACCATCAGTACAGAATTTCCAGTCTTCACTTCCTAGGTAAATCCCTGAATGAGGTGACATTCTAGTCGAGTGGCTGGGTCTCTGATGACTTTAATATAAAAGCTGAGTCCCATAGCTGGCATTGACATCGGAGAGAATGCTTTTGATGAACATAATGGAAAGGGAAGTTGTGTTATGGGACCTGGAAATGCCATCTAAGGCCTTGTCTGGAAACTGTTGTGGAACAGGTAATTTATTCAGAAATTATCTTGTGGAAGAGATGGCTTTTCTCTGTTTTTCGGGTTGAAAAGTGAAGGAAAGAATTTCAATATTTAAGATGTACCTATGTGGTGTGGGTGTGAAAGATCGCCATTGGTTTTAGTGCTGCAACACTTGGTCGAGCTGGTTGTGCTTTCTGGAAAGCCTGTAGAACATTCAGGAAGTAGAGCCTTGGAAAAGGAAGTGGGCCATGTGGAAAGAGTAAGGGCTTTGGGTTTTTATAGCAGTACCCAAAACTTTTCCATTTAGATTTCCAATTGCTGAAACATGTGACCAGTCTCATCAGGTTCCTGCTGCCATGTCTTTCCACAATAATGAATTGTTTACCTTGAACTATGAATGTAAATAACCTCTTTCTTAATTTTATCAGGTATTTGATCACAGTCCCATGTAAAGTAGCTAAAACTATGTTTCTTTGTGTGGGTAAAAGGAAGGACTGATAACATAGCAGAGGAAAATATAAATCTTCAGGGAATGTGTTTGATGTTTCTGTGAATTCCTGTCCAGTCTTGGTACAAGATGAAAGCTACGGAAGAAAGGCTCATAATGAGGTGCCCAACCTGAAAATTCTAGAACATTGTCAACTACTCATAACGGAGGATGTCTCACACAGAAACTGACAGAACAAGAGGAAACATACCCGTGGAATATCCAATGGCAAAGGGGGGAGTTTAAAAGATGAGAAAATAATATGTCAGTGTGAAGGCACCAAATATAGATCTGACTTCTTCCGAATCCATCATGTTTATTCAGTGCTTTTTTAAGAAAACAAAGAGAAAACAGTCTCATGCCCAGGCCAACTCAAAACTCTCACACAAACTTGTGCCTATACCAGACTGAGAGATGTGGCTACAAGACATTTTTACAGAGATATTGGGAAAACATTGTCCCTGGCAAGAGCCATCCTGAGTGAACAGAAAATCTCTGTCTATCCTGAACTTAATGACTTTCAATATTCCTATTGATGTAAATAATTTACCACTTTCTTACTTCTTGGCAATTTGTTCTTCAGCATACATAATATGCACGTTTTCTGAAAACGAAAGAAAATACCAAGGCAAATTTATTTTTACCAGAGATGTTCTAGAAGTAAGTTACAAGTATATTTGATCTTTAAAATTATATTATTTATCAAGCTGGGATCAGAGATTTATTTACTATATTCTTCATAATTTCTGTTTTACATACTACATGAGTTGCCTTAAAAACTAGTTTAATGATAGTTTTAAAATATGTATACACATATACTATATATGTAGAAATATGCATATATTATATATGCATACATTATACATGTATACATATGTATGTTTAGAAAACCACTGACAAGAGCTATTGTTTATGACAGTGAAATATATAAAATATTTAATTACAGAATAATCAAAAATTCCCTTGTTAGTAGATTGGTAATATGATCTATTTAAGTTTTTATTCTCGGATTTGGTGGAAAATAAATTATTCCAGTTGTATTCTTCTAATGTAAATTTGTTAAATTAAATCTTGGTAATATGAATGATGGATATTACAACAGTTCAACTAGCAATTGAAATGAGTTACTTTCAAACAACCCTTGAACAGCTGCCAGAACACAGTTTATCAGATACTGATTTGAATTTTGAGGTTTAATGTGAAACTAATGAACTCCAGAGAAAGAACTTAATTCCTTAAATATTTACATGTTTTCCTTGACCTTTGTGTCTGAGTTTTTCATTTTATATAGAGTTTTTGTTTTATTTTCTTGTTTGATCCCCCCCCCTCTCTCTCTGTATGTGTGTGTGTGATATGTGTCTGTGGATACTCATATGTGTAGAACACCAATGGTACGTTAGTGGTGTGAGGATTCTAGAAGTAACCAATCACTTTATAATTGAAGATATGAAGTACTTTTGACATTCATGAAGATAACATTATATTTTGACACCTAAGAAACAGAAATTACATTTTAGAAAATGAATTACTTACATCAGAATTTCTAGTGTTACAGTTTAAAATAATTTTCAGCTTCTTGCTTCACTGTTCCTAACTCTGAGCATAATGTCATCAAGAATCACTTCCATTGGAATGGTAAAATTAAAAAAAATTAATAAATATAACTGGAAAGTTTTTAAGGTAAATTAGAAACGAGCCACCTTTTTATAATGTGATTTATTTATACATTTTTGGTACTTAGTAAGACCATTACAGAATACCACAATTAGTCAGAATCAGAGAATATCAAGTGATTGTGTGGTTCCCATCACCAACTTAGACATCTACAATACAATTCTGACTGGGGTAACATCATAGAAGAGGGGTCTAAAAGATTGTAACAGTCAAGGTCTCTAGTGTATATGCTAGACATAAACTTACTATGTAGCTGATTATCATCTTGAACTTCAGATCCTCCTGCTTCCATCTTCCAAGCACTGGGAAGGCAGGAGTTTATCACTTCAACTAGATTAAATGGTAGTGGTGATTGATTGCATGCCAGGAAAGTGCTATACCAAATGAACTATATCCTGAGTTACACTTAAGCCTTTTGCATCCTGGGTAAAGTGAAGGTAAGAAAAATTACACACCAAGACAGAGAGCACATATTGAGAAGCTTAGTGAATTGTTGAAAGTGATTTAGTATAACAGGATATTGAAAAAGAGTTGATGATGTGAGAAAGCAGTGTGACCATTGGCCAGATACTAGAAGTGTTTGTTTTTCTTTGTTTGTTTGACTGATGGATGGATTTTTTACCAATATACTTAAATTTGAATTATATTACAAGTAAAATGAAAATCCATTGATAATTTTAAGAGAGAATTAAAGCAAACATTTTAGAAATACCACTTTGGATAAAGAATAGACTCTCGGAAAAACAGTTTCGAGGAGGGTAATGGTTAGAACATCATCATCATCAGCTATGCTCAGGGTAACAGCAGCTTGAACCATGGTAATATCAGTAAAAGTGACTAACACAGTTAACATATAATAAGGAACTCTACCTGAGAGAAGTGAATGATTCATCCGATTAGGGAAGATACTTGCCTAATTTGGTTTGATCAATGGGAAGCATGTTGAAGCCACATAGATGAGAAATGTGAAATAAAGGAAAGTTAAGTTTGGTGATGGGCAGCGTATTGGGGACATTCAAGTATAAACACATGATACACTGTAGACCATGACACTGTAAAAAATAATGAGCATCCCCACCACATAAAACATGCTCCAAGTTCTCTGTGCTTTATAGAGTGGCCGAGAAATAGACAAAAAGAAATTTTAAAAATGAGAAATCACCAAAGTAACATAGTTATAGAGCTGAGTGATAAATACAACATGAAGAAGTCTACTATTTTCAAGCTTCAAATGAGCTGCAGACAAAGCATACAATAGAAGGGTTTCAAAACCAAAGAAGAGAAAGGATGGGGTGTGGTGGTCAGTTTGAATAAGCAAGTAGAGTGCTTTCAAATAGAATGATGGAATGCTGGTAGATGGTAGTGGATGTGTAACAGCTGTGTTGCCCTTCTGTGTTACTACCAGGTCTCTCCCTTTTAGCTATTCTAATGAGATAGAGACACTGCCCTTATCAAACCAAGTCTTCAGTTTTCTACTTGATACTATTCTTAGAACAATTCTCAGCATGCTAAGATGATGTCCGTTCTTTACATGAAGAGCACAGGCTACTTCTGTCCTATTTTATTTAGACACAAAAAGGAAAAGAATAAAATCCTGAGGTTTTCCCAAGATAATGGAAGATTGCTGGTTAAACTAGATTGTACACAATTCTTACTAATGAAATAATGCTCAGAGAGGAATGAGGGAGTGGCTAGTTGGTACAATGCTTGCCTAGGATGCAAGAGGTCCTGGTCTCATCAACAGCTTGGCACAAACCAGGAATGGTCAACAGGCCTCTGATCCTAGCATTTGGGTGGTAGAATCAGGAAGATCAGAAGTTCAGGGTCATCTTTGACTGCATAGTGTGCTTGAACTCAGCTTTGGCTACAGGTGAATATTCAAATCAGCAATGATATTAGTAATGAATTTAAATGATATAGTATAATATATTTGTTAAAAATGTATCTTATTAGATAATGATAAGGCACTTATTTAAGTTAGTAAACACTCACACAACTGCTGTATATCAGCATACTTTCAGAGTATGAATCTTCAGAAATTTTTGTATTTCAAGTTTTCCCTTAATTGTTCAATAGAATTATATAACCACATTGCTATTGTTTTAATTATTCTCAACTGTAATCAAATGATAAATAAGGTTAATAAGCTTAGGATGACTTCTTGCTATGGCACTATCCTTTAGAATTAGTCTGACTGAACTAAAATATAACTCATGTTTAATATGTAAAAGATGAATCCTATAGAAAAAAAGCAAACAAAAGTTTAAAAGATAAATACACGTTATTGCATAATGATGAAAGAAGATGGTTATTTCCCCATTGTCCTAATTGTGTGGTTAGATATTCACCTATTTCAAATTGGCCAACAGAAGTCAATGGCAATACAAAAGACAACTGACTTTATGGAACGTAAGGGCATCCAGAGAAAGGACACATCAGCCTAGAAATATGCATTTACTTGAAAAAAATATTCAACCTTCACACTCATCTTATGGAGTGATATGTTTATCTGAGACATGGCAACATATGATGTATTTATAAAAAGAGAAAGAGAAAGGGAATATGTTCTACGGAGAGTGTGGTGAAGTATGAAGGAATGGGATGTCTCAGCAGGCTCATGCCAAGGCATCCCTTCCCCCTGAGGGACCAGCCACAGGATGGTATAGTATAGAACAGAGTTTATTCACAGCATGAGGAGGGAAGATAAGATGGTAGTAGAGGCAGAGAAAGGCAGAGAGAGAGAAAGAGAGAGTAGAGAAGTAGGTGTTGGCCATGAGCACATGGAGAGAGAAGGAGGAAGGGAATGGGAAGAGAGGGGGAGCAAGAAGACAAAAGAGGGAGGAGAGGGGGCAAGCAGCCCCTTTTATAGTGGGTCAGGCCTACCTGGCTGTTGCCAGGTAACTGTGGGGAGCAGCATATCTGGCTGTTGCCAGGTAACTGTGGGTGGAGTTTAGACAGAATACTAATGAGGAGCACAAATACGAACAACTACCTGAATAATTATAGTGGTATTTTTAAGGAGATTTTTCCTGCAAATTGTAGCTGTATGTCTCAATCCATGGATAGCTTGGAATTCATATATGTACAGGAAACTAGCCTTGAGCTATACCTGCCTCTGTATCTGATGTGCTGGTATAAAAGGCATGTGACACTATGTTTGGCTCTCTATTACAGTTTTAACTGATTTTTTGCACTCTATCTTTGTTCCTTTCTTTTTATATACATAATGTATCCTTTTTACATCCTTTATCTAGCTTTATTTTTTCTTCAGTTCTTTTGATTTTTATTTTATTCTGAAAGATTTATTTTATTTATGAGTAGAGGTATGTGTGTATGTGTATGTGCGTGCATGTATACACACACACACAAAACACATACACACACACATGCATGCACGTGCACGCACGCGAGCGCTTGCTCACGTGGTCACATACATGAAGATGCCCCTGGAGGTCAGGAAATGACATCAGATCCTGTGGAGTTAGGAGTAACAGACATTTGTTAACCATCTGATACGAGTGCTTGTTTTAGTTAAGATTTCAATTGCTACGATGAAACACCATGACCAAAGCAACTCAGGGAGAAAGGGTTTATTTGGTGTACAGATCCACAGCACTGTTTATTATCCAAGGAAGTCAGGACAAGAAGCAAGGGCAGGATCCTGGAGGCAGGAACTGATGCAGAGGGTGTGACGGGTGCTACTTTCTATCCTGTTCCCAATGGCTTGCTCAAAATTCTTTCTTAAAGCACCCAGGATCACCTACCCAGGGGTAGCTCCACCTACAATGGGCTGAGTCTTCTTCAATCATTTACCAATTAAAGAAATACTTTACAGGCCTGTCTATAACCCAATTTTACTGAGTCATTCTTTCTTTTGAGTATTTATCCTCTCCAATGACTCTAACTGTGTCAAGTTGATATAAAACTAGCTAGTATGTTACTAGTGACCTAGCTTATGTCCTCTGTAAGAGGAACTGCTTCAGTCCACAGGACATTGAGTCCTGGTACCATGCATAGTGGCAGCAAGGCAATAAAGGAAGCACAGATACACATGCAATGAAGCTAAACTCAGGTAGGGTTTACTAATGCTACTGCTATGACTACCACTAGAACCCTGAACCTCAGAGTATATTTAGATACAGCATAGGAAAATAGGTTAGCTATTCTCTGGAGGAGATAGTCCCCAAGGGAAGGAAGCTGCATGTGCTTGTCTTTGCACACACTGAGTGATTCAAGAACTCTCAGACTCTGAAGGAAGTTTTTGTTGACTCTCTTGAGCCTGGCCCACATGACCAACGGTTTTGCCAAATTACCATGGGCTAATCAATCTGAGTCCTCAACCATCATGACTATCAAAATCCACATTGGCTTGCTCAGGATTTCACTCACTCAGGGACTATTCTGCTCCCTGCAAGCAACAAGTGCTCTTAACCCCTGAGTCATTTCTCTAGACCATCTTTTTTTATTGTTTGCAATTTTTTTAGGCATAGGAGGCCGTTTTGGTTATATTCCCCCTATTATCTTATTCCCCCCATTCTCCCTCTGAACTCCCTCTTCCTAAATAGTTATTCTCCCCAACCATGGAGTTTAATTAGGGTTACCTGAGCTATTTACTATCGTAAGAGCAGCTTATCAGTGACAATACCATTGAATACAATTCCATCCTGTTACCTGTCCAACAAACTCTAACTGCCAATATATCTTCAGAAAGGAGTAAAACCTCATGAGCCCCTCTCACATTCATGTTGGAAAGTTCAAGGGTCAATCTTGTATGGCCTCCATTCAAGTTTCTATAGCTATTGTATATTCATGATTGCAACACCCAAGGAATTGGTATTTTGATTTTTCTTAAATATGCACAATAAAACAGAAAAAGTATAAACTAAAATAATTAAACTTAGCAAACAATAAATTGGGCAAAGAATGGAAGGACATATGAAAACTAACAGTACTGCAACAAATAGTAAGCAAACTAAATGTCACAGCATGCTCAAGTTAATTATAAGTAGACGCATCATTTCTCCACAGTATTTTGGAGCATTGAACGTTTTTATCATTACTCATTACAAACTCTTTTCTAGGTGTTGGCAATATTAAAGGAGCTTGGTAATTCCAAGCATGAATTCC
The DNA here is from genome assembly GCA_019843965.1 of Rhynchomys soricoides. Lineage (NCBI taxonomy): Eukaryota > Metazoa > Chordata > Mammalia > Rodentia > Muridae > Rhynchomys > Rhynchomys soricoides. Next base: position 4,455,407 of record JADRCH010000032.1, on the reverse strand, counting down.
TTAAGATGAAATGCAAAGTGTATTCAGTAGGAGGAAATTATAAATAGTTATCACCTAGTTTGGTTTCTGTTGGACTTAAGTGATCCTATAGATTCATAATTGAATGAAATACTTAAGTGTTCTCAAGAGAGAAATTATGCTTTCTTTTCCGAATTCATATTGAGAGTCATTATGCAGCTTATTTAAAATACTCACAGGGGAGGTGAAAACTGGAAGCAAGGGGCAACTTTTAAGATTGCCGACTGTTCTTGCAGAGGACCCAGGTTCAGTTCCAAGTATTCACATAAGGTGGCTCACAACCACTATTAACTCCAGCTCCAGATGATCCAGTTCCCTCTTCTGGATTTCAGCAGCACCCTCATGTGCATGTGCTTATCCACTCATATACACATATACATAAATAACTAATAAAATAAATAGTAAAAATACTCAAAGAAAATGTACAACATATTAAAATGTTTTGACAACTGTATAAGCATAATAACAACACATAATAAAAATCAAATGATTCCTTCTTGAGTCAAAATAAATGAAAGTCTTTTAATTCTCCTAAAATAATGCTCATAGGATGCAAATAGAAGCAACCAATTCAGATTCAACTTTTATGTTTCTAAGGATACAAGTGATATAGTTTTGAGTAATTATCTTTATCACATCAAACAGAAATTTTACCTCTTGAAACTCAGGTGGCTTTTGTCACTACTTAATGACACTGTCATATTATGAAAATTATTTTACTGTCAGAAATTATTTTAACTTGCATACATAATGATTAGCTTTCTATTCTCTCATCAGATGTCTACTCTCATTACGTTGCTAGGAAAACAGCTAGCTAATTCAATATTATCAATACTTAGAATGAACTTGATGGATATTAAACAACACAAACATGTGATATATATATATATATTATATATATATATATATATTATATATATATATATACTGTCTCTGTTCTCCATATGGCTAAAATATGCCATTTTCTCTACACAGCCCCATGAGATAAATGAGGAGGAGAAACCTGGATACATTTCATATAATCTAAAGCATCTAAAGAAATGTTCTTTACAGTCTTCATGTTAAAACTAATTAGGTAATCACATAAAACACATTAAATTGAATTGTCTCCATTTTAAGGATTTTTTCTCTTATAGAAAGGTACATATGAAAATTAAAAGAAATATTTCTTTGGTGTTATTCCACACATTAGTCCTAGTTCATGTAATCATATACAATAAAAACAAAAATAGGTAGATAGGAATCAACACTAAAGAGTCTTCACAACAAAAATGTGTTGACAAAACATATATAATAGAAGAAAATATTTCCAACTTTCTCATTTTATAAAAAGCTAGTGTACAAAACATATGAGAAAACACAACAACAGCATCAAACCTAAAAAACCAAATGTAATCTGATCATAAATGGGCAAAGGCCCAAGCACATTAGATAGATAGATAGATAGATAGATAGGTAGATAGATAGATGAAAATTTACCTAGTTATCTTGAAAATGGAAATCAAGACCACAGGGAGACATTTCCCTGCTCCAATGAGCTTACTCAAAACAAAATACTAGGTGAAATGCCAGAAACCTGAAAAACTCCACCAGAGATCTGCTACAGCGATAAACAACTTCAGCAAAGTGGCTGGATACAAAATTAACTCAAGCAAATCAGTAGCCTTCCTATACTCGAAGGATAAACTGTCTGAGAAAGAAATTTGGGAAATGACACCCTTCAGAATTGTCACAAACAATATAAAATATCTTGGTGTGTCTCTAACCAAACAAGTGAAAGATCTGTATGACAAGAACTTCAAGTCTCTGAAGAAAGAAATTGAAGAAGACCTCAGAAGATGGAAAGATTTCCCATGCTCATGGATTGGCAGGATTAACATAGTTAAAATGTCCATCCTGCCAAAAGCAATCTACAGATTCAATGCTATCCCCATCAAAATCCCAACTCAATTCTTCATAGACCTAGAAAGAGCAATTCTCAAATTCATATGGAATAACAAAAAAACCCAGGATAGCAAAAACTATTCTCAACAATAAAAGAACTTCAGGGGAATCAGTATCCCTGTACTACAGAGCAGTAGTGATAAAAACTGCATGGTATTGGTACAATGACAGGCAGGTAGATCAATGGAATAGAATCGAAGACCCAGAAATGAACCCACACACATATGGTCACTTGATCTTCGACAAAGGAGCTAAAACCATACAGTGGAAAAAAAAACCAGCATCTTCAACAAATGGTGCTGGATCAACTGGCGGGCTACATGTAGAAGATTGAGAATTGATCCATTCCTATCTCCCTGTACAAAGCTCAAGTCCAAGTGGATCAAGGATCTTCACATAAAACCAGATACACTGAATCTAATAGAAGAGAAAGTGGGGAAGAGTCTCGAACACTTGGGCACAGGGGAATTGTTCCTGAACAGAACACGAATGGCTTGTGCTCTAAGATCAAGAATTGACAGATGGGACCTCTGTCAGCTTCTGTAAAGCAAAGGACACTGTGAATAGTGCAAAACGGCAACCTACAGAGTGGGAAAAGATCTTTACCAATCCTACATCTGATAGAGGGCTAACATCCAATGTATACAAAGAACTCAAGAAGCTAGACAACAGAGATACAAATAACCCTATCAAAAAATGGAGAAGTGAGCTAAACAGAGAATTCTCAACTGAGGCAACTCGAATGGCCGAGAAGCACCTAAAGAAATGTTCAGCATCCTTAGTCATCAGGGAAATGCAAATCAAAACAATCCTGAGAGTTTACCTCACATCAGTCAGAATGGCTAAGATCAAAAACTCAAGTGATAGCAGATGTTGGCGAGGATGTGGAGAAAGAGGAACACTCCTCCATTGCTGGTGGGAATGCAAGATGATACAACCTCTCTGGAAATCAGTTTGGCGGACCCTCAGAAAAATGAACATAATACTACCTGTGGACCCAGCTTTTCCACACCTGGGCATATACCCAGAGGATGCTCCAACATGTAATAAAGACACATGTTCCACTATGTTCATAGCAGCCATATTTATAATAGCCAGAAGCTGGAAACAACCCAGATGTCCCTCCACAGAGGAATGGATACAGAAAATGTGGTACATTTACACAATGGAATACTACTCAGCTAATAAAAACAATGACTTCATGAAATTCGTAGACAAATGGATGGATCTTGAAAATATCTTCCTGAGCGAGGTAACACAGTCACAAAAGAATGAACATGGTATGTACTCACTGTTAAGAGGTTATTAGCCCAAAAGTTTGAAATACCCAAGAGTCACTTCAAAACAACAGTAGTTCTGAGTGTGACATCCCAAATGGAGGGCTTGGAGAAAGGACTGAAGGAGCTGAGGGAGTGTGCAACCCCAGGTTGTAGCAACAGTGGCAACTGGCCTGACTCCCCGATATATCGGAAGACTGATCCACCAACTAAAGGATACACATGGAGAGACCCATGGTGCTGGCCACAAATGCATCAGAGGAGGGTCTTGTTATCTGTCAGGGGGACAAGAGGCCCTTTGGCCTGAGGGTGTTAGATCCTCCAGTATAGGAGAATGACAAGGAGGAATGACAAGAGTGGGTGGGTAGGTGAGAGGGTGGGTGGGTTGGAGAATATCCCCATATTGGCAGGGGGAAGGTGGAGGGAATGGGGAGGTTCCAAAGGGGAGGTCTGAAACATTTGAAATGTAAATAAAATATGAAAAGAAAAAAGAAAAAAAAAAGGAAATACTTTTGCACTGATTATAGGAAGAGAAATGGTGAGTGCAGCCATCATGGAAAGCAGAATGGATCCTCCTCTAAACAGCTAAAAACAGAACCATCAAATCATCAGTGGTCACACTACTGTGCACTTACTCCAAGGAACTACAGTCAGTTTGTTGAATAAACAGTGGTAATTCTATTGTCTTGGGAACAATTCATATTAGTTAAAATGAGTGATAAAACTCAGAGCTCTTCAGTGCTTAAATAGAAAATGAAAATATGTTTCCATATATTCTCACATAATACTCATATGAATATTGTTCATATAATATTGTCAGATACAAGAAGTAGAATGAAATCTTATCACTTGTAAAATCGTGAGAAAATCCTTGAAGCCACTAGGACTAGTAAGATAATCAAGATACAGAAGACCAAATATCACATGACTGCTTTCATATGTGGATTGTAGAAAAGGTCAATCTGAAAGAAATACAGAGTGTAACAATGGTTGTCACAAGGGCAAGGAAGGGAAGAAGACACTCAAACATGGGTGGTTAAACAGATGATAATTTCCCAAGTTTTATAACCAATAATAATGTATTTCATGTTTCAAAGTAGTTAAAGGAGAGGATTTTTAATGTTTCATGCAGATAAACAATCATATTTGAGGCAATTTAGGCCTCACTAGTTTGCTTTGCTCATTACACATGTACATATGAGTATGCATGCTGAAATATCACTGTGCAAAAAAATGTAAAATTGTGTGGGAATTAAAAACCAAAGTGGAAAATCAAACAAATATTCTAGTTCTGAGATTCTGAGTCCCTAATCAAGGATTCAGTGGGGTCAGATATCATAACTGCAGGGTGTTGAATATTTATGAGGATTTGTGTTAGGACAAATACAATATTAGCATTTTACTCATACTGTCTAATTCAAGATATTGAGTGATCTTTAACGGTTGGATCTAATTAATCTACTTTGTTGATATGAGAACTGAGAATTACTTAGCAGGTAGCCAATAATGCCTTAAGTAAAACTTCCATTTCTCAAATTCCCAATGTTCTTTCCAGAAAATAAGGGAGGGGGGCTATTCTTGATTGAAATAAAAATAATGAGCACAAGAAAAAACAGAACAAAACAAGACAAAACAGCTTGACAAGGCAGGAAAGGATACCATAAAGTATCTTTACTTATTTATGAGAAGAAGGTCCACCTGTCCTCAGCAGCAAGGACCAGGTCTTCCTTGTTGTGGAATAAAGGGTGCCAGAGTTTTCTGTAATATTTCCCCTCAAAACTCACCATTACTCAAAGACATGCCAAGTTCCCACATGACAATGATGAAAGAGAGGTTGGGAAGAAATTTCCAGGTATTTGGACCCTTTAGATGTATACCTCAGGATGTATAAAATTCCTGAGGCAGACAAGGTGTGACCTAGGAAAATACAATTTTTGATCACAAAAATGTATCCATGTTTCATTGTGATCTAAAAACAGGACAGATAAAGAAATACCCAAAAGTGCTGTTATTATAAAACACATAGTGCACATAGCCAATCTGTGCACAAGGGAACAGACAATCTAGTTCATATCTTGCTTGGGATGATCATAACATTCACTAAAATGGAGACTACCCACGCTCTATCCCATCACCTGAGCAATAGCTCACAGATAAAAAAAAAGACATGTCTCCTGGGGTAACACCAGGCCAATGTCAAATTTACAGTTTATCTGTTTCTTTTAACACAGGATCTGCATGCTTGGAATCAGATGAATGAGAATCCATCTAGAATCTCTAGACAGTAATGAGAAAATATTTCAGTAACATGTAATTCCAAGCATTTCTATTATACTCAGAATATAAAAATTATTAATATTCACCCTTGAGTTGGCCATTCTCCCATAAAATTCTCTTTTAAAATTGTTTTAATATTTATTCACGTGTGTTTATGTGTGTATATATGTGTGTGTGTGTGTGTGTGTGTGTGTGTGTATCTTTGTCTGTGTACCTATAAGGACAGTGTATGGGAGACCAGAGGAAAGTACTGGAGCCCCTGTAGTTGAAGTGACATGTAGTTATAAGCCACTTGATGTGGTAAAAATAATAAAAATTACAATCAACCATTGATGAGTATCAACAGAATACAACCAAAAATTTGACTATTGGAATCTTGTTGCTACATTTAGCAGCATATTTGCAGTTGCTTGGTGAGTGTGATATTGCAACCAGAGAAAGGATAGAGGGGGGCATGTAAACTGTTACATGGAGCTCTTGGTCCCTGAGCTGAGGTTGCATGCCAAGGACCATCCTAACACATACATTTAAGATAAAATTAAAAACCATCAATGTATACTAAAAATGGAAGGAGACATGAAAGTGAGGAAATCAGAAAGCGATGGCAAATGCACACAAAGGAGAAGTCAACTGTTGACCAAACAAGATGCGGGGGGAGATGGTGAAAGAAGGATATGTTGATAGAACAAAGGGACTTCTTCCTGTGGATGAGCACAAGGATGGAAGTCCAGCAAAGCAGTTTGTCCCCTGGTTATCTCATTATTCAACTGTGTGAGGCAGATAGTTATCAGCACCCATATTTCCTAGTGTCATATCTAAACCAATAGCAAAATGATGCTTAAAAGAGTTTTGGATTTGGGAGTACAGCAGATTTGGGGTTTTTGCTTAGCACTAGATGTCCATGCAGGGCACTCATCAAATATTTCCCACACAATTCAAATCAAAGTCCTGAAACATTTATGGTCCCAAACATGTTAAAAATAGATATTAACTTGCAGCATATACCCTCGATAACCATGGGAGGGTCAAGCAACAGGAAACTGAAAAAAAAAAAAGAACTGTGCTAATAGTACATAAGCACCTTAGAGGATTAACATTTCTTGCTTATTTTAAAGGTTTAAATTTAATTGTTGGATTGGCTGTTTTGCTTCCATGTATGTATGTGCACCACCTTGTTCAGTGTTCAAAGAGGGCAGAAAAGGGCATTGCCTCTGTCTGGAACTAGAACTGAGGTTATTGAAGGTTGTGAACTGTCATGTGGGTGCTAAAAACAAGCCTGTGTCCTCTGTAGGAGCATCATGTCCAATTGACCATTGGGACATCTCTTCAACCCCCAAATTTTTTATTTTTACTTATGTCTATGCTTGTGCATCTGTGTGTGGTTTTGTTCACATGTGTGCAGGTGAATATGGAGGTGAGAAAAAAGCCTTGTATTCTCAGGGGCCGTGGTTATAGTTTTGACCTCTCTAAAGCAGGTTCTTGGGAATTGAATTCGGGTCCTCCATTTGTTATATCAATAGATAAATATCAATAGTCATAGTAGAAAGACAAGATAATAAACAATTCTTGTGATTGAAGCCAGGAGGGAAAGGGGAATGGCAATATTATTAACAATACTTAGACAGAATTTATATTCAAGATATATGTGAAAATTGATTTTATTATTTCAAATATATTCTACTTAGAAATCATATACTATGCATCTATAAGGAATATGACCAGTCTGTCATTTGTTGCTGAGAAGGATTATCTCTCTTTATACTGTTGTGTGAGAATTTCATTTATATGTAAAATATAGTTTGATTAGTCAACTCACTATTTGTCTTCCAAATAATTCCATACCCTCTGCTACTTCTCTTCCAAAATTCACATTTGCTTTCTTTACCCCACAGAGTCCATTTTATAATGCCAGCATGTGAGCAGGTGTGAGCTCATTTACTGGATCAGGGACAACCTACCAGGGGCTGAATTCCTGAAGAGAATTGCCTCTTCCTTTCCAACATTTCTGAAATTGTATATAGCGCTTTTCTCTTCATAGTCATTCTGTTAAAATTATTTCATTTGAGAAATTATCTGCTTAAAAGTCTTTATAAATAATAGTTTTAGAGAGATAAAGATATCCACAAATAAGTCTTTGCAATTATTGTCTGGAAATGATATTCTTTCTGTGGTGATCTTCTTCAAGCACCAGCATCTTCAAGGTTACACTTTGGCCAGCCTTCTGTACTTCTCATGTCCTCTCTTCTGCAGTATGGTACCCTCTTGTCATGTAGGTATGGAAAACAACAACAGCAAAAATAAACTTCCAGACTGTTTCAGACTTGGAAATATTTCCTTCTATTGCTAAGTGAAATGAGTTTCCAGTCGCTAGCACTATTGTCATGAAATGTTGCCCACTTTCATCTTAGTCATGTGTCTCTGCTCTCATGCAGAGTGCATTGAAATCAAAGAGCAATTTTATCTCCTATTTAGAATCTTTTAAAAGAGGGCTTTTTAAATAAGAAAATGGTATATTATAGACTCAGACTCTGTATTCACCATCTTTGCAAACATTGAAAATGGAAAATTTAGACACACATATCTTTGGGAAATCTATTATATGTATAAGATGAATGGTCTGGGTCCCAAAGCAATCTTTACAACTGTTATCTTATTCAGTCCATACAAAATCAGAAAACATGCTGACTGTATTCTAGGTAAAAGCCTGAGCATAAAAGAAGCCAAGTGATTTTTCCTTTATGTCATACAGTAAGGTTGGAGTGCCAAACTGCTAATGGCTCAATTGTTCATACTATGAAAATAAAGCCTAAACTACTTTTGAGAGCTTTTGTAAAGATTTATCCTGCTGTGGCTATGTTGTAAAGGGGATAAACAAAGGAGAAAGAGATGGTTTGGTGGTTAAAAGCAGTTGCTGCTCCTGTATAGGACCAGAGTTCTATTTAGAGTACCATGTTGGGTGGCTCTCAACTAACTACAACTCCAGATAAGAGAATCTAATGCATCCTTCTTGGTGCTATAAGCACCTACAATAATTGTGTATGTATGTGTGTATACGTGTGTGTGTGTTTGTGTGTGTGTGTATGTGTGTGTGTGTGTGTGTATGTGCAAGCATATACACACATGCACCAATACAAATTAAATAATGTTATTTATAAAAAAGAAAAGCACAAGGAGAAGAAACATTCACATTTCTACCTTTCATCCAGTGACATCCTAAGTACAGATTTTGGGGTTGATTTTGCTGCAATCTTCATGCAGGAAAATGACTAACTAACACAGAAAGCCACCATTCAGGGATTTTAGAAATTTCTTCCATTAAGATCTTTGAAAGTCAACCGAGGTGAGAATAATATTAGTTAACAGCATTGGAAATACCTCCTGATTAGGTATAATCAACCCAAGAAAAGTCTAGTTATCTTTTTTGATATGCTAATTATTCCAGTTCTATTTCTGTTTCTGTGATAAATTATCCTGATACAAAGTAACTTTGGAGCAGGAAGAAGTTTATTTAGCTTACAACCTGGTTACAGTCTGACACTGAGCCGAAATCTAGGCATGAACTCAACGTGGCTCGTCACAAAATGTTTACAAGTCATGAGCAGAGATAGAAGCTTTTCTGCCGCTGTGTGCACATCTAGGTTTCTTCATTCATACAAAGTTCAAAGCCCAGTTCATATAAAGGTGCCTCCCACACAAAGTGTGCGCTTTTTTCCTCAATTATCCATCAAGACAATCCTTTACAGGTATTCCCACAGTCAACCTGGTCTAAACAATTCCTCAATTAGGCATCCTTCTCTGGTGATTATGTTTTTAAAGTTGAAAATTAAAATCTAGCCCCCATAATAATTAAGCATGCTAGAAATAGAGCCTGAAGAATCAGAGCCAGGATGGCAGACAAGGGTTGATAGTTTTACATCATCAAACTGTTGTTTGAAATCTTACTTTACTTTCAAATATACACTAAGGAAGAAGGATTTGCTGTCCAAAAGTGACAATTTCTAGATAATAATCTGAGAAGTATTCTTTAGGGAAAAAAATTAAGTTACAAGGGACAGACAAATACCACGTATATACTAAATATGTCAAATTTAAAAGTGAAGTAAATTCTTTGTGTCTATCAACTACATATTAAATTATTTCAATGACACCACTACTTACTAAAGTTGTATTTTGAAATAATAAATTGATTGTTATTCAAGAATTCCTTGTACTTTATTCACAGCTGGGAAAGTACACTTATAACAGAGACTAAAGGTTAAAGGTTAAAGTATTATATAAGATCAAGTCACCTTTTGATGCCTTCAAATGTCCTCCTCAGGATGATTAATAGGGATCATCTTTACCAACATTTCTAATTTAACTGAAAACAAAACAAAATAAAAGACAATACAACATACTTAAAAAATGTATCAAAAATGCTCTCCAAGTCACTGAACATTAGGCAGTGAAGGACAGTAATTCTGAGGGGGGAAGGGGATTTAATGAGCCTTGAGATTGCTTGAGTTTACTGACTGGAGAGATACAGGACATGGTGCTTAGAGAACATTCTAGACTTAACCCCTAGGTCTCACTCTCCTGAACTAATTCATGGAAGGTGCAGGCTGAGTGACTTTGTGTAGCACATAGTAGAAAGGTGAAGGGTCCATGAGCAGAAGACATCAGCGGTTTTCACAAAAAGAAACTATCAGTGGCTGAGGAGGTGGCCCAGTGGCTTATTCAGCAAACATGAGGACCTGAGTTCAGATCCTTAACACTCCTATACATTACTGAATGCCAGGCAATGTGAGCATGGTTGGTTACACCACTACTAAAGATGAGCATCAGAGACAAAAATATCACAGAGTCCAGATGGATAATCAGTTTGGCTGAATCTGTGAGCTCCAGGTTCAGTGAGAGACTATCTTAAAAACTAAGGTGTTTCTTTCTTCCATGTGTACACATATGGATGAGTGTACTCAAACACACACACACACAGAGAGAGAGAGAGAGAGAGAGAGAGAGAGTCACACTCATACACCACACATACACACACACACACACACACACACACACACCAAAGAAAGAAGAAAGAAAAAAAGAAGAAACTGGGATGATTAGGCAGGTAAGAACAACTCCTTTTACATCACACAGCACCGACTGACATACTCAGAACATTGTGCCTCAACAGTGAGACATAACCAAACTTAAACAGTAGTCTCATTAACAAAAGGCAGAGAACAAGCTCTTTCCAAATACCAATAGCAGCATCTTAGAAGGAATTTTAATGATATTCATATGAGTACAATAATATGCAGTGTCCAGATTCTGTGGTGTTTACTAAATCCTTTCCAGGAATAAAAAGCAAGCGTATTTATAATGCATACTATGGAAAAATAAGTTGGAATATCTCCATTAATACCACAACAAAAGTATAGTATACCCAGGTATGGAAGCAAAGAGAATAATAAAATACTATTGATATTAACAGCATAATTGCAGGACAGAGCAGATAAGCACCTGTGAAAAAGTTATCAAATATGTATAAAGTTGAAACACACTGAAAAAGATCAGAAAGGATTAGACAGAGAACAGAACTGTGGGATACTCCACCTGTAAGCAGCTATGAATACCTGTGTATTTTGAATCCCTAAAGTAGAGAATAGTGAGGATTGGAAATAACTTTGATAAGTAAATAGCAAAGGTTTCCAAACTTAATCAAGATGCAAACTCACAAAATCAAAAGGTTTAATACAGTCTAATTACAAATGAAGAAAGAAAATGATGTCTAGACCTAATATATTCAAATCATTTAGATTACTGAGGAAATGGGGTAAATAAGATCACATATGAAATTCTTAAGAATAAAGAAATGTAAAAATCATGTAAATATTAACCCTAAACATAGTGTAAGTAAAGTATGTATATATGTTGCAGAGGGGAACAAAGCAGTAGACACACCTCAGAAACCTGTGTCAAGGGTCATGTAAATCACAGTTTCATAATTCTGGACAAAAACAATAGCCACAAGCACCAAGCTTGTGGACTCTGAGATGTAGCGTGAGTGAAGACAGTTCTAACAGTGAAACAACCTCTTACAGAACAAATCACAATTGAACTGTAGCCAGACAGCCTGCCAAGACCAAATATGAAAGGAACTTCTTTCAATAGGAACTAATGCCAGATGGAAAAGATTAACGTAGGCAAGCTAAAGACACCCAAACAAGGTAAATACGTCTTCACTTAATCCTCTCTCAACTCCAACCAAGCACTTAAGGTAACCATAATATTTTGTAGGTTTCATAACATTTGTATAAATAAAACACATGAAAATAATTTCACAAAAGCCAACAAGGCATAAATCAAATAGTATTTCATAAAAGTTTATTTGATTTTCTTATTTTCTCTCATAGTTTTAATTGATATTAATATTGATTAATATTTGAATTATACTTTTGAGACTATATCTTATTAGATAGTGTCAAGTCAACTCTAGGCCAATCAGTTAAAAAAACAACTCAAAGTAATAATAGAATGAGCCAAAATATCTATTAGAATAAAGAAGATAAAATTTGAATTTTGATTCAAAATAAAAAATAAGAGAAAAAGAGTAAAAATACTATACAATGATTAGACCAATACTTATAATAACGAACTGAACAAGCTAGAAAAAGGTACTTGACTCTATATATTAGAAATATTTTTGAATATAAATATACGTGTATATTTAAGTCAAGAAAATGGAATAAAAATGCTTTGCTGCTAACACTTAACCAAAGAAAACTGAGTGAGCTGTGCTAATTAGGTAAAGTAGATTTTAAACAAGTACCAGCAGTGCTAAATGTGGAATTCATCATGAAAGTTCATGCGCCTGATAACTGTAAACATCTCACATTAAAAACGAAAGCAATTCCATAAGGAGTAATGGCAGATTTGAAGGTTCTTTTTTACAGTAGTTTACAGAACATAGTGAAAATATATAAGGATACAAAAATGGGAACAACAATATAACCTGCATAACCTGGTGAACATCAACAGAACATTCAATTTCACATCTCCAAAATAAAAGAAATCTTAATAAATCTGAGGTGTATAAAAGCATATGAAGAACGTTTTATGAACATTAGGATTAAAATGAGCCAGACAATATACCAAGAAAATCTTCTGTATCTTTGAAACCAAGTAAAATGTTTAAAGAACCAATGAGTCAATTAGGAAACAAAAAGGCAAATGAGAATATGCACTGAAATAAAGAAAATGAAAATGATGTGTTGAGGAATTAGATTCCAAAGATGACATTGTAAATTCTCAGCCTGGGGTCCTAGTCACCACATATTCCTTCTCATCTACCCCATGGCCCCCTATAACGTTTCTCAGACATTCTATATTCTGCCCTTTATAGCTGGTGCTCACAAAAGTCAAATGGGGGATTAAGTAAGGGTTGGAGTAACTAAACTGATCCAGCCAAGCCAGCTCATCGCTGTGAACTCACTAAATGCTCACTGACTTAGTTTTCCTTGACTCGACTGATTTTTGCAGCTTCTATTAAAAAAATATCTCACTGATATTTTACAGAAATGATATTAATATCATTTTCAAATATGTGGTAACATTTTAATTCTAAGGAATGGTTTTCATAGCTGATTTATAATCTTCTGCACATTATCAATATGTATGTATTTTCACATATATAAAGACACATACATGTCCACACACACACATGACTTTGAGACCCTCTAGAACATACTAGACTGTGGGTATGTCTGTGGGGGACTATCTTGATTGCTTGACTGATTTGATAAGCTCAATCTGAAAGCGGGTGTCACTATTGCATGGTATGTGGCATTGTACCATATAAGAATAGAGAGAAAGAGCTAACATCTAAATATACATGCATTCTCTCTCTTTCTCTTTCTCTCTCTCTCTCTCTCTCTCTCTCTCTCTCTCACACACACACACACACACACACACACAGTGGATATTATGTGCCTATTTAAGTTCCTATTACCTTGAGTATATGATGGACCATACTCTGTAATTGTGACCTAATATAAACTATTTATTCATTGTTTTATTTCTAATCTTTTATCTCATTGTTTTTATGTGTGCATCTGTGTTGGAGGGAGAACTACCCTGTGTGTGAATGAGCATGTGGAGTCCAGCAGTGGATAGTGGATCATGAGGTTCTCCACACAGATGCTGGGAATGGAATTTCAGGACCCTAGAAGAGCATTACATGTTTTTAAGCACTGAGCTTTCTCTCCAGTCCTTACTTAATTATTTTCCTTTTGTCAGAGTACTTTTATCTCAGCAACAGTAATAAAACTGGAGCAATGACCTTTGAGTTTTCTATTTGTTCATAATAGATCTAAAAGACAGCAATGTCTTTTGACACCCCAACACAGCGACATCTGCTCATATCTTAGCAATAAAAAAATGCATTGTTTAAATTTAAGTGCTCTGCATGTTGTCTAGAATTTTCTTTCTGATTTCTATGATTAACTTATTTAATGAGGCTGAAAAGAATTCTCCCACACCCTGCTTACTCACCAACAATGCATGAGTGGATAAACAGCAACTACTCATCAATCTCCCTGACTTCCTCTTATCATCTACCAGCAGGAATAGATTAAAAACTTCATATCATTTCTGAGTTCATGTAAATACCCTCCCCTCCCGTGTATCACCATGTATAACAATGTAAACCTGTAGGTTCCTGGATTAGCCTTCCATGGTTATCTATAGAATCTTTAAAAGAACTATTGAAATCTAAAGTTGTTAAAAAGCAACAAAGCAATAAGTAACAAAAACAACTGTCAAGAGATGCATAGTTATTCAAGCACATATTACTGTGAGAAATTAAGGAAGGAGAAGCTGGGGCTAGAAAGCTGACTTGGCTCTTCAGATTACATGCTGTTCTTATACAAGACTCACATTTGCTTCCCAGCTTCCACATTAGCTAGGTCATGACTGCCTGTACTTAAGTTCAATGGGATCAAATACTTCCTCTGGCCTCCTCAGTCATAAGCACACACTATGTATACATACACAGTAGGTGATCTGAAGCAACACTTCAGCGTAAACATCTATTTTATATAATAAACTTAAATGCAGGCAGCACTGGCTAGTTTAATTTCTTTTATGTTTTTGTTTTTGTTTTTGGTTTGATTTGGTTTGGTTTTGGTTTTGGTTCTTTGGGCTTTTTTAGAGGGGTTATTTATTTGTTTGTTTGTTGTTTGTTTTGTTTTGTGTTTGTTTGTTTGTTTGTTTTCAAGACAAGGTTTCTCTGTATAGCCCTGACTATCCCAGAAATTGCTTTGTACACCAGGCTACACTCAAGCTTAGATATCCACCTGCCTCTAACCTGAATTTTTTTTCATGCCATAAATAACAGTCTTGGACATCAAGTAAAGGCCAAGAACCATTTACTTCATTGATAAGTTAACTAATTATACATATGGGTGATTTTATATGTACCTGTAAATAAAAAATAATATATGTAATAGTTATATTATAGTGTATATACAGGTATGTACAGCAGTACAAATTTAATAGTAAATTAAGTGAAATCTTCAAGAAATGTCTATAGTAATGTCTATAGACTATTTTTAAATTTATCAACAACTCTTACATATTTGAAACTTATTTTCATGAATGTAAGATATTGGTTTGTGATTGTTTTGAGAATTTTGTATTCTTCCATTTATTTATTTATTTGTTTATTTATTTATGAGCTATAAAATAATGTTATTGTGAAGAATTCCATATCTTATGTATTTTTGGTATATTTAAGTTACAAACAAAATAATTCATAATACCCTGTTTTAATGATTCTTAAAACAAGACAAAATGTTCAGTTCTAATCATGTCTCACATGGTAACAGCTGAGAACATAAGGAGGCACAAATGTTAAATAAAATAAATGTAATACTTTAGAAAATACAGTAGTTAGAATCAGAGAAATTAATAGGTTTGAAAACTTATTTCAAAATATTCTGCTCATTTTCTTGTCCAATATAGTTACAGATGCTTTTAGACATCACACAAGCAAAGCAAAGCTGAAAAATAATTTTCTCTACTTAAAAATAGAGGAAGTTGGCATTTACTTATCATTCTTTGTTTTATAAAGTGGAGATAATTTTTCTGGTATGGAATTAGTCTTAAGCCTCAATTAAGTTCCACAGAATTTTCAAGAAGGATGTTTCAGTGTGTTTAAATGCCTTCAAGGAAACATTTTTGGCATATGGGTGGAAAATTAAATTATTTTGTTTCATCATTAAGATCACTGTACTGGCTAGTTGTATGTCAATTTGACACAAGCTGGAGTTATCACAGAGAAAGGAGTTTCAGTAGAGAAAATGCCTCTATAAGATCCAGCAGTAAGACATTTTCTCAATTAGTGATCAAGGGGGAGGGCCCCTTGTGAGTGGTGCCATCTGTGGGCTTGTAGCCTTAGGCTCTATAAGAAAGCCAGACGAGCAAGCCAGGAGAAGCAAGCTAGTTCCTTGGGCTCTATAAGAAAGTCAGACGAGCAAGCCAGGAGAAGCAAGCCAGTTAGTTACATCCCTCTATGGCCTCTGCATCAGCTCCTGATCCCTGACCTGCTTGAGTTCCAGTTCTGACTTCCTTCAGTGATGGAGCAGTGTGGAAGTGTAAGCTCAGGAAACCTTTTCCTCCCCAACTTGCACCTTGGTCATGATATTTGTGTAGGAATAGAAACTCTGACTAAGGCAAATTGGTACCAGTGTAGTGGGATATTCCTGTGACAACCTGGCCATGTTTTGGAGAGGACTGTGGAAGGACTTTGGAACTTTCGGCTAGAATATCCATTCAGTGTTAAGAGCTCTGTGAAATGTTTTGTAGGAGCTTGGAAGATAATGTTGAAAACAGTGCAGAAGTTGGAGGCCCATCTTGTGAAATTACAGAGGGAAGATTAAAGTCTCTTATCAGGTCCATTGCTATTTTAACTATAAAGATTTTGTGGTTTTTGGTTAGCTGGGGCCAAAGAAATTGGCTGTCATTAACAAGATACCAGAACTACTAAAGCAAAACCATTGCATTATTGGGACTATTGATGCTGGTTAGCTAGAGCTATATTAGCAGTGATTAAGAAGAGACCAGCATTATTGGGTTGAACTCTTCTGAGAAGTATTTTCTGAGAGCACAGAAGGTGCATTCCAGAGATAGCCAGGGTTTTACCTTGAGCTGTGGCTGGACTTGGTAATGTGTAAGAGTCACCCAGGTAGTACAGGTTTTGAAAGCATAAAGGAGTCATGAAGAGCAGCTGAGGCCTGGGCACTGTGAGATGCTGTGGAAGGCCATTGGTGAAGGTGTAGCCTCAGTTGCAATTGACAGCCCTGGACTGAAGGGGTCATGCAAAGGAGGTGAGGTTTGGCACCATGAAGAGAGCCTATGAGGGGCTGTTGGTAAAGCCTAGTTGCAGCAGATGACAGCAGTGTTTTGGAGATGCCAGTACCATGAGATGACCACCAAGAACAGCAGCAGCAGTGGAGTATAGCCATCTGGAGCTTAGAAGACAAGCTGTGTGCTACAAACAGCAGAGCTGGGGAAGTGACTCAAGTCCCTGGAGGAATCCAGAAGATTGTGAGTAGATCCCATACATTGGAAGGTTGAGGTTTGATTATGCTTTTGCTTGTGACTGTGGCCTGATATTTTTCCCTCTTGAAGAAAGCAGGTATTTTAGTAGAGCCCACAGTTAAGAGACTTTGAATTTTTAAAAGATTTTGAATTTTAAGAGATTGAATGTTTAAAAGGGACTGAAATGTTAATATGTAAGAATTCACAAAGACTATGGGATTTTTAAAGTTATTTAGATCTTAGGGATAAATAAGGAAGTAAGGCTCAAGGCTTATTGTTGATGCATTTGTGTGTCAAGTTGAAAAGGGTCAATTGTACTGGCTAGTTTTGTGTGTCAACTTGACGCAAGCTAGAGTTATCACAGAGAAAGGAGTTTCAGTTGAGAAAATGCCTCTGATATGCAGAGGTAAGGCATTTTCTCAATTAGTGATCAAGGGGGATGGTCCCTTGTGAGTAGTACCATCTGTGGGCTGGTAGTCTTGAGCTCCATAAAAATGCCATCTGAGCAAGCCAGGAGAAGCAAGCAAGCCAGTAAGAAACATCCCTCCACGGCCTCTGCATCAGCTCCTGCTCCCTGACCTGCTTGAATTCCAGTCTTGACTTCCTTTCACTGATGAACAGCGTCATGGAAATGTAAGCTCAATAAACCTTTTTCACCCCAACTTGCATCTTGGTCATGATGTTTGCCCAGAAATAGAAACCCTGACTAAGACAAATCACTTAAACACACACAAAGGGCACTGCTTTACAAAGCTATTAAACAGTTTAAGAGTGGTGTATTTTATATCTAAGGTAACAACCAAGAGAAATGAAGGGCTAGCTATAGAGGAAGCAATGATTACTGATCAAATGTGTCTTAGAAGCAGCAAAAGCAATTATCAGCAGCCAAAGCTATTTACTTTAATGATAAAGATACCAATATGAAATATTCAAATTGTGGTTGATTATAGGTACTGAAAGAATTAGTGCAGCATGGTTTTCTTTCAACATTACAAAGCATGGATCTTTGGGAAGAATTTATCTTCTAGATTTATTAATTTATAAAAATTATGGATAATAAAACTTCTGTAAGCCATAGATATTTGAGGTCTGAAGACACGGGTCACCACTTATGAATGTTTGTTGCTCTTCTGAAAGATACAAATGTGTTTCCTAGCAGTCACATTGATCAATTGACAGCCACCTATGACTCCACATCCAGGGGAGCCAGCCTTCTTCTGACCTTCAAAGGAATTATATCACACATAATAGAAATCCTGACAAATTCGTATAGCTGAAAATAAATGCAAATCTTTATAACAAGTGGAGATTCTCATTTTGTCATTGTTATCTTTTATGTGACAAGCTGGCTTAGATACACATAAAGCAACAACTTGAAGTTTGATTACTTAGATATTTTATTGTATCATTTATTTTTTAAAAATTAATTGAGGAAACTTTAAAGACACATGAACATAATTAGTAAAAGAAAAATGAAGCAAAAACTAATTAAAATTAGAGATTAGTGAAAGAGTCTTAGGAAAGACAGATGCAGAGATCTTAACTCACACTGGTTAAATTGACTTGAGTTGGAAATGTGTTTGTAGGCATAGAATGACAAAAGTCAAAAGGAGATTGACAGTTATAAGATTATCATTTTTCAAACTAATCCAAACTCTAGGACTCATGTAAGCACACTAGGATACAGTAGGGTAAACTGATTTGGATTAGCAAGAAGAACATTGTGGTTGTCCTGATACATCATTGGGCTTTGGCTCCAGGGCCCTCAGAAGCTTCAAAGCTTCATATCCTCACCTGTTGTCTAAACCCAATACCCCCACAGTGAGATGGAAAGTTAAGTCAGGTAAATCCATGGAAATCAATGTACAAAGCCTGGTACATTCTAGCACAATCAACTGAGAACAACAAGAGACTGTTTCTCAAGAAAGGTAGAAAGCAAGGACCACCATAGAAAGTTGTTCACTAATTAACACAAGTCCAATGTGCAACGATCATCTCTGCCCATACATGTGCACATGAACATACACCAAAACATTTTGTAATTGTCATATGCTGTTACATTTTAAATAATCTTTAGCCTACTTGTATGAAATAAATGCATGTAGTTATTTTTATCCTATATTACTTAAAGAATGATAGAGACCCTATACATTACAATGCAAATGCAATGTTTAGCTAAATATTTTCTATGTATGGGTATTGAATCTGTGACTATAGAGCTCATGCTCATAAAAGGAAGACTGCTTGCTGTCTTGGTCCAGCCCTTATTCATTTTTTTTATCATTTCAAAACTATATTCTTGAGCTCTTCTTGAGCATGTTTATTGATGGGGATAAAATTTTAAAATTTTTGCACAATTATAAGACATATATTATTGAAATCTAATATAATTAATATAATATATAATATAATCTAAATACACAGTTTAATAGCACAAAATGTATGTATTTAAAAATCCTACAATTTTTTTTTTCTTTCTGTTTTTGTATGCTTGTGTGGAGCCAGGCATGTATGTTTGAAGAAACTTGCAGGACAATGACCTAATCTGAACCCTCCCTTCCACCTTGTGGGTCGTGGTCGTGGGAATGGAGCTCAGGTCACCAGGTCTGTGCCCCTTGACTCATCTTCCCAGCATAAATGCATCCCATTTTTAAAAGAACCATTTGGAGAGTTCTGTTGATTCACTCACATGTAACTTTTGCTTTAACCAAGAACATTCCAGTTATTTTCAAGGTTCTCCTCAAATACTTTCCCCATTAGTATTCGATGTCCAAGATACCATATAGTTTTGAATGTCAATTATACATTTTAATTGTGTTATTATTAATATGCTTTGGTAGTGAAATACAAAAATTTAAAAATAAGTATTTAAAAACATGGCACTTCCCTCAAAGAAATAATCCAAATAAGTCATTCAGTACAAAGAATTTCCATTGTATTCATTGTCACACTCATTTCTTATATAATTCATTTTACTAATATGTTTATCCCATAAACGTGTACCATCCTGTGGCCTTTTCTTTGGCTGCCATTCACACACCATGAACTTCAGGCTAGAATGATGCTCTTCTTTCTCACTTCTTTAAAAATACCTGTCTGATTTTAATTATTCAACTTTTCAGGATCAAAGGCATGCTTTTTACAGACTTTTACCTGGTGGCACATGCCTTTGATACAAATACTTGCGAGTCAGTGACAAGCAGGTCTCTGCTCTTCATAGCGAGTCCAGGGTGGTTATAGCTACACAACACAGAGACCCTGTCTCAAAATAACCACAGCAATATTAATATTGTCTGTTATTTCCATAGCAATAGAAGCATTTAGATCATGTCACCTGTAACTCAAATTTGGAAGTAATCTGGGACAGAGATATTAACAATCTCAAGGAATGGCCCTGATGGTGAATCCCCCTGACCTACGTTCACTTCTTTTGGGGTGTAAAAAAATACACTGAAATCAAGCAGTTTGGAAGAGTTTACTTGGCTTGGAAGTTGAGGTGGCAGGAACTTAACACACCTAGTTACATATATACTTTCAAGAACAGAAAACACAGATATGCATGCCTAGTGCTCAAGTATCATTCTCTAATTTTACACAGTCTCACATCCAAACCTAGGGAATAGCACCACCCTCACTGAGATGACTTTTCTTGTTGCAATTAACAAAGTTTAAAATAAAAATATCCTTTCTAAAGGCCATACTGACCCAGACTATTTCTCACTGACACTCTTCTCAGTGGATTTTAGATTGTGACAAGTTGGAACTTAAAACTAAACATCACCCTTGCCTTCCCCTTTGCTATTGCTACACTCCCTAATCTTTCCCAATCTGTTCTCCTCAGTTTTACTCCTTGCTAGCTCATTCAGTACATATTCATTTATTTATCAGTGTATTCTACCCCATTTTATGTGCTAACTCCTATACTAAACACTGAAGAAAAGTAATAGTAGACTATGCATCTTTAGAGTGTAACTTCCAAGTACTTTGTCCAAGTGCTTTTAGGTCTGTTCATTTGTGGGTAATTTACATTTTTCAGCATCTTGAGGAAAACATGACTTTTTATGACATTTCAACCTATAAAGCAAAGGATGAGATGTTCTGGATCAAAACCAAAACCAACCAAGCAAACAAACAAACAAACAAACAAAAAAATCTCTTTAGTTTCTTGAAACTGTATCCCAGTCAGCTGTGTTCTGTTCCAAATGTCTCTGGTATTAGTAAAACTTCCATAAGTACTAATGATCTAGGTCTTGCAGAGTTCTAGCTTGATCATTCAACATGCATCACTTCATTAAATCCTTGTGATGACTTCCTGCATTCAGATCCATTGTAACCAGAATAATGACCTCTAGGAAGAGATCCATGTCTTGGAACCCGTGGATGTGCTGTGTTACATTGTGCTAAAGGCATTCTTGCCAATGTAATAAATTATACATTTTGGGGGGGTGTGATCTTATACTATTTAAATGATTTTATTTAAATCCTATAATACTAACAAAGCAAATAGCCTCCCCTCTTATGATAGAAGATGTGACAATGGAATAACATTTCAACAAACCTTCCTGGAAGATGTTTTCCTGTTGCTGGTTTTAAGGTGCAAAGAACTAAATATGCCTGCCAGACCTACCTTCTTATCACTTTTTCATAGAATTTATGTTACTTTTGCTGTCAGGCTGAGGGTGAAGTGCTATCACAAGCTTACTATCAATGCTGCCTATGTCTCTGTACTTTAGTGTTTGTTGAACTCTACTCAGAGTCTCCTCTCAGAATATAGTAATTCACTTTATTTTTACTTATCAAATTAATATAAAATTTACGTGTATTTATGGGCATGTACATATGTGTACATATGAACAGATTTCTACCAAAACACAAAGATGACTTTTTATTTCATAAAACTGGAGTTTTAGATGGTTGGGGATTATCCAACATGAATGCTGTGAACCAAATGTAGTAAATGTAACTTTGCTGCTAAACCTCTCTAGGCCCTGAAATTTATTTTCAAACAAGACAATGAGTGATCAAACAAAATTAAATTAAAGCTATGAGCCAGAAGCACTAGTTTCTTCTGATAGACTGGGTTTTATATATTGATTTAATCTTGAGGTCTGAATAAATCCTTGTAATGAATCTATTGATCAAATTAACTCATTTAAGAATCATAGTAACTACAGATAAAATAGAGCAGGAAATTGCACTACATCCCATGACTAATGTCCTTATGAAAGAGCTGGAAGGAGAGTGTCATGGCGTAGTGTGAAGTTCCGGGAGTGGAAAAGGTAGGCCTTGGAAAAATAAAGCATCAGTGATAAAAACAAAATTATTTTGATATTTTAAGAACGTTTGAGTTGTTGTTCATTTTAATAAGATAGCATAAGTATTAGGATATCACCAGCATGGAAGAGAAATATTTATCAGGAAATGACAAGAAAATAGCACGAATCCCTTCAATGGGGGTGTAATGAAGCATTGTATTCTAATATATGTCCTGGAAATAGTTCATTTCACATGAAAAATATCATTGTAATTTCAAGAAAACAAAAAGTAGTATCTCTTGCTGATGATTCTACAGCATTTCAACAATGCAAGTGTTTGGCAGCCGCTGTCTCAATCCCATTTAGCATAGTGACGATGAAGGCAGAAGCTATTTACTGTTCAACAGAGCCTAGACGAGAGGATGTAGAATTCTCACCTGTTGTCCTAGTTAGGACTTGTTTTGTTGTCATAAAACACCAAGACCAAAATGAAGGAATTTTATCTTACACTTTCAGTGATGGACGAGTCCATCAGTGAGAGAGACTAAGCAAAAACTTAACCAGGTTGGAATTTAGAAGGATGAACTGAAACAAAAGCCATGGAAGAACCCTGCTCATTGGCTTGCTTGCCTCTGTGGTTTGCTGAACCTCTTCTCTCAAACATCTCAGAATCTTCCCTGAGGTAAAACTGCCCCCAGAAACTGGGTCTTTCTATATCACCCAATCAAGAAAACACACCAAAATCTGACCTACAAGTCAATCTACAGGTAACATTTTTTTTAATTGAAGGTTGTTGGGTTAAAGTGGGGTCCAGCATCAGCCCCAGGGCTCCGGCCACTGGGGAAGGTGAGATGCAGAAAGTTTGACCACTGTCACCCCACACCACATCCAGGCCAGATGTCAGGCTGTGAGAAGCCACAGGACACCACCCTAGGGATGGGGGAGTACAGCCTAGGGTCCCAAGGACTACACAGAACTGGCTGGGGGCCTCGGGCCTGCAAAGAGGCCAAGACTGAGTGGTTCTCAGGCTGGATGACACAGAAGAGCTGAGAACAAAGTGGGAACCTGCAGGATGGATCTAGCCCTGGGCTTAGGGGGAAAGGCGGGAGGAGCACGGCTGGGTCGGGAGGAGCACGGCTGGGTCCCGCAGGGGATGGAGTCCTTTACTTGTCATCAGGGTGGCTTGGCTTGGTGGAGACCATGGCTGGGAGCGCTGAGAGGCCTACTATTGAAGTCGTAGGCCTGTTCCATTTTTCCCCACTGCTGATCCAGATGAAAAGGAAAGGGGGAAATGTTAGAAATGTAAATAAAGTATAAAATAAAATAAAGATTCACCAACAAAAAAGAAAGAAAGAAACGAGACATTCCATAGTTTTAAGGTATTTATTGTCATGGCAGAGAGTGGCAATGAGTAAAACTATACCCCACTTTCTCAGGGAAGGTCTGAAGTTAAATACCTTTTGCAGGGAGGAGTGTCCAGGAAAGGGAGTTTATTGGCTAAGCTTCTAGGTACCTTATTAAAATGGAGATCTGTCTTGAGGCTAAGAGACCACACTGTCCTCTACCTGTGGAGGGGCTTAGGGCATTGCCCTTAGGTGACTGATGGCCACAGTCGTATGGAGAGCTGCAGCCTCATGTCAGGAGCCTGGGGCCCAGGAGCATGGCAAAACGCCTACCATCCCTTGCACAGTTATCCCCTGCTGGGGACCCCCTGTCTGGTCACCAGGGTTCTAAGCCTTATCTCAACCCGAAACCAGGCTGCCTTTTTCATGGTCGTACAGAAGGTCTCTCTTCTCAGATCATCCTAGGCTGTGTTGAGTTGATATCAAAGCAAGCCAGCACACCTGGACAAGGCCTCTGTTTTCATGTTAACAAAACAATTATAAATGTGAGAATGTGTATTAGTACCTGCTTGCTGGACAAGCCTGAAGACCTGAGTTCAAGTTCCTAGCACCCATATAAAAAACCTGATATGGCCATGCTTGCCAGAAAACCCAGATCTGTGAGGAGCAGAGATAGAAAGGTCCCTGGGGCTGCCAACCTAGTGACAAATTCAGTTAGAGACTCCATTTTAAGAGCATAAAGTGGAGACTGACAGAGTATAACACCTAGCATCCTACTTGGTCCTCCCAGCCTCCATCATCCCCAAATATTAATGAAACAGTTTCTGTTTACTGTGCTCTAAATGACTACCTCATATAGTGATTGCAAAGCTTTCACAATAAAACAAGAAAGAGCATTCTAATACTACCTTAGAGCCTGATAACTGTAAGACATCAATGGAGGGAAATAAGTTTTAGTTTGTATAATGAAGCTTCTCTCTGGCTTACATAAGCACTATAAGGCTGTGTTTCATATTCACCTAGCTTCGACTTACAGTTAAATGAATATTATAAACATATGTAGAACTCCAAGACACATTAGGGAGCCTTTTGGTCTTTGATCTTCACTCAATAGACTTGGCATCAGTTCTTAATATGTTTATTTTAAACTAATTGTTAGATTGAATTAAAAGCAATTAAATATTAGAATAGAAATTAGGCTTCCTATCAGTTATCTTAATATAAGCTAAAAATGTCTAATATACTTAGTGACTCTTTCAGAAATTGTTATAAACTATAAAAAGCTAAATATGAGTCAGTAGAAATAAAATATATTTGTTTTTGAATTTCATATGTATACATAAGTATATTAAGATACATATACAAAATGTATATATGAACAACCTAAACATAAGCATACTAATTCAAAACTATGGAATCATAGATTAAAGAAACCAGGGATTTATACATTAAAATAGCCAAATCACCTAAAATACAAAAAGAGTTAAAAAATTCACCAGTGACACTTATGTGACATAAATTTTAACATTGGCTTTAGATGTAATGCCAATATAATATCTGTAATTAGCATTAGAAAGATTCAATAAGCATTAGACACTGAGTGCTAAGGATAACATTTACCCTTTGTGCCTCTATCACCCTTTAGCATTTATTTTAGTGTAAGCACACATGCACACAGACATACGCACACGCACACATGAGTGCAGTATCTGTGAATGCCAGAACACACACACACACACACGAGTGACGTATCTGCAAAAGCCAGAAGCAAGGATTGGATTTTTTGGAACTGGACCCACAAGCAGTTGGACCTGTTGGACATAGGTACTGGGAACCAAATTCAGATCCTCTGAACATCAGCAAGAATTCCTAGCACTAAGCATCTCTCCAAGCTCCTTTATCATCTTTTAAATGGCTATAATCCCCACTTTCTTGAGCAACTTGCAATGCTCTGATTGTATCTGTACACTACAGATTATGATGAAGAGAATAGGGTGTGATTTACTGGTAGGCTGATCAAAGAGTATTTGAGAAGTGAGAGGATGTGATTTAAGTTCAGAGTGACAGATGATTTCAATGCGCCTGAAGCCACCTGTGATATTAAAAATAAATTAAATCCCTTGGAAGAAAAGCGAAGCCATTCCGTTTCCACTCTTGTCTGTAAGCTTGATGTTTATTACTTTGGGAAGCAGCTTAGAGACATATCCTTACACAGATTGATTCTTTCAGAGCTTGAAAAGGGGGTTTATGACTGGGTCTGAACTCAAACATTCTAGAAATCCTAATCTCCCTATAATTATACCTTGAGTGTTTGATTTTCACTGTTTATAGAAAAGTAGGAAGTCTCTATATTCCGTTATAGCTGAAACTTGAAAAAAAACTTTAAATAATTTTATCACAAACATATATTTGAGAAATGATATTTATGAAGTATATGAATATATATATATATAATTGAAATTTTATCTTAAGATTTGTCCACAGCCTAAAATATTTAGAAAGCAAAGATAATAATGGGAATGTGATGGTTTCCTGTTGGCTGCCACACTGTCTGAACTTAGACTTAGTTCAAGCATTTTCAGAGCATGCAGGTTATATTATTGAACAATGACTAATCCAAACATTTTTATTGTTATTACATATACAGAAGATAGCTTACAGAGGCAGGTGAATTGGTAACTTATATATATATTGAATGCCCTAGAAAAGTTATATATTCTCTATTCCTATATTTATTTTTGTGTAGAATTCCTTTAAGTACAGAATAAGTGCATTGGATAGCTACTAGAAACAGATTATGTAATTCACTTCCTTTGGAAATGGAACAATGTCATTCATAAGTTCAGTATAATCAAAATATATCGGGCCATCCACTATCTAGGATAGTGAGGAAAGAAAGTTAATCAAACATAAATATTTCACTCAAAATTAGATTATAGCACAGAGGAAAAGCAGCCATGTTGGTACTTATTCCCACAGTACTACTGCAGAGTGAAGATAAGATAGTTTAGCATACGATGTCTGTGACTGAGGTGATGATGTGATGTGGCTTTGCTCCACCTGTCTATCATCCTCCTGCAGGTGGTACATACAAGTTTTCCCTGTACTGGAAAAATGCAAAAATGCAAACACACACACACACATACACACACACACACGCACACACACACACACACACACACATACACACACACCCCACACACGGGGGAGGTTGAGGGGAGACTCTCAATATACCAGCTCTTTCAAGTCCCTGGTTATATCTTTTAAACATGTTGTCTGAAGTGAGTCACATGGCCTAGATTAGAGTCAAAGTGCACAGATACCTGGAAGTATCTTTGTAAGAGAATTCCCAGAAGATTAACAAATTGAGAATCCCACAATTTCCTTATTTAAACACAAAAAATAATGAAGTAGATTCATGCACTAAGATGATTATTACAGTTGATTAGTATGATCATTAGCTTTAAATGTCAACTGGGAAAACCTAGAGTTATCTGGGAAGAGAATCTCAATAAGGGACTGTCAGCATTTGGCTGACCTGTGGACAGGTCTATGTGGAATTGCTTTCATTAAGTAAATTTATGTGGGCACACCCAGCCAACTTTTGGAAGCTCAATTCCTTTGTCAGCATTTAATGAACTGTATAAGAATGGAGAAGCTGAGTTGTGGGCAAACAGGCCTTCAAGTGGGCTTGTGTACCATCGTTTGTCTCTACTCTTGACTGTGGATGTGATGTTTTGACTTCCCCATAATGATGGAATGTAACCAGTATCTATGAGCTGAAATGAACCTGTTCCTTCCTAAGGTGCTAAGGCTATTTTATCAGAATAATGGAAATAAAATTAGAACCCTCAGGTAGATATTATACCTAATCCAACTTAAAATAACTGCTCTGTGTTCTAAGATTCTTTCTGAAGCAGTTAATTTCTGAGGAATTGAGATGTAAAAATTACTTTGCTTTCAAGAGAGTAAAGGTCCAGATATTTTGAATAGGTAAAAAATGTTACAGATTGTGTTTGTTTGTACTTTGGGTACAGGAGATTACAGTTGTCAAGAGGAGGACTAGGAAGAACACAGAACATTGTGGTAGGAGAATAATGTTTACAGCCAAGAGATAGAGTGAGAACCCAAACCAGAAGAACCTTAATGCTTCTTAGTTAATTCTCAATTAATTTTATTTACATCAAAAGTGCAAGAAGAGTGGAAACTTCAGGTATAACTGGCTGTATGAAAGGGTGAAATGGGCACCACTTAGAATGTGCCCATTATAAATTCTCCCTCTTTGCAGAGTTTTTATATTCAGACCTTACTCTGGTCTTTTCAGTTGAAAAAATATATATGATTTATAAGTTGTTTATATGTAAATGATATATTGCTAAGTATATTTCTTATGAATTTGATATTAACTGTGTTCTTTTACATAATAATCTTATTTATCCTCCATCTTTTATACA
This sequence comes from Rhynchomys soricoides, assembly GCA_019843965.1. Taxonomy (NCBI): domain Eukaryota; kingdom Metazoa; phylum Chordata; class Mammalia; order Rodentia; family Muridae; genus Rhynchomys; species Rhynchomys soricoides. The sequence continues at coordinate 4,427,265 of JADRCH010000032.1, read as the reverse complement.
GATGTGCCTTTAAAAGCTTTTAAAATATTTTATGCACATATACTATTATACAGATTGTTCAGAGCCCAAACAAAAGCTTAAGATTGGGAATTAAGAAAAGCAATAACAAAACCCAGGATATTTAGGTAATTGGTTTTCTGGTTTGTTTTAATGAAAATGAAGTCATTGTTTTAAAATAAAGGCTATATCAGATAAGCATAAATTTAATGAAGAGAAGGATATGAAGTACAAGTGTTCAAGTGAGGCATATGAGCAGTGCTCAAAAAAGTGGGTATGAGGGACCAGGTAATCAGGGAAGAAACTGCTGGCCCAAGTACTCAGGACAGGCTGAAGAAATCAATGTGAAGCACTTGTACATCACAACTGCATGTTGTTTGTAGTCCACTCATGCAAAACATGCATACATTCAAATAGCCATGCCTATATGATTAAATTAAAGGTCCAAGAAAACAAAAGAATATGGGGAATATGCACACTTTGCAAATAGTATTTTGAGACTGAAGAGACGGTTTGAGTGTGTTTGTAAAATGATCTTTCATGCAGATCACAAATTTATTTTCCTTCTGTGTGAAAAATAATGAAAACAATTTGTATGAGTTACTGTTCTATTATCATGAAGAGACACCATGACCAAGGCGAGTCTTATAAAAGAAAACGTTTAATTGGGGCCTTGATTACAGGTTCACAGGTTAGTCCCTTATCATCATGACTCTCACCATACACTATCTAAACACAAGCTCTACCACCTAGGATCATTTTCTCTGTCTTTCTCACACATCAGAGATCTCTCTCTCAGAAAATATTAGAATGTTACTGTCCCGGTGTTGACATATCCTCTTTAATTCACCTTCTCTTTGCATTATTTATTCTGGTTGCTGATTCTTTATCTGTATTCATTAAGCCTAGAATACCTCATCCATAATAAATTATCTCTTTATGCCTAATAACTCATCTTACCTCCTGGGGTTTGTAGTCATGGAATCAAACAGAGCTAATATGATGCTTGCAATGAGCTACAAGTCCCTTGTATAATGTTTTTATAGACATGTCTACTCATTCCAACATGTACTCACAGCATCTGAAGCCATTTAAGTGAATTAGTTGGTTTTAAGTTTTGTATCTCTATATGCATGTGGTATGTTTGTTCGTATGTGTGTGTGTATGCATGCACATGTGTGTGCCTGTGTGTGTGTGTGTGTGTGTTTTGTGTGACTGGTGTACAAATACACACTGTATCATCTGAGTCCTGGGATTTAAGGCAGATGTCACAGTGACTAGCTTTATTCATGAGTTTTGAGAATCTGAACTCCACTCCCTTACTTGCATCTTTTCTGTGGATCCCTGTGTTATCTCTCCAGTCCCCAAAAGTTATCCTTTCTCATTAGTTATTTTTCTGTTCACTTGGGTGAAAACCTGTGAGGAATTATGAATCAAAATCTTTCAGAGAAAATCACATTTTGTCAATGTTAGGCCACTGTCATAAATTTTCTGTGTGACTGCTCTGGAATATCTCCCTCCTATTTGATAACCAAGGAATTGAACTACTGAGTCATGACTGAGAGGACATAGACCTGAATGATGCCTAGAGCTACAGCAGAGTCTTGTTAAATTAAATGTTTGTTTCCTTAAAACACTGGTATTATAAGGTTTATACTTTTTGTCAATATAAACAAATGCATACTGTGTTTGTATGTGTATATATGTATATGTATACATGTGTGTTAGTGTGTATAGATATATGTGCAGATGCATACATCTGTGCATACATAGAGACACGGGGACATCAGTTTTACTCTATAGAGTCTCTCATTGAATTTTGAGGATAGGGTGGTGGTCAGTAAACCCCAATGATCCTTCTGTCTCAAATCTCCATATCATTAGGGTTTCATGTGCTAATACAACCATACATGACCTTTCACATGGATGATGGATAATCAAAATAAGAACATCATGCTTACACAGCAAGTGTTTTTTCTCACTGAGCCATTTGCTTTGCCCAGTTGTAAACTTTTAATAAAAATATGAAACCTATTTCTATAAGTTTCTTAAGAATATTCTGTATAATCATGATTTTCACTATAGTACCTGCTCTTCACTCATACAGATCATACATAAATTGATGTGCCCTCACTGAGAGTTGTAGTGCAGTGTTAGACCACTTGCAGCTACTAAACCCTGGGTTTGATTTACATATAGCACAAAAATACAGAAAATAGATGTATTCTTCAATGCATAGAATATATATTTATTTTATTACCACTTCTAACAAAAATGCAATTGGGTCTTCAGTGTTTCTAAAGGTTAAATACTAATTAAAGCCTATTAAAATATCTTGAGAAAAACTAAGAGTTAAGTTACTCTCCAGAGTAAAATAATAAAATTTTCAGCAACATAATATCAGCAAATGCAGAAATAGAAAAAATTAGTTTAATACAGGATTCAAGTCTGGGAATCGGGTAAAAGAGAATGAAGATTGGTAGAAATCCTCATTAACAGAAAACAAGATAAAGGGCTAAGACTCGGCTTTATGGAAGAGAATTTGCCTAATATGCAAGAGGCTTCCCTGGTAGACAAACAGTAACAGTAACAGAACAAACACACGTTATATAGCTGCAGTGTTCTTAGTGCCAAAACCATGACGTTCCTAGAATGAAAACAAGACAATGCCTTTCAGAGAAAAATATGGCAAAAATATAAAAGGCACATTAGTATATAAACAGGGAAGATATTTAAATGTCACTGTATGAACAGGGAAGATACTTAAATGGGTAGAGGTTATTAAATTACCCATAAGGCATAGAAATCACTGTGTGTAGAATACTAAAATGACAGCCAAACCAAGCATAAAATCTGAGCTGATGATAAATGCAACATATAAGTGGGTGAAGGAATTTTTAAAAATCACCAATAAATTCAAGTAAGGAAAGCAGTGAACTAGATGGATAGCTAAAAGGAGCTTGTTAAATAATTATATAATAGATAGATGATAATAGCAGACACATAGATGATAGATAATACATTAATAGTTTTATATATCATAGACAATAGGTGATTGGTAGAGAAGTGATAGTCACAAAGAGATAAATGATAGATAAATAGATGATAGATACATAGACAGACAGATAGATATAGAGATACCATTATGTATTAGTTATTGGAATGCTTATAGTAAATCAGACTGTAACCAAAAATTTCAGAAGGAAGCCATACTCTAGACGGCCATAGTACTAAATATTTATATTAAAACAAGACAACTGTAAATTTTGATTAGTAGATATGTAATGAGCTACTTGTATACTAGTCTCTGTGTCCCAGTTGTTCAAATAAGTGCTCTGATAATGCCTTGCCATAACCTGGTGTAAATTTTCTGCTCAAAATCCTTTGGTAATAACACTGTTTATGCTTATCTAAAACCAAAGGCCTTTTAAAGTGAGTTGAGGCTGCAAAGCCTAGACTGCAGCAACTAGTATTTCCTAATTTCTTTGTTCTTTTTCTCTCCTTCTAGAAGCAGCTTTCACCTCTTTTATCTGTAGACATTAATTTTAGTAAAATACAGCTATTGTGTAATCTGCTTCATAAATCTTTCCTATGTGAAGACCAGAGGAACAGTGAGGAAATGAACAGACAAAATGGCAGAGGGCCTTGAAACACCCACCCAGACAGCAGTGCCTGAACACATCCTTGTTTCTACTCAACAGGAGCATTAAAGGAAAAACATAAAAGCAGGAAAGAAAGAAAACACATCCTTCCTCCACTCTTCTAACCTGTAGTCACAGTAACTTTTCTCTCTGGTGTTCACTTCCTTGTACTCCACCATCCAAGCCTGGTTCACAAGTTAATAATGCGGTTTCAAGTAATGCTATTGTTGGTATCAATATATTCCAATATCATCTTAGGGGAAGTGAGTCTTGTTTGTTAGTTTTCTTGTTCATTTCCCCTGAAACTATTTTTAGATTTATTAGTTTTCTAATCTGATTGAATATTTGGTCTGCATATATGTATACATGTGTATTACACATGTTCCTGGCCCACAGAAGTCAGAGTGTGTCTGATCTCCCACAATTGGAGTTATGGGTATTTGTAAACCACTACATGGGTTCTGGAAACAAAATCCAGGTCCTCTGCAAGAGCAGGAATTGATCTTAACCACTGAATTATTTCTCCAGCTCTTCTGAAACTTTAAACAAACTTTCATAAATAACTAAATAAACTAACAAATAAATCAGGTGGTAATAAGTGACTTTGGACAAACTAATTCATTGACAATTTAGGCTCAAGTTTACTTATTAAAATGAACAAGTCTGAAAATTATGATGCATTCCAATTATTGGGATATATATATGTGTGTGTATATGAAACATGAACAGTAATGCATTTTGATAAATTTGACAGACAACTATAAATCATATGAATTCAATAGAGAGGTTCTATGTGACTATTTTCATAGTCAGTTTCCAAATGGTGTAGCAGAAAATCTAAATCAATACTGACAAATGAGAAACTAGATCAGTTAGTGATATAAACTAGAAAGAAAGAAAGAAAGAAAGAAAGGAAGAAAGAAAGAAAGAAAGAAAGAAAGAAAGAAAGAAAGAAAGAAAACTTTAGCAAAGTGGATAGAGACATTCAAAGTTAGGGAAAGTTTTCTCCTTCCTCCTCCTCTTCTTTCTTGTTCTTTTCTTCTTCCTCCTCCTCCTCCTCCTTCTCCTCTTTCTATTTCTCTTTTATTAATAAGGGAGATGTGCATATTATGATTTTGTGCTTAGAGGAGAGATTAGGGACCAGGAGGTAGCTCATTATGCCTCAAGCCTGATGATTGCAATTTGATCACTAGGACCCACAAAATAGAAAGAGAGAATTGAGTCCTGGAAGTTGCTTTCTAATACCACAAACCATGACATGATTGTACCCCTCCCCATCACAAACACACACACACACATACACACACACACACACACACACACACTGAATAAATGGATGGATGAATGAATAAATAAATAAAATTTTATTTTTAAAAAAGATAATGGAACAAATAGGGAGCGGAGTAGGAAGGGGAAAATGACAGGTCATAAGCTAAGATTCTGAAGAATGAGAGGAAAGTATCATGACGAACATAGACTTAGATCTGTACCATCACAACTTCTTCCTGGGCATGCGGCTTATTTTCTCCTTTAAAGAGACGAGCTGATTATTCCTACACACAGCTGTGACTCATCAACTACAGACTTAGTAAGTGATGGATTTCTACAGCAACATTGGGGGGATGATTGCTTCAATGCATAAACACCATTATACACCAGCATTGGGAATGAATGCTTGAATGTACAACCAGCATTAGGGATGAATGCATGAACATACAAACAGCATTGTGGGTGATTGCTCCAATGCACAAACAGCATTATACACCAGCAGTGGAGCTGATTGCTTGAATCTACAAATGGCATTGGGGTATTGCTTCAATGTACAACCAGTGTTCTACACCAGCATTGGCAGTGAGTGCTTCAATGTATAAACAGCTTCAGTGCGAAGCAACATTTTCCTCAAGCTATTTAGTGCATAAAGTCTGGAGAATATTAACTGTTGTTTACATGCTGTGGCAGACATTCATTTACAAGCAATGCACATGAAGAAAATACAACCCTGTCTGTTCACAAGAAAGGAAATTTAAGTCATTTAATGACTGAGGTCAAGTCACTGCTAACACTTCTGGTGTGAACAATATGGACCGCAATCTCCACTTATCTCAGCATTAAAAAATGTTTATTATCTATAAATTAATCTAACTTGGAGTCTATAGAGGTTGCTCAGAACTTAAAAGTCTGTACTACTCATAGAGAGGACCTTATCTCCATTCTAACACTCCAAACAAGTGATGCACAACTGCTTGTAAATCAAGCATCAGGGTGTCCAATGCTCTCTTCTGACCTCCAAAGGCATCTGTATGAATTGGCACATACATATAAATAAAATAAAAATAAAACCTAAAAATATTAAAAATAAGGCAACTTTTTTAGATGTTTCTCAGTCCTTCAAGTTTCCTCAGTTGAGAATTCTCTGTTTAGCTCTGTTCCCCATTTTTTAATAGGGTTATATGGTTTTTGGAGTCTAACTTCTTGAGTTCTTTGTATATACTGGATATTAGCCCTCTATTGGATATAAGATTAGTAAAGATATTTTCCCAATCTGTTGGTTGCAGTTTTGTCCTACTGACAGTGTCCTTTGCCTTATAGAAGCTTTGCAATTTTATGAGGTCCCATTTGTCTATTCTTGTTGTTAGAGCATAAGCCATTGGTATTCTGTTCAGGAACTTTTCCCCCATCTGTTCGAGACTTTTCCCCACTTTCTCTGCTATTAGATTCAGTGTATCTGGTTTTATGTGGAAGTCCTTGATCCACATGGACTTGTGCTCTGTACAGGGAGATAGAAATGGATCAATTTGCATTCTTCTACATGTTGACAGCCAGTTGAACCAGCACCATTTGTTGAAAGTGCTGTCTTTTTTCCACTGGGTAGTTTTAGCTCTTTTGTCAAAGTTCAACTGACCATAGGTGTGTGGGTTTATTTCTGGGTCTTCAATTCTATTCCATTGATCTACCTGCCTGTCACTGTACGAATACCACGCAGTTTTTATCACTATTCCTCTGTAGCACAGCTTGAGGTCAGGGATGCTGATATGCACAGAAGTTCTTTTATTGTTGAGAATTGTTTTTGCTATGTTTTTTTGGTTGTTGTTGTTGTTTGTTTGTTTTGTTTGTTATTCCAAATGAATTTGAGAATTGCTCTTTCTAACTCTGTGAAGAATTGAGTTGGAATTTTGATGGGGATTGCATGGAATCTGTAGATTGCTTTCTTACAATGTGGCCATTTTTACTATATTAATCCTGCCAATTAGTCATCAGCGAAATGCAAATCAAAATAGCCCTGAGATTCCACCTCACACCAGTCAGAATGGCTAAGATCAAAAACTCAGGTGACAGCAGATGTTGGCAAGTATGTGGAGAAAGAGGAACACTCCTCCATTGCTGTTGGGAATGCAAGCTGGTACAACCACTCTGGAAATCAGTTTGGTGGATGCTCAGAGAATTGGATATACTACTACCTGAGGACCCAGCTATATCACTACTTGGCAAATACCCAGAAGATGCTCCACCATGTAATAAGGACACATGATCCACTATGTTCATATCAGCCATATTTATAATAGCCAGAAGATGGAAACAACCCAGATGTCCCTCAACAGAGGAATGGATACAGAAAATGTGGTACATTTGCACAAGGAATACTACTCAGCTATTAAAAACAATGACTTTATGAAATTTGCAGGCAAGTGGATGGAACTTGAAAATAACATCCCTAGTGAGGTAACTCAGTCACAAAAGAAAAACATGTTATGTACTCACTAATAAGTGGATATTCACCCAAATGATCAGAATACTCAAGATTCAATTAACAGACCATATGAAGCCTAAAAAGTGTTGGGAACACACCTGGCACAGTAGAACGAAGCCCCACGTGTCTGTCCTGGGGTGCTGTGGCTCTGGGTGGGACAGGACAAGTGGGAAGTGACCGCTCATCTTTCCACACAGTCCAACGAGCAGTTTGGGGGGCTGTTGAAAGCCTCTGCTGCGGGCCCTGCCCATGGGTGAGGGAGGGGCCATTTCTGGAGAACACGCAGCAGCTGTCTCCGTGAGTTCTCTAGTCTGGGGTACCACAGTCACTGCAGGGTGCTGCAGGTGGGTTAGCCGGAGTGCAGCTGGGGTTCCAGCCAGGACCGGGTGTTTGCTGCCTTGGGCGCTGGACTAACTGCTTAGGCTTGGATGAATGGGTACTGTTTAGGAGCGCTGGGATTCCCACAACTAGAGATTAGCTGTGGCACATTAATCGAGGGCCAGATACCTCGCTTCCCATGGAGGGTCCAGATGAAGAGATGGTCCATAATTCTAAGACATTTATTTTCTTGAAGTGGAAAGTGGCATGGAACTGTACCTCCCACCTCTCCCAGAGAGATGGAGCAGATATAGTAACTGGGAAGGGGCGTAGCTAAGCCTTTAAGTGTCTCACTAACATGGGGACGGATTGGGGCTGTGTGGCCCCGCCTCTACCGGGCGTGATATGTGACCATGGCTGGAGCCAAAATGCTTCAGGGAGCCTTGGCATAACATTTCCGGTCCCTTGCTAATTACTTTGCGGGGTCTCCCAGAGTTTGCCTGTGCTCAACCGGTGTGCCAGACTGCCTGCCAGATCACTGCCCCAAGAAGAAGGAAGACCAAAATGTGGATGCCTCAGTGTTTCTTAGAAGGGGTAACAAAATACTCACAGAAGGAGACAATGTGTGGAGCAGAGACTGAAGGAAAAGCCATCCAGAGACTGCCCCATCTGGGGATTCATCCCATATATGGCTACAAAATCTGGACATTATTGTTGATGCTGGGAAGTCCTTGCTGATGGAAATATGATAAGCTGTCTCCTGAGAGGCTCAGGCAGAGCCTGACAAATACAGAGGCTGATGCTTGCAGCCAAAACATTTAACTGAGCATAGGGTCCAGGATGGTGGAGTTGGAGAAGGGGCTGAAGGAGCTGAGGAGATTTGCAGCACCATGGAGGGAGCAACAGCGTCAACTGGCCAGACTCCTCAGAGACTAAACCATCAACCAAAGAATACACGTGGAGGGACCCATGGTGCTGGCCATATATGTGGCAGAGAAGGGCCTTGTTGGACATCAGTTGGAAGAGAGGCCCTTGGGCCTGAGGGTGTTAGATGCCCCTGTGTAGGAGAATGCTAGGGAGGGAAGTCAGGAGTGGATGGGTGGATGGGGGAGCACCCTCACAGAGGAAGGGGGAATGGGATGGGAGAGGGGGTTTCCAAAGGGGAGACCTGGAAATGGGAAAACATTTGAAATGTAAATAAAGTAAATATCCAAAAATAAATAAATAAATAAATAAGTACCTTCAAGAAATTGCTAGACTTTCATGTTTCACATAGATGAGAAAAGGTAACAGTTTACAAGAATGAAGCAACTAGGTTACTAGAAATAAATAACTAAAGGAAAGGAAAGAGACATGAGAATTCTAGACAGAACAAGAAGAAAGGAGATTCTAATCAAGAGATGAATGTATGGGTTAGAAAACCATGATTGATGGTGGAGAGCTTATATCAAGTCTAAGTTTGAAGAAAATTATGTAATAATGGACGAAATCTGGGTTTGAGAGAAGCCTGGAAAGCATAGTAAGCATCAATGGAGCTAATTTGAAGATATGACTTTTTAAAGTTCTGCTCCACACAGTTCTTTGCAATGTTTTTGGTGCGTAATTTACATACTGTGCTGTCAGTCTAGAATCTAGACCAAAGCTTGTCTCAGTGAGCTGCTTACAGGTAGAAATTACAAAACCCACTGGATATAGAATGTCCTCTTTGGTGAGGAGATACTACTCATCATTAGTCTTCAGAACAGTCTCAGTTCTTTTTGCTATTTAACTATTTGACTATGTTGATTTTTGGTCACTTCTACTTTTATAATTAAATTGAGAGTCTACCAATTTTGTTATTTGTTTGGGCTGGTGTTCAGTACTAATCCTTATATATGGTAGGTTATAGAAGATAAAACTAAAACCACAATCATCCTCTTGAAGCCATCTGTACTGATTCTTTTGTTCCCTAAACAACTGTATCTTCAATGTTCTGTGGACTGAAACCCCAGAGGAGGGCATGAACCTTTTACTGCTTAGAGCTGGAGAGAACATAAAGAAAAAGACATCCTCCTTAAAAGCTTGGTGAGCTTTAATGAAAAATTGTGGTAACTGCTGCAAATGTGATGCCCAGTCCAAATTGCCATAAAGCCTACACTCAGAGATAGTTACCGCTCAAAATTAGTTTTGTTTTACATTTAATTTTGGGGGGTTTACACATGCTGTGTGGGCATTGGACACCAGAGAACAATTTGTATAATTCAATTTTGTCCTTCAATCACGTGGCTCCCAGGAATTAAAATTAGGCGGTCATCAGGCTTGGTAAAAAAAATGCCTTAAGTCTACATCACTGGCCTAATGATAGCCATTTTAATTTAAAATTTTCCTCACTTTTCCATGCTGTTTCAGATTTCTGATTTCTGGAATAGGCTTGAGATTAAATAACAAAAAGTGAAAAATTGTACTGGTTTAAGTGACATTTAAAAATTTTATTATTAACTTTGAAAAAGATATTTCTTGATTTTAATCAAAATTATTTCTTTCCCCTCAGAGATTAATCATTTCAAAGTATGACATGCATATGATGTTCCTGAATTTCAGTAGTAAAAACTGATAGCCGTATCTCACAGAAAATGCTCAGTTAATATGACATCAACAATCAATATCCTCCATTTAAAAGTTTCAACTACTGAATACTCAGAGATCATGTGCTTCTTTTTTTTGAGCTGCTTATAAATCTACTTTCTATTTTAATTATGTCCATGTTATGGCTCAATGTAAAATTTACTACCATATATGCTCTACATTTTATGATTGGACATTGTTGTATATATTATGTATACTATGTACATGATTCATACACAGTGCTGAAGCATGGATAATGGATACCTACATGGGAAGAGAAGGAGTCATTCTTTTACCACAGCCTCTTCACTTTACTAGGTCAAGCTAATACAAGTTTATGTGGGGGTCTATACTGAATGGGAGCTCACAGTCTTCTCACAAATAATGTATAGAGCCTTCCTCTCATCAACAGTGGCAGCCCTGAGCTGTCCCTTTTAATCTATTTCTGTCTGAATGATAGTCATCATTGCTTTCACTCATGGTGCTCAGCAGAGATGCAGAGTTCAACCAAGGCAAGATGTGCAAAACTCTGGTCAAAGTTCATAAACTAGTGAGGAAGAAAAAAAAAAAATATATATATATATATATATATATATATATATATATATATATATATATATATATGCCATCTCATAGACAAGTAAGACAATTGACACTTTAACAGTCTCTCTGAAGAGAATAACCTGGTAATTCAAGAACCCCACTGACTCTGAGGAACCGCAGGCATTTTGCCTGGTTCCTGGACATTAGGCTCCTGGCATGAGTACATAACCCTCCATAGATTTGTGGCCATCAGTCACATAAGGGCAAAGATGCAAGCCCCTCCACAGGAAAAGGGCATAACCACAGGTCACAGAACCTCAAGACAGATCTCCATTTTATAGAGGTACCTAAAGGCCTGAAAGTCTTAGCCAATTAAGTTTCACAGACACTCTTCCCTGCAAAAAGTGTTTAACCTCAGGCCCACCCTGAGAAGTGGGGTATGGTTTTACTCATCCGCTTTCCACCATGATAATAAATGCCTTAAAACCATAGACTGCATCCTCTCATCATGATCTGCCTTGGGAAGCCATGGAGAAGGCCTTTGCCTACAGAGCCAGCCATCTAATCTCACTTGGAAGGTCTCTCTGTGCTCCTAGCCAAGCCAACCGCAGGCAAGCCAAGGACTCAATCCCTGCAGGACCCAGCCGAAGCTCCCTCTTTTACTTCCTCAAGACCTTGTGCTAGATCCAGCACACAGTCCCACACTCTGTTCTCAGATCTTCTGAGGCATCCAGCTGCTCCTGGGTGCCCAATAACCTGAGAACCATCCATATATATGTATGTAACATATATATAAATTTATATATGCATGGGTCCACATATGTGTGAATCGTGTGTGCCAATGTTTGGCTGATGCCCATGGAAGACAGAAGAGGGTATCATAATCCTTGGAGCCTGAGCTGAATAAACAACTGGCTGTAGTATGCCTAATTTGGGTGCTGAAAACTGAACTCAAGTCCACAGCCTAAGCTGCAAGTGAAGATAACAGTTCTATAATTCTTTCTAGCCCTATGGGAAATAATTTTAAGGTTTTGTTTTAAATAAATTTTCAGCATAGGTTGTTCCAAAGGATGATATTGACCCATGATCTAAATGTGACTCGGACAGGCCTGTAAAAGGCTACGGAGGAGTTCAGCTCAGAAAGAAAAGTTGTTGTAAAGAGTTCAAGTCTAATAATGTCAGGTCTTGGAGACTTTCCTTGAGATGGATCACAAGTTGGGCCTGTCTCTGGAGCTCTTTTTCATTCAGTCCTCTGAGAGGTCCAACAAGCAGCTGACTGAGACAGATGCAGATACTTACACCCAACCAATGGATTGAAGTTGAGGACCCCTGTGGTTGAATTAGGGAAAAGCTGGAAGAAGCTGAGGAGGTGGGCGACCACATAGGAAGACCAGCAACTCAACTAAACTGGACCCCTGAGATCTTTCAGACACTGAACTACCAGCCAGGTAGCATAAACTAGCTGATCTGAGCCCCCGTGGCATATATACAGCAGAGGACTTCTTGGCCTGCCCTCAGTGACAGAGGACACACCTAAGGTTCAAGTGTTGAGGTGCCAGGGAGTGGAGAGGCCTGACATTGGGTGAGTATGAGGGGCATCCCCTTGGAGATAGGAAGGAGGAATGGGATGAGGAACTGTGGGAGGGCTGACAGGGAGGGGGTGATGACTGGAATGTAAATAAAATAAAAATAATAAAAAAATAGAATTTAAAAAGAAATAAATAATAAAAATGGCAAAAAAAAAAAAAAAAAAAGAGTTTCCAGTCTAAAGAACATATAGTCTGCTTGGAGAAGGAAAGGGAAAGAGTATGAGTGGAAATGAGTGGTCATAGAGAACGTGGCAGAAGAAAATAGAGAAAGATAAAATTGTTCAGAGACTTTGGGCTCTGATAAGCAATCCTAGTATGTTTCTAATATCTGTCAACATCTGTGAACTTTCATTTTCAAAGCAATGGGTCTTGAGAAGGAAAGTAAAGGAGGCTTGTCTCTATTCCATACTGTGTCCTGGACTAGATTAAGCAGCTGACAGGCTGTGTACTTGTATTGCATTAGTTAACATTCTGTCTGCTGGGACAAAATGCTTAACAAAAGCAAATTAATAGAGAATAAGTTTATTAAGCACAGTTTGAGGGTAAGGTCTACCATCCTAGGAGATACATGTCAGCAGGAGCGTGAGGCAGCTGGTAGTCACACAGCATCCACAATCAGGAAGCAGAGTGAGATGGCTGCTGGTACTCAACTCTCTGTCTCCTTTTTATGCATCCCGGACCCAAGGTCATGGTTCAGTGATGCTCAGATTCAGTGTGGATATTCTTATCTCACTTAACCCAATCTAGAAATGTTCTCACAGACATGTCTAGAAATTTGTCTCCAAAGTGATTCTAGACTCTATAAGGTGACAAGCAGTATTATCCACCAGCAGCACTTGTCTGTTAACAATACATCTTTGGAACTTAACATTGCCCATTGAGAAATGAATAACAACATAAAAGTCACTTAAATCATTTTCTTTTTACTTCAACTTAACCTTTTGTGCCCAAAGGTAGAAACCAGATATTTACACCAGTCTTAACTACTTTAAACTAGCTTTATATTTTGAATAAAAAAATGCATAATTTATTAAAGTGTAGAAAACTTAGACTCTTACAAGAAAGACACTGATAAGACAAAACAAAAAACAAAAAACAAAACAAAACATTATGTCCATTTTGTATTGGCCCCTCCTGGGCCTGCACTGGAAATGTGGTTGATATATTCAGTGGTGATATCTTAGAGAAAACTGATTTTCTATTTTCCAGAAGGTTTCAATTACAAATAGTTGGGGAATGGAAACACATGAAAAAAAATATATTGTGTGGAAGTTTCTTTTAAATCAAACAAAAAAATACTCCATCAGTGCCTTGGATGAAAAGAGCCTTCCTTATGTACACTGATAATCTAACAGAGATTAGATGTCATTAGCTCCATCTCCTTGCCAAAATGGAGCCCAGTTGGATTTGCTTGTGCAGTCTAATAAATATTAAATACCAAGAAGAAGCAAAACCTCCAAACTGCAAGGCTCATGGCAGCAACTTGAAGAAATCAAATTTTGGGTCCATCTATATCTGTAGTTTTACATAGTAATCGAGTCCACGGACATGCATTGCTTAATGATAAAATATATTCTGGAAAACACCCCTGTTATTTGGCTGTGCAATCATCAGGAAGTATGGACACAGATCCCTATGGCTCTCACATCATTAAGCAGTATCACCACTATTTTTGTTTGTCTTCGGGAACATGTGTGTTCACATGAGCATACAGGTAGAGGACAAACTTGAGTGTTATTCTTTAGGCATAATTTATCTTGCTTATCTTTATTTTTGTTTTTTAGACAGGGTCATTCACTTGCCTGAGACCCATCAAGTAGGATAACTTGGTTAGCCACTAAAGGGCAATACCACACAGAGCTTATTCACATGGGTTTTAGCAATACAATTTAGGTTTGTGTGATTGTAAAGCAAGCACCCACTTTATTCTTAACCGCCAAGAAAAAGTCTATGATTTATTTAAATATAAAGCCAATTTACACAAGAAGGCACTGTAGATCATTAATCATTCAGTTATGATAGGGCATGTCTATAAGAACTAGGTGAAATGGTCTGAAAGTTTATCTGTTTTGAAATCTATTTCAGTTCAAATTAAGCATGCATTTATGAATATGTGTGTGAATGTGTCTATGCATATTGAGTGTGTGCATATGAGTACAGATGTCTGCAGAAGCCAGAACAGGGTGTGGATCCTTTCAATCTGGGGTTATAAACAGCAGTGAGCCACCAGATGTATGTGCTGGAATTAGAACTTGAGTCTTCTGGAAGAGAAGTACATATTCTTAAACAAGAGCCAACTCTTTAGCCCCTCTAATACTATCTTAGTTCCCAACCATTTGTATCACTCTGGATAAAGTCACTTAACCTCTCTGAGCCTCAGTTTCATCAAGTTTGGTGGTAGAATTAAAAAGTAAGTGATGGGTATAAGCTTTGTATAAGTGTTACCTACTTAAAATCAGTATTTCTCATTTTATTTCCTTTGATTTACTGTGATTTATTCTTCTGCAACTCAATAGTAAAGCTCATTGGTACCAGTTAGGTTTTATTGCAGCTGATGAAAGTCTTCAGCCATGTGCAAAGACTAAGATGATTTCAGAGGAATGCAATTTATATTATAATGACATAATGGAACCAATTATATTATATCAGCATAAAAACTTTTAAATGGAAAAAATGTATTCATCAGTAAAAATGTTCTATATTTTACCAAGAATATCCATATGTCAACTGTTTATTAGTCAAGATTTTAAAATTATTTACCAGTAAGTATTGGGTTTTATGATTTTTAATTCAATGTTCACTAATAAATTAATGGAGTAGCAAGGAGAGCTTTTGTAAGATGACATTTAATTATAAAATAGTCTTAAATATAAGGCACCTAGGAACCATGTCAAACTTTTCAACAAATGTAACTAATTAAACCTTTCTTGGAGGAAATTGGATCATGTGGTAACCCTGATGTAAAACCATGGAAAAGACAGCTCCAGACAAATGAACGTCCATTTGCTCTGCTCATGTAAACTTCTTCTATTCATTTAAAGGACACAGACTTCATAATCGAGGGAAGTATACAGCCTTTTCTATGAACAGAACATTTAATGCCATACCAAAGAAGATGGGCTTTGAATTAAATCTAGTCACTGGAGAATACGTAGTGTTAGAAATAATATTTTATTGGGACTATAATGTTGATGCTATAAAGGTAATTTTTTTTCTTTTATTTGAAAGTTCAACTTGAAAATTGAATTAATTTTTAAATAAAATACTTTTGAATTTTTCTAATTTTGGTGTGTATGTGAGCACATGGGTGTTTACAATCAAAAGCCAGAATAACCAATCTTTGACTCTCTGGTTTATTCCTTTGAGAAAGGGTCTCTCAGTGAACCTGTAGCTAGGTGGGTGGCCAGCAAATCTCAGTGATCCTTTTGTTTTTGCCTTCCATGGTTCTGGTGTTACAGATGTGCATGGCCAAGCCTGAAGTTCATGTAAGTGTTGAGAAGTAATACTTGGGTCTCGTATTATGAAGCTAGTGTTCATTCCCTCTGAGATATTATTCTAGCATTTCTCATGATATTTTAAATGCTGGAGGGAAATTCCACTGATTCTGAACAATTTGTATTCTCTACAATTAGTCCTTGTATTTCAGTCTTCTTTACAACTATAATAGTAAAGTTTATAAGAACAATGCACTGAGGAATTCATAAGATTGTTTTATTTTATTTTTTTACCACTCTCTGACTTTATACCCACAGGATACTTTCTTCTTTTTCTTTAGTTATTGCATTATGAAGGAAAAGTAGAAGAATCTTT